>JAJMJI010000010.1:0-355022 GCA_030563505.1 Candidozyma konsanensis | reverse complement strand
GCTCCAGCATTGACACTTCTAACCACGAGTTGTACTCTTGCAACAGACAAAGACCACAGTTCTTCAAACCTAAAGGAACTGTCCCAAGATGTCAAGACACAAACCGTCTTAACGCTTGGTACCACTTCTTCTCTCCTAACAGACCCGCCAAAATACCAAAAGAACTGAGAAACATAGGAAAACAATCCACCGAGAAGCCTGCCAACGACCACGGCAACGCTTTCTTGCCCTAGGATTTCTTCCATTTCCAGCTTATTTTGGAGGGACTTGAGCCTCTCAACCCTGTTAAGCCCAAGCGGAAAGTCAAGAAAGTTTACATCTCCAACGAAGGAAGCTCTCTCTACATCTCTGACTTCTTCCACTTCCACCTTATCATTGATGGGGTGGAATCGCTCATTCCAGGGGTTCCCTCTGAGTTTGAGATTGAGTTGCAAAGAAAAAGCGGTCCCACTAAGGCTGCTGAGCCAGTAACCTTTAAGACTTCTGCTCCTCCTGTTGCAATTTCTCAGAAACCAATTTCCGAGACCCTTTTGCCTGGAGACTTCCCAATCTTGAAGGTCTGGTCTTCACAACCCTACCAGACTTTCTTGCCAGGAGACTTCCATCACTTCCGTGAGTCTCTCAAAGAGGAAACTCCCTGCTTCCATCCCGGGGATTTCTTCTTCTGGCACAAAACAGTAAAGCAGAGGTCCTACGAGTCCTACGACTTGGGCGACTTCCTTCATTTTCACCTCATTCTCGAAGAACTTACGCCATTGAGAATTGAGCGGAGCACTTTTGGTTCAAGACCAAAGAAGGTCTTTGTTGCAGACGACGACCAACTTTTTATCACGGACTTCCGAAACTTCCAGTCCACAGCTAAGAGTCTTGAGGACCTTGACTTCAGCGAGCTCTCTGAATACGAGTTCATTTTTCTGGAACAACAGCTTTTGACTTCTCCCAAGGAGTTCTTCCCCCTGGATTTCCTCCTTTGGAAGGAAATCACCAAAGTCACTGAGGTCTTCTGGCCAGTTGACTTCCCCCACTACCAGCTGGCTCATGAAGTTGACATCAAAACTCCCAGCAAGGCTCGTACTCTTCCTCAAAAAAGTTTTGTTCAGTCAGCCGGCTTCTTGCCTACCGGCTTCTTCCTCTGGGAAAACATCCACTCGAGAAGTCATTCTCACTTTGGCTTCCTCGACTTTTTGCATTCTGATCTACCAAGAGGTTTGGAGAGAAAAGATTCTCTGGGCTCATTATGGGAATCAGACACGGACTCAGACGTGTCTTCCATATTCGATCGGATGCTTCCGCCGCTTCGGTACCTTGACTATGGCTTCCACAAGCTTGAAGAAAGCCTCAAAGAGGTGGACTTGCTCGTAGAACACTAGGATATATATCATATAATAAAGATTATTTGAATTGCAATCTGTAGCCTAAATGACAGCCCACACACAAACTGAGGTCAATTCGATGAAAACGTTTATGGCACGGCTGAAGTTGCACATAGCCTTGCAGGAACAATGTGACTGAGAGAACCGTTATGCAAGTGGGGTCATAGAGCAAATTGCCCATACAGCAAATTGGCCTAGAGCATATTGAGTACCGAAAAATGTGACTCATGGTGTAGTTTGAGAAAACGGCCGTTTACAGGAAAAAGACGATTCTCTGAATACATGTAAATCCCACAACAGAGGCAGAAAACAGCACGAGTCTTGGACTACGTTGGAGACTATAGCTTGTATTTAAACGGCATTTTCAAAGAAAAAAAGGAAGAGATTCAGCCGACATAGGAGGTTCGTTTCTGACACAATTACCAAGCTCTAGTCCGCGCTGCTTATGTACTAAAAGCTAGGGCGTTTTCATGCAGTTGCAGAGAACAAAACCCCGAGACCAAATCAAGCCCACAAATGGGCCACGTTTGAGCGTTGTTTTTTCAGCATTTGACTAAAAATCCGGACGGAGATTTCCATAGTTAGATCCAAAAAAACTGAATCATTTCATCACCAACGAATCCCTTTCCTCGGGAATACCAAAACCACTCGCTTACCAATAGACTCCCCAGGCAAATATACCGCAGTAATATACACTAACAAGGCTGGTGCCCTAAGCGCCACCGCATGGACATTTAAACTGCTTAATCCCTCGAAATAACCCTTGGAGCACGAATTTTCGAAAAAGCAAAACTCCGGAAACTCCGTCTTTACTCCGACTTTGGCCCGTCTACACCAGCTTTCTCCGCCTTTTCACCGCCCACTGGCCTTCTCGCAAAGCCACCCCAAATAGTGCCGCAGAATTGAAAGCACAATTGTTGGTGCACCCCACATTCATCCCAGAGTACCAACGAAGAACAAAACATCAAAAACCCGAAACAAAAAGTCATTACCCTAAAACCCTCCACCTCAACTCCTCCTCCAGTTTTTTTTTTGTTTTTTTGATTTTGTTTTTCTGGACCTTCCTCCTTATCTCCCCATACTACATCAACAATCATCAGGTCCTGTACCGAAGTCATCTTCACCTACCACCATGAAGCGTATCTTCCGAAGAAAGCTGCGGTCAAATCTGACGTCGCAGGATGATCCTCGGCTAGTTCCCCGCCGTCTTTCGCTTCCGGCGCCCAACGAAGTGGAAATCCTCCATTCCATCAACAACGCAGCCTCCATCCCCCCAGAGTCAGACGTATTCTACGATCAGGAGTCCGTGGCGCTTTCGGAGACAGAAACGCTAGCGCAGCCCAAATCCCACCGCTGGGACCTCCAGGAAACGTACATGGAGAACTTCACCGAGTATCTTCCGTATGTGATGAACCGGTTCCGAGCTCAGCGGTACGAGGAACAGAGGACCAGGGCAGACGAAATCAGCCCTACAGCCACGGTGGACGACGACGAAACGATGATCCTGGACCTGGAGCTGGAAAACTGCATTTTGGGCCGGCCCACGGCGGTGTGGAACTTGAAGCGCAGTTTGGTTGTTCTGAGAGAGTTCATCAGAGGTACCTCATACTTGTTTGCCGACAGCAGGGCGTTTGAAAAGTTCCGTTATTTGCGGTCGAATCAGAAGAAACTCAGCAAAAACTCCTACATCGTTTACGATGCAGAGGGTAACATCAAGAAGGTCAAGGGAAAACCACCGTCTGAGGAGAACATGGCTCTGTTCACGGTTAAAGGATCCGTGGTGGATCAGCGCCAGCACATTATTCCCGTGGACCACAAGCTACGTGGCGACGGATTGCCGATTTTCAAAATTGTCAGTCCGTACATGGCGTCGTTCCGCAAGAAAGTGCCGTATATGGTGTTTCGGCGCTATCGCCAGATTCCCCTTCGACCCAAGGGCACAGAAAAAGACGAAGAGGACGAGAACTTCGAGCTGTACGTGTTTTGCACCGTCAATGCCAAAAACTACTCGCTCTACAGACGCTACACCTTCCACTTCACCCCCGAGGGCCTACCCCCACAGACAGTTTTGGCGTTTCAGAATAACCACAGACCATTTACCGACTTCAACTACCAAGGCACGCGGTTTCGGGTTCTGGGCACCTCGCTCACGAATCCCTACCTCATGAGCTACAACCCGGAGATGAAGCTCCTAGTGTTAGACAAAAGCCAAAACTCGCTCTGCGACATGATCATAGACAAACTGATGCAAAGCGCCGCCAAATCTGGCTCCAGCCTTGATGTTTCCCTCAACACCAAGCCGGAGGACTTCCCCAATCCGGTGCCGCATCCCAAGAACCCCATTCTCACCGACGACGACCTTCCTCTCTCTCGGGCGTCTATCCGAGCCTACATCATCAACAAAATGCCGCCATTCGGCCGCTTCCTCGACTCGTGTGCGTATATGGACGATTCACCGCTTTTCCCCAAGAAGTATTCTGAAACCGGCAAGGTGGAAATTTACCAGGATAACACAAACATGGATCCCCAAGTTGACCTCTCGCTGGCTTCGAGCGTCGACTACGATAGTTTGGTCATCAGCACAGTTTTCTTGACGTTGCAGGAGACGAGAACGAGAAATACGAACCGCTACGCTTCCAACAAGTTCATGGGAAGTGTGGGTGGTGGTGTATATCTTGCTGGTACCGGAAGAGGAGTCGAGGCTCCCCACGTTGGCACATTTTCGATGAACGCTATGTAGTGACGATGGGAGTTGAAGAGCAGCCCGATGCTAATTAATTAAGAGCACGATGAGAAACTATCGGTGTATATTTATTATGAGAAACGACAACGGATTTTGCTGTAGAATCATACAAAGCGAGTTTGACTTCAGCCCAGATAAAAGGAAAAATTCTCTCAAAAGAAGTCCATTCGAGGCTTTATTCAGTTGCAGATAGCATACCCGGGTTAGCCCTTTTGTTTTTTTGCCAGCCCAAATCATGAACAGAATACTTTTGAATCTATACCAGAGTCGCCAATTTCTACGTCAAATTAAAAGCTGTCATCATGTCTTCATACCTATTGTATTGTCCCACTACATATTCCCATCATTTGCTGAGGTATGAGCAGAAGAAAAGGACAGGTTCCATTTTGCGTAGCTTGGACCTATTCTTGTTTTTACATTTGAAAATCATCGGACACAAGATTAACACGAAAGCTACTATTTCAAGCGGTTTATTCAAAAATCTGCTTGCACGAGATCCATGTCAATAAGCAGATCAGCTTTTCTCTTTTCCAAAAAAATTACAGGCAATTGGCGAAAAGGCATTGTCAATGATGCCTTTGAGAGGGTCTGGGTCATTCAATTGAAGAAAATGTGCTCGATCCCATTTTCACGACTTCCCAAGTATTTTCGGAAGACAAAGTACAAGGCCTCTCCATATATGCGAGAACCAATGTCCTCCGAGCTTACTTGTCGATGTTAATTCTGGCAAGTTTACTAAAAATTGGTGATGTAGAAAACCGATCACAAAGACAATGAAAAAAACAAACAATCAAAAGTGAGCCACCTCCCGGAATCTCTGTGGCTCCAATCAACTAAATAGAATACCTTCTATGACTGTTTCGCCTAATTGATTGTAGTTCTTTGTCATAATTGATTTGCCAAAAAAGTTTCCTATGATCTCGTTCATAAAATTGGGTGCCAACTGTGACCTCGATTCCACCTCCTTATATTTTTGCTTATATTCTTTCAGTGTCGCAGCAACCGTTTTGTTCCTTTTCTAAATTAGCCGAATTTCAAAGCTCACTTTAGATCTGACCCACATTTTTTTTTCTCTTCCCCCAACCATATAAATCATCGTAGGAAAAACTTCAACTAACGATTACAAAGCTTATGCCTTCAATAGAATTTCTCTCGTGAGTATCAGCTTTCTTACGCTGACGCCAATAAACTACACCTTAGCTTACGCTGCGGAGGGGGGTATTTTTTTTATTTTTTTTTTTTTGTAGCTAGCTAAAGAAGAACTGAAATAAAAGACCGTCTTGGGCGGTCACAGAAGAACATGTGTCCGCTCAAAGACCCAACAAGTCAGAGCTGATCTTTCCAACACCCTTCAAGATGTCGGAAACCAAGCCCTCAACATCACTGAGGATAGCATTGAGATCTCTGGTCTCCAAAGCAGGCTCCTCTCTAGTCTCCAACAAAGTTTCCTCTCTCTTCTTCAAGCCCAATGGCAGCAAAATTGGGTCAAGAACGGCAGTCACGTTGAGACCAGCGTCAGCCAAAAGGTGGACGACATCCTGAACAACAGTTCCAAGAAGCGCCTCGACGTCCAGCAAGACAACACCAACAGCGTCCTCCTTCTTGATCAAAGGAGTGGCTGGGTGAGCAGCCACTGGGGAGGCGGAAACAGCGGTGGAAGCAGCGAGAGAGGTGATGAGAACTTTGGAAAAGTGCATTGTAGATTGGGTTGATTCAGAGGTTGATGGTTGAAAAAGAGAGGGATTTGGGGCTGTTTAAATATTCGTTCTGGAGCATTTCGTGACTATCACAGCTCCAACAAATTTCATATGAACCTCGGCGTCGGCCTTGTTTTTCTTGAGTGTGCTGCAAAAATGTGTTTTCAAGAGCCGCAGTTGGAGCGCAAAACGGATGTCTGCATTATTGATGATAGTGCGTCTTTGTCATCGGATCACAAAAAAGTGTCAAAAAAATGTGTCAAAATGGCTGCGAATTTCGTGACTATCACAGCTCCAACAAATTTCATATGAACCTCGGCGTCGGCCTTGTTTTTCTTGAGTGTGCTGCAAAAATGTGTTTTCAAGAGCCGCAGTTGGAGCGCAAAACGGATGTCTGCATTATTGATGATAGTGCGTCTTTGTCATCGGATCACAAAAAAGTGTCAAAAAAATGTGTCAAAATGGCTGCGAATTTGAATTCCAGTAACATGTTGTAGCAAAGTTTCATCCCAAATTGCCGGTTGGACCCTGACAGGGACCACGGATTCAGGTACATCTTCAGCAGCAAACAAGGCTTTTTTGTTCATTGCAGAACGCTCAGCCTCAACGCTGCATTGTTGGTGACTGGCGAGGAATTCCTTATCTTGCAGTTAAGATTACATCAAACCGTTTCGACCAAGCCTCCCGATAACTCGGATGCACTCGGGGACTGTTCAAGATAAGAGACTGCAAAAGCTAAGCCTTGCTGTGTGTTTCCGGCTTGACCTATTAGATATCGTCGTTGGGAATGAAGTAGCGTCAATACTTTCCTCTTATGCGCATCCGATAGCCGAAGTACGCTAGTCAAAGGGGCTTCAGAACCGAATATACGTGTTTTCGTGGAGAACGTGTTGGCTTAACCCAAACATCCAGCGGTGCATTCCAGCCAGGGTGCATCTGTGAATACGTGTCGGGAGCAAATACGGTGAATACGGTCTTATCTCTGGATTTCGGGCTTCCGAGGTCAACACCAACGAAGTGAAACAATGGCGCAACGCAGATGTTGTTCTCTAAATTGGTTTGACGGAAATCTTGTGAAATTCTGGCTGCTGCTTGCTGTTTTGTTTGTATCTGTGCGCTTTCACCGTGGTTCACAGATTATCTTTTGCGTTTCACAGTCGAGAGCCAATAAGAGAGGTGTCGCTGATAATGCTTAATTTTTGTTTGTGGAGCATCAGACATTAACTTAATATTTCAGGTGCTAAGCTGTGTATTTAGAAAGCTATTTCTTGAGATATATGTCAATAAGCATATCAATTGCAAGGGTGAGCCTCACCACTAATACCAAAGCCCTACGAAAGTGTACCATGATAAAAGTCTCTAAAAAATTAAATACGTCAATTTTAAAAATTACCACAGCTGAAGACCACCACAATTCCCATTGTCAATTGCGTAATTTTCAAATGCTGTTCTCTTATGCATCTAAGGCAATTGTCCGTCCTGTCGTTGCTGTCCATTTAGAGAATTTAACGCATTAGACGAGTAAACTGTAAGAAGCACTATTCTTCAGCATCAAATCGAGAAGCTTATTGACATTTTGAGGGCAAAGAGATTTCCGAAGCCAACGAAACATCCACTTTTTTTATAATGGTGAAGTGCTTATTCCCTGGTCTTTCTCCACCTGCCACAGCCCATCATGTCCACAACTATCTTATCGCATCTATTTATTATCGAACGTTTACCTTCGTTATGTACTTTTGTTAACGGCTAGGAGACCGGGACCGGGAGCGTGACCTCTCTCTCTGTGGAGAAGCAGACCGCGAGTAACGTCCACGAGAATACTCTTCGTTCCCATTGGACTCATGTGCTTCCGAACGTGGAGCGTCTCGACTGCGGTCCTCATCCCTTGTCTCGAAATCACGATCTCTTCCACGGTCGCCTACATATCTATCCGCCCTGTCCCTGTAAGAGTCTCTCTCGTCAGCAGGACCGTCGTACCGCCTGTCCCTGTAGCCGTAGGGCTCTCTACCGTAGCCGTAACCATCGTAGTACGGATCACGGCCTCCTCTTGGTGGAGGATAAGGATGTGGAGGAGGGTATCCATAACCGCCTCTCTCGTAGCCATAGCCGTAGCCATAACCAGCTCTGCCGCCGCGTGGAGGTGGGTAAGGTGCTCCATAGGGAGGAGGAGCGTAACCTCCCCGAGGGTAACCACCTCTTCCGTAACCACGGCCTCCTCTGAAACCTCGGGACCCTCTGGACAGGCCTCTTCTGGTCGAGTAAGGATCTGAACGAGCCATTTGAACAACTAAGCCATCAGGCTTTGCGTACAGCAACGGTTTGCCATCGAGCTCTAGCGCTTTTTCACAGTCTTCTTCTGTTTTGTATTCGACAAAGGCGTATTTTTCTCCGTCGTCTGTTCTGGGCGGGGGGATGTCGAGCCGGACGAGCTCGCCGAATCTGGATGTTAGTTTGATGGATTGGATGGATGAATGGCCGGGCAAAGAAGAAAAAGGCTAGAGACTCAATGGAGGATGGAGAGGCGGATGGGATGGATTCAAATGGAGGGGAGGGAGGGATGTGTGCCGGAACTAGCATGGAACGTACTTTTCAAAGTCGGGAGCCAAGTCGGCTGCTTTGGATTCTTTGGTGAACCCCGTCACGTAGAGGGTGTTTTTGGGCATTGGAGTTGTTTGCAAAAGATGGAGAAAGTTGACGATGTAGTGAGACGCGCGTGATCAGAAGCACGTGAGAAAGGTGGAATCAAATAGGGTGTAACAAGTAAGGTTATCGAAACACCCCTCTTTGGCCACGGCCGTGGCCCACTTGTGTTTGTTTAAAAGCGGTTGAGCCAACTTTAGGAAAATGAAATTTGGTTTATGTTGGTGAGAATTTGGAGCTTTGGTGGTAAAGGGTTGGTGATACACCCGTACACCAGGCCAGTCCAAGGCATTGACGGAAGTGGTTGGTGTAAAACTAAGGAAGTTTCTTCAATCTTCGGTCATCAAATAATTATTATAGCGCTCTGAATCATGAGTGTATAGTCGCTCATAGCTGCGTTATTGCGGGGCGAATGCAGATACTTCCTGTGATTATATCACTACCGGTCTTATGAAGCCCAAAAACGAAAGAACGGGCGTGATGCGTAAAAAAGCTTTCACCGATATCAGAAGCCAAATAACGAGAATATGCACGAAGCCTGTGATATCGACGAACTCACAATGGTATATTCATACAATAGCATCGAGTGCGGAACAGACAAATTAGTGAAGGCTTACGAATACGGTACTGGAATATGGTTAGTATGGTGGAGCAGAGATTTGTAAATGAATGAAGAGTGAATTAAAAGGAGGTGCCATAAAGGTAAAGAGAAGAAACATAGGTTCTGGGAGGAATATATGCTCAACATTGTGAGGACGAAGTAATATGAATACAGTGGAATGAGAGATGGATGCAAGGAATGGACATGTGGGTGAAGTGAAATTCACATGGCTTATACGAGAGATTCCGATTAGATTCAACAGAAGTAATAATGGACAATCGAGGATATTATCATGCTGTGGCTAATTGCTTATTGCGCTATTGCCATTTCCATGAAGTCTCAAGCTTTAGTCTGCTAAGTCCGATAACAAACTAGTAGAAAATAGCAAGCATGGAGCGTAATGGAAAATACGTCCAAGGAAGGCAGGCTTTAAACGTGATACGATAGCGCACCTGGTGACAGTTCCTCAACAATGCCAGCCAGCACTTGATGGCTTTTATAATGAATTGAGGGTAACACAATGGACAAATTGCTCCGGAATAATAAAAGGTATCGGAGATTTACTAGCGAGAGAGCCTGGCGAATGAACTCAAGGCTTAGGTTTCTTCAAGGTTAGTTTTCATTTTCTTTGCTTTCCACCTCCCAATCAACACCTTCTTCTCCCTTCTCCAGAAAATTTATTCTTTTCACTTTCTCCCAAATTTCGTAGCAATCTAGATATTTGTTATTTTTCCACACGGAGAATTCCTGGTTTTGCTCCGCCTGATCAGTGCCTCGTTGTGTATTGTATGTGGCATCCACGAATTCTCCATCATTCAAGGACCTTCAATAAACACCTCTTAACACCCTCCCCCTAACGCCTACAACCCAACATCACCTCAAAGTTATTCCACCAAAATTAAGAAAAGCCACATCTGAATTCTCTCTTTAGATAACCCTACCTAAGACTGCACCGTTACGAAATTAAGCTCTCCCAGTGGTTGTGAACCACACACACCCGTGCACCTTGATAAAGGCGGGACCAACTTTTCCACATTGGTCAGGATGCGTCGAGAAGTGGTCACGTGACCAATTTAATAAATGTGGTGTACGGGTGTACTGCGCGCCCCAACATGGTACCCAACAAAATGCTTCCCCAGGCACCACTGCAAGTGCAATCTGCCACACCAGCAGCACAGAAACACAGAGAATAGCACCGACTGGGCAAGGTACATAAATCCGTACACCAGCCAACAAATTGAGTGTCAGCCACGAAAAAAAAGCTGCGTCCTTCACGCCACCGAGACCCCTTTTCTCAAAAAGAGACTATAAGGTTCGCGTTAGACCCGTAAACCAGACCCAGACTTAGCGAAGAGGAGAGTCTACAGAGGACAGCAAAAAAAAAAACGAACGGCCAACGTCAACCAACGTCAACAGAAGTTCATTTTTAATTTTTTCAAAATACTCCCACCCAGCGGGCCTATTCCAACATGGCCTTTGCTGACGACATGGTCGTAGACCACAACATTCTACTTCACCAAGACCAGGATGACCAGGACATTCTAAGTGAATTTTTGGACCAAAGAGTGTTTGATTCGGTGAATTCGGCCTCTCCCATTCACAGCGGTGTCCAGAGTCCCTACCATCCCGACTTTGACGTTATGTTTCTGAAGTTTAAGCCCGAAGGTGACATGCTCGAGGAATCCATCAAAACAGAGCACGACCAGGGCCAGAATTACCTATACATGTCCCAGGACAACTCTGAAAGAACCTCCTTTGTGAACAACACGCCGGAGAAGCATTCCACCGAGGATCTGGCGCTTTCTGTGTATGAGAAGGTCCGGAAAGAGGTGTCCAAGGTCAAGTTTGGTAATCCTCTGCAGAAGGTGTGTCCTGACTCATTGGAGCCCGAGGACCCTTCCTATTTGGACTTTTCTCCCACGGCCATGGAAGCGCTCCCATACAAGCTTGATGTCGTGGACCTCCCCACGTACTCCAGGGTGGAGACTCAGATCAAATTGCGTTTTGAATTCAGCCCGGCTCCAAAAGAGACCTTGGTCATTCTTCCCCAGGACTTGGTCTCCAAGACAAAACACTGCTTGCTGTCAGATGTGGAGAAATTGCCCCAATTCCTCAAGGAGAACATGCTTCATATAGATACCTATGTGATGACCTCCGATGGAAAAACCTCTTGCAACATTTGCAAACGCTGCATCAAAAGGGAACAGAAAAGAGCCTCGAGATCCAAAAACGGAAGCGGTGATAATAGTATATCCGACTCCCCCACCTCCATGGGTAAGTCTGTCCCGAACATGTGGAGTGACGAGGACATGACCAAAAAAGCCATCATATACAACTCCAAGGAGATGGTTAGCTTCCCGCCGCCCACTGGCCTAATAGATGACCCAAGCAAGAGCCTAGACTTCTCCGTTAGAATTGTCTGTTACTGCAGACACCACAAGGAACAGGATGGCTTCAAGCTTTTATTCGTCGTCAAGAATCACTTGGGCGAGGTGGTGGCCAAACACTTGCTGAGCCCGATCATGATCATGGACAGAAAGAAGAACCAATCCACCTCGAAGGAGCTGTCGAAGCCCAAGATCAAAACCGAAGATTGTAATGGGGAAAATAGCGAAGGTTTGCATCCTCTTTCCCCCAATTCAATTGACGACTCCAACTCGGAGGCTCTTGCCAATACTGATACCAACACTGATACCCTTTTGGGGCACAGAGGAACAAAGAGAAAGAAAATGTCCTTTGACGACTCGGGCAACTCATCTGGCAATCCAATGTACAATGGTTCCACGGGCTTGTCACCTCTCAGCAACAGTGACACCAATACATCCATCCATAATATGAACCCACAGAATAGCTTGTCCCTCATGGGCAAAGGCGCCGTGCCCAGCTCGTTTACTCAGTCAGTACAAGCGCTGCCTATTTCCAGGCAACGTCTGCAACAGCTGTTTGCAGTGGCACAACAAAGCAACAACTATCCCATGATCCAGAAAATCATTCCAGCTCAAGGTCCAATTCGCGGTGGTATAGAAGTGACTCTCTTGGGTTTCAACTTCCGTCCAGGCTTGAACGTGAAATTCGGATCGAAAAATTCCCTTGCAACGCATTGTTGGTCTGATAGCACCATGGTCACCTACCTTCCACCAGCTGCTCAACCAGGACAAGTTTTGGTTAGTTTCGAGAGTCTTGAGCATGTTATTCCCGTCAACCAACTGCTGATTTTCACATACACTGACGACACCGATCGCCAGCTAATTGAGCTTGCCTTGCAGATTGTTGGCTTGAAGATGAACGGAAAGTTAGAAGACGCCAAAAATATCGCAAAGCGTATTGTCGGCTCCGACTCTCAGTCTGGTAGCAACAGCGGTACTCCTCCACAACAGTCGAATGTGTCAGGAATGAATCAAGCAAGCAAGGAATGGTACGACAATGCCCACAAAGCTGTTGAGCAGTTGGTTAAATCGGAGCTCTCCACAGAGGAAATCTTGATTAACTTCCTTTCGTTGGTGGACTTGCCAAACTGCCCCATCATCATACCTAATTGGCAGTTGTGCAACAACCAAGGTCAATCTTTGTTGCACCTCGCGACACTCAAGAACTACACTCATTTAATTAAATTCCTTCTCACACATGGCTGCAAGATCGACATCAAAGACAACCAGGGTTTGACCCCATTGTTTTTTGCATCTATGTGCGGTTCTCGTGATTTGATGAAGGTTTTCATCGAGTGCAAGTCCAGTTGGAACATGAAGTTGGCCAACGACAAGTTCTTGAAAGATTACTGTGACATCAACGTGTTGGATGTGTTCAGCAAGCTAGAAGCAGAAAGCACCATGTCTGACGACGTGAGCAGTGCGAACGGTTCTGGCAGAGAGATGGAGGAAGAATTGGCCAAGTCCTATAGCGTGGACTCATTGAACTCGTTATTCATGATTGACTACGGCAAGCACGTGTCAAAGATGGTGATGGAGTCGTCAGCCGAAGATGGGCATGATGCCAGGGATACCGATGTCACGGATAATGCGTATGAAACGTCGAGACCCAATTCGCCCGATGGATATGGCAATGACTCTTCCGACTTTGCGGACTCTGAGCTCGACTCGGCAGACAGCTTCTCAGACCACGGGCACGAACCTTTCCGTGGCCGTGGAATAATCGATGAAGACGACTACGATGACGATTACCAGGACTACGAGAGCAGTGATGATGAGAGGGAGGACTCCGAAGCCGAGCCCGACAGCGAAGTTGGTCCAGGCAGACCAAAGACCAAGGGCTTATGGCAAAAGATGAAGAACGCCGTTTTCCATAGCGACAACAGCGATGCAGAGCTCCCGTCCTACGACGACCTCTTCCCCTTCGGACAGCTGAACGTCGGAGAGAAGCCAAAGACGCAACAAGAGAGACAGCTCAATGGGCAGCACAGCATGGAGGGCACTCTGGCGACAAGGAAGAGACTGGCTACTGAAGAGGACGCCGGGCTCACGTCCGACTCGTCGGAGGACATGGTGATTTCATACATCAACCACCCACGCAAGACCGTGGAGAGCGACAAGATGTTGTTGTTTTTCTGGGTGCCGATTCTCGTGTTGATCATCGGATTGTTCTTGTACGTGAGCATCACGGGCCAGCCGATAGGATTTGTGGAAAAGTTCAAGGACATGGGCCGCGATACCCTCGGCAACTTCATGGTGGGCAACGAGCACATCACCAGGGTATTCAGGAAGGAGGCCCGCAAAGCGGCCGGGGCCCTCAAGGGATAGTCGATAGGGCGTAGGGAGCCCAGGGTATCGGCGTGTATATGATAATAAGTAATGCTTGATGAGTCCAGCCAGTAGAAACCTTCACATTACGCACTGCGAAATAACTATGTATCTACAGCCACTACAACTGCAACCCACAACGCCATATGAGGGTCCTTTTTCTAAAAAACAAAACAACCCCTGTGGACACTTATCATGAAGCTTTCTGTGAAAGGCACACTCCTGAATTTGTGCCGCTTCTAAACCACGGTCCTGTGAGTGTTGAAGAAACCACTAAGTATCTCTGCAGCAAAGCATTTCTAGAAGAAACAGACAGCTTCATCATCACCTCGCAGCGTGCCGTTGAAGTATTCCATCTTTGTCTTGGAGAAATCTCCAAATCCAGCATCGACACGGCCCTGCGTATCAGAGCCAAAACCGGCTACACTGTAGGACCAGCTACAGAAGAGATCTTAAGAGCCAATGGGTTTGCCGATGTACGAGGCGGAATCCACGCTGGAAACGGCTCCATTTTGGCAGATATCATCTTACAAGATTTGATGCCCGAGAAACGAAGCCAACGTATAGTGTTTTTCACGGGAAGAATACGAAAAGACGTGATTCCAGTCAAGTTGAAGAGCCACGGCGTGAACGTGGTGGAGGAGGTGATTTACAAAACAGAGAACAAGAGCGGTATATTGGACGACTTCTTGGCTCGTTGTGCTGCGCCTGTGGATTGGATCGTCTTCTTCAGTCCTCAGGGCACAGAAGGTATAGTTGAGCATCTCCAGAAGGAAGAGCTCAAAAAGGCAAAGATCGCCAGCATAGGTCCTACCACCGAGGACTACTTGGTTTCGAAGGGAATATGTACTCATGTTGTTGCTGCAAAGCCGACGGCGGCATCTCTTTTGCATTGTCTTGAGGAGCATCAGTGAAGGCCGTTCAGGCTTTGCAAAGCGGTAGACTCTTTGATGATGTATTATTTGCATCTGGAACTAGCCTCAAAAAGCTTTTGATTTCAATTGGGGGGAATGTGGTAATGCCGCCTTTCCTCTCGACTGCTAAAAGTACTCAAAATCATATCCCCTGCTGGAAATTCTTTGAGAGGAGTGTTGATACTTTTAGCCAATTCACGTTTCACAGAAGTCAGATGAGGTTGTCTCGTGCAATTGGATTGAAGGAGTGTCGTCTAGACCGTGTTGAAGTGACTGAACGACTGGAACACCTCCAATGCCCTGAAGCCTTCCCTACCACTGAAACCCACTGAGCACACTTGGATATCTGTGAAATCTTTACAATGCCAAAGATTACCCGAAACGAATCATTGAAGTCAATGAATCCACAAGCGCTCTTCAAATGGAAGGTATCGTCACTTTTGGTGAATCCATCGATAAGCCATTCACATTTATGCTCCAACTCAACCAAGGGACCACCATGCATGGACTCTTCACTCCATCCACTCAAAACAAACTCAAAAAGATTGTCACCTCGAACCTTCCACACCTATTTATTGTCGCATCTGATCCACTACAGCCGTGTGGGTCTAATCTGTATTGCCTGATCTGTTGTTCTGCACCTATCCGGCCTTCAACACTGATCTAGTAATAATAATAATAATAATAATAATAATATATAGCATGTTACGGCGTCATAAACTTACCCGTAAGCAAACTGCGTTTTTCCGTAGTGCCAATTGCCTATCTTCTGGACAGCTTCACAATGTCAATGATCTGCGAAACAACACCAGGGTTGGACAAGGTCGAAATGTCGCCCAACTGGTCCTCCTCTCCAGCCAAGACCTTGCGCAAGATTCTTCTCATGATCTTACCTGAACGGGTCTTGGGCAAGTCGTCCACCAACAAGATCAACTTAGGCGCAGCAAATGGACCGATTTCCTTTCTCACGGTCAAAATCAACTCCTTCTTGACATTCTCCACGGTCTCCTTGTCGTCTGGTCTGAACGAGGACTTCAAAGAAACGTAGGCAGCCACGGCCTGGCCAGTCAAGTCGTCAGCGTAGCCAACGACAGCACTCTCTGCCACCATGTGGTGCTCGATAAGCGCAGCCTCGATCTCGGCAGTGGACAATCTGTGGCCAGAAACATTCACGACATCATCAACACGGCCCAAGATCCAGAAGAAGCCGTCCTTGTCACGCGAAGCACCGTCGCCGGTGAAGTAGTAGCCTTTGTATGAGGAGAAGTAGGTCTCCACGAAACGCGAGTAGTCGTTGTAGATACCTCTGGCAATGGAAGGCCAGGCGTCTCTGATGGCCAAAACACCCTCCACGCCATTCTCCTTCAATTCCTCGCCGGTGATAGGGTCCAAGATGTGAGCGGTAACACCGAAAGAAGGCAAAGAGGCGGAACCAGGTTTGGTGGGAGTCACACCGGCCATTGGCGTCAACAAGTGGGAGCCAGACTCAGTCTGCCAGTAAGTGTCCACAATGTGAGCCTTTCCACGGCCGACGTTGTCGTTGTACCAGTGCCACACCTCGGCAGCGATTGGCTCACCGACAGTACCCAACACTCTGATGGTGTCCAACTTGTACTTCTCGACGAAAGAGGTGCCAGCCCTCTTCAACAAACGCAACGCGGTAGGGGCCACGTAGAATTGCGTCACCTTGCACTTGTCAACCACCTGCCAGTAGCGGGAGAAGTCTGGGTACGCAGGGGTGCCCTCGAAAACCACAGTGGTGGCACCGTTGAGCAAAGGTCCGTAGACCACATAAGTGTGACCCGTAATCCAGCCAATGTCTCCTGCTGTGAATAGCACGTCGTCCTGGTGCAAGTCAAAAGTGTACTTGGCGGTCAAAGCAGCTCCCAACAAGTAGCCAGCCACGTTATGCTGCACACCCTTGGGCTTGCCTGTGGAGCCAGAAGTGTACAACAAGAACAATGGGTCCTCGGAGTCGCAAGGCACAGGGGGGAAGTAGTTGCCGTACTTGTCGAGCTCCTCGTGCCACCACAAGTCTCTGGGGCGATGGAATGGCACATGGGTGTTTCCTGTGCGCTTGAAAACAAGCACGTTGGTCACTTCGGGCAAGTCCTTGAGGGCCTCGTCGACGATCTTCTTGGTTTCGATAGTCTTACCACCACGCTTGGATTCGTCTGCGGTGATCACCACCTTGGAGTTGGCATTGACGATTCTGTCTTTGAGAGAGGTGGATGAGAATCCGGCAAACACCACCGAGTGGACAGCACCAATACGCACAATAGCCAAAAGAGTCACCAAGGCTTCCGGAACCATTGGCATGTACACGGCCACGGTATCGCCCTTCTTGACACCCATACGCACCAAGCACTGGGCCAACTTGGACACCTGCTTAAGCAATTCCCCATAGGTAATCGTGTAGCCTGTGTCGGGCTCGTCACCTTCGTAGATGATGGCCGCCTTGTCAGGCTGCTCGATGGCCCAACGGTCCACGGCATTGTAACAGGCGTTCAATTGACCGCCCACAAACCAGGCAGGCAAGTCGCCGTTGACAAAGTCGTTCTTGGGGTCGTGTGGGTAACGCGTCTGTTCAAAAGGACGGGACCACAGCAAAAGCTTTCTGGCCTGTTCACCGAAAAACCCATTGGGGTCCTCTACGGACTGGCGGTACAATTTGTTGTATTCGTCAAGCGAGGCCAAGTGCGGGGTGTGGCGGGCTCTGTCGAAGAAGCCCTGAGGGGGCTGCTGGGCCTTCTGGGATTCCATGTGGGTAGACTCGGGCATTTGTGGATGGAGAGTCATTTTGGGGGGAATTGGCTGAATTTATATGTGGAGGGTTTGACCCCACAGAAAGAAAGGCTCGCGGGGCGCCGCATGCAGGTGGCCTGTTTCGGAGTACCTTCCGAGACCCAACTGTTCCTAAGGCCGGACCAAAGGGCCTTTCTCCATGTGGTGCACAATTTCAATCTTTTGTTCTATCTATGGTCAATAATGAAAAAAGGCCGAATTTCAAAAATTACAAATTCAAAAAATCGGAGGTTTGGCCACCATGGTTGCAATCAGTCGGCGCTACCCGCACGCTTTTCTTGGTTCATTGTGCCCCACTGGGTTGAGGGTGAGGTCCAGCGGAGACACCCCAGCAAGAAAAGCCCTCTTTCTGCTTTTGTGATTCAGCCATAAATTACCATGAAATTCATGGATCCAATTTTTTCTTTACCTGGTCTTTTTAATTCGACCGTTTGTTGTGAATAGCTGGCCTGGTAATGGCGCGGGTTGACTCGGTGGGGCTAACCATTTCCGCGCTGTACCAGGCAGAGGGCGCTAATTACGAGATTCGCGCAGTACAGCGCAGAGCGATTTTGGAGCCATCATATGGCGATTGAAACGGAAACGTGGATTAGAGTTTTACTTTTTTGGGAACCGAAAAAAATCGTCCTTTCTCGTTGGCAACGCTCGGTCGATCGATCGTCGGCGGGGCGGAACGGGCCGGGCGAGCTAACACCGAACTCTAGACCCAAAGCGGCCCCAACTGCCCAAAAACCAGTGCTGGAGTCAGAAGTACGCCCAATACCAAAACATTTGACTTTATTCTTTTTTTAAGTTATTTTGATAAGCTTCATTCAGATCTGCGCTCTGTATACGCTATTTTAAATCCTGTTGCTTATTTTCTATGTTTTTTGGCATCGACTTTCACCCCGGATTTTTCACCCTCACCCCAGCCAGTGGGGCACCCCACTGCCACCACATGCCAAAGTTTGACGTCACAGAAACAGAGGCTTTTTCTCGTTGGCTGCTGTGATTTGATAATTTGGCAATTGAGGATTGGTTGGGTGGGGTTCCGTTGGGTGAGGGTCCAGTGTGGTCCAGTGTGGATCAGAGGTTTGTGGAAGACCGGATTGCATTGAGCATTTTGTGGGGTACCTTTTAGGTTTGGCAGACTCAACGATCATTGTAAGGATTTAATCCGCCAAAGGCCAATGACCGGTTCGTTATCTCATCGGTCTGAGCTGCTGAGTCTGGGATTAAGGTAAAGGCAGGGATGAAAGGCAGAATATGAGATTGGAGCCGATGGTAGTATTTTACATGAAGACGGTTTCTGCCAATCAAGAGTGGCTCCTACATTTTGAGGTATGGGCAACCAGCATCTGGGAACTTACTCACTGTTAGGGAAGATAGTGGGCTGGTAGATAGTGTCCAGTGTAACTTCTCCATGACACAAACAATGAACCTCTCTATTCCCATCTTTCTCTGACAGATCTTGATTCGTGGCGAAAGAATGTCACCTGAAGCTTAAACTCTATTTCTGCTAATCCGATTGGTCCTCTAGCGAGGCAAGCTGACTCCACATCTGTGCTTCTTCCCGCCTCAAAAAATACTTTTCAACTTTGAGCGGCATTGCAGCCTTTCATTATTGATAGCGCTTCCTCTACCATAAAATAGAAAATTTGGCGTTTCGAGGCTTTCTTCATTTGTGGCAGAAATGGCTGCGAAATCTAGGTATCTTTCATCCATAGGTTTCTAAAGTCCACGAGTTCTCTTAATGGACCGCTTCAGGACAACTCATGAGTTTCTCCCACAGAGCTTTAATTTGCTCTTCAACCCGGAACTAATGAGTTCCGGACTACTCTGGAGTCTCACGCAAAAGTAAGCTCTCAATGCCATAACCCGTCTTTCCACCCACAGTCTGAGCTTCCCTTCGAAGCATATTCAAATTATTATCTTCTCCCCGGCTCTTTTTTCGTTCTCAACGGTTATCCGCTCTATGAGGCACCAAAATCTTCATTAGTGATCTGCCTTGGTACTGGATCAGTTGCGCTTAGAACCTGGGTGAAGTAGAACGTAGTATGTGTTGCCTCCCTGCCAAAAAAAAAAAAAACAAGGTGACAAAGAGGAAAGAGACAACTTTGCTTACATCTCTGCTCTCCTTGTCTCTTTGTTTGACAGATTTTTTTATTTTTTTTTTTTTTTTTTGGAGTTCCAGCTCGAAGCTCTATCTATGAAGAGTAAGACCATTGGCCTCCACATTTGACCCTGTCACCCATGGACCCCAGTTTTGGTTTTGCTACTTTTGAAGTATTTCATGAAGAAGTTAATCCATGATTTCAAGTACGTGCATTTAAGAGTAAAAAGGTCTCCATTAAAAAACTCCAGACGTCATTGGTTACATGTAATCGTAGTAAGTGACAAGATTGCGGTACGTTTATCATCTTTTTTTTTTTTCTATAGCGACTAATCAAGTACTTCATAATCCTCTTTTCCCAGTACAGCTCTGATTCATATTCCTTAAATCACCAACTCCCTTTTCCTACTTCCCTTACTTTTCCTCATATATTCACTCCTACAGAAACCCCCAGCTTTTTGCGAATGGCTGCGAAAACCCATCGACTCACGAAACTATAAACTGACCGAACAAATTTCCCATCAACAAAAATACGAATCTATTTTTATCTATAATCCTCCAGCCCTTCCATCACCTACACCCACAAACAGATTGAATACAAAAATCTCCCAATTCTCACCTCATCATCTCATCCTACTCAAACCGCCACCAGCCTGTACCCAGAACCTCACATCAACAACCACAAGTCTTCAGCATGAGCGGAATAGCGCTCAAGGTGACGTCACTCCTTGTTCGGACAGTGGCCAAACCGATCGCCAACGGTCTAAAAGCACAGGCCAAAAACAGCGAGGGGTTTCGAAACGCCTGTATCAAAATAGCCCAAACGGTCCATTCCACGGATGTGAGGCTACGGATGAAGCTCTTGGGGGAAAACAAAATCAAGGTTCGGCCGTTGAACGATAAGAAAGCCATAGATAGCGGTGCCAACTTTCTACTGGAAACATTCATCTTCACAGTGGCCGGACTGCTTATATTCTATGAGCTGTACCGGTCCAGACGAAAGCTGGCTGCTGAGAAGCTCGGCGTTAAAAACGATATCAGTGACCTTCAGGACGATATAGAGGAGGTCAAGAGCTTGCTTAAGTTGCTTTCCAAGGAAATCGATCATTTGCAAGAGGCCACTAGAGAGGCTGCTAACGAGACAGCAAAACGACTAGAGGTCTCCAGTCAAGAGACCTCCAAGCCCCAGCTTGTACATAAACATTGACACCATCTAGACTTCACTAAAACATAAATCAACTCAACGAGAGCTACGCTGGTCAAAGTAGGATCACATTTAATATACATTCATATATTGTACAAAGCGCCACCGGCAGCTTATTTGCCTTTCTTCTTCTCCACCTTCAACAACAAGGCCTTGTTGATGTGGGGCAACACACCACCGTACGCGATGGTGGCCTTAATCAAGTTGTCCAACTCCTCGTCACCTCTGATGGCCAACTGCAAGTGTCTGGGGGTAATTCTCTTGACCTTCAAGTCCTTGGCAGCGTTACCAGCCAACTCCAACACCTCGGCAGTCAAGTACTCTAACACGGCGGTCAAATAGATGGCCGACTTGGAGCCGATTCTGATCTTGTTCTGGGCATTTCTCTTCAAGTATCTCTTGATTCTTCCCACTGGAAACTGTAACCCGGCTCTTGCCGAGTGGGAGCTCGTCACTTTGCTGCTCTCGGCAGACTTGCCCTTGCCTCCATGGACTTTACCTTTTCCAGACATTAGGACAATTGATGATGTTTGCGTAAAAGAAAGTAGTAACAAGCGAAAGATTGTTTACTTTTGCACGCTATCATAACATAAGGCGCGCGAGTGTGGAGAGGGTTACCCGGACGCACCATACTATGGTTTCCTCACCAGATCTCTATGAGATAGCCTGAATTTATAATTTTGACTTCTCCTTTGTGATACTTTTGTCTTCTGGTTCCAACCCAGACTGGTTTAGTGGGTTGCAGTAAGCGACGTGGCCCTCGTCATGCATTGCTTTTGGGTTGCCTGACCTCATGAGTTGATAGCAAACTGGGGCCCAAGATTGTCTAGAAGCTTTTCAACCTCCGATCTTGGTTTTTGTAGTTCTGTGCAAATCGAGTCCATGTGCTGGACGCCCTTGACAAGTTTGATGAGTTTGATGACATCCTCATTGTCGTCCTCGTCAGACGATTCTGAATCGGAATCCTCGGGTCGCCGATTGTGGCTGCTTGTTCCCTCCTGTAGTTCATCCTCGTCGGAGTCGCTATCGCTTTCAAAGACTTCCAGGTCCGAAGAAAGCGTATCGTCGCTTTGGCTGAATCTTTCAACCTGATAGTGGAAACTCACCTTCCTGCTCTTTCGGCCAGTTTTGAGGTTGCTTTCATTGACGGCACTTCGAAGAAGCCCGAGTTCCTGATTGGAGCTTGCGTGGGACATGGCCCGTTGCTTCTTGGCTCGTCTGAGCTTGTTTTCGTGGCTTGTGACCAACTTGTCTAGCGGATCTTTGTTGGACAGTTCGTTCTCGAAAAACTTCGTCACAGAGTGCAAAATTGTATACGAGTGCTGTCTGTAGATGAGGCCCCGGACGACGCCGAAGTTGATGAATCTCCGGACGTCGATGTTTTCAAGTGCCTTCTGGTGCTGGATGTACCATTCCTTGATGCTCTGGCCTTGGTTCAACAGGCGATATAGATAGAAGAGCGTCGCTTTTGAGGGGACATGAATTGGACGAGACAACTTGTGGATTCGGCCTCGTGGGCCCTTGAAATATGTGGTGGGCGATGCTGATGCTGATGTTGGCTCAGGGCCCTTGCCGACTTCATACTCTTGCTTTGGGGTTCCAGGAGTGGCAGGGGTCGCCGAAACCAGAGGAGTAGCAACAAGCAGGTCCTCAGAAGTGGAGGCCTTGACAACGTAAGCCTGGCACTCCTCGGCCATGCCTTGAGCTGTGAGGAAGTTGCCAATAAGGTTGGTTGGAGCATACACATTCATGAACTGGAAGATGTCCACGATGGTAAGGCACCCGTAATGCATTAAGTGTTGGATACACTGCTTGGTCAAAAGGTAGTCGGCATCGGCCAATTCGGAGATCTTCTTCACCGAGTTGAGTCCGTTGATGAACGGAAGAATCTTCACCATGGTGGGATCCCAGTTGACGTCAATAAGAGAGTTCAAACGCACCGTCATGAGAGGAACTTGGAATGCCTTGATATTGACTGGCGGCGGGAGAACCGGGAAGAGCTTGATATCAACACTGTTGGATGTGTCCAAAGGAATACAGCATTCTGAGTAGTTGTTGAGGTCCTGGAAGATCTGCTGAACAAGCGATTCGATCGACAGAAGCGTGAACTTTCTGACCTTCCCTTGGCCCGGAGTGAACTGTGTTTTGCCTGTCGAAGGTGCTGCCTTGTCGTTGAAGAACATCATTTCCTTGTCTAGCTTGCTGAGCATGAACGACTGCTCTTCCAAAGCTCGGAACATGCGCCCCATTCGCTGAATTGCCAGCTCATAGGGAGTTGTGTCTGAGTTGTAAGGAAAAACGAAGCAAAAGTTGAAGTTGAACGAGTTTCTCAGGTACCGACTGCCCTCGATGTTGACGGGGTACCCCAAGACCCTGAGGTTTTCGATTTTGAACGAGATGAGCTTGTTGCAAAGCTGCGGCTTCGGAATGACATAGTTTTTGACGGTGTCGAAGTTGAAAAGCGAAGTTCCAGTCGGATCTGCCGCCAGAGCTATAGCTCTTTCTGGCACTTGATGGACAATCTTGGTGCCCTCTGTCGGGTGGAAGACGGCATAGAAGATTGCCAAAATGGGCACAAACCCGTCACTATCCATCAATTGGAGGGGCAGTTATGTTTTGGGGAGATCTGGGGGAGATTTTTGAAGGAATGGTATTTGTTGTATTGTGCGATGGTGAGAATGCGGGATATCCAGGGTGAGTTTGGCGGAGGAAGAGATGAACAGTTGGATTGAAATTTGTTTTTTGATTTTGAGATTTTTGTGGAGTCTGAAGATTTGTTGTGTCAAAAATTGGTAAGAATGGCGCCTTGGAATGAGGATGGAGGTGTTACTAGAGTGTTGCAGCCATGGAGGAGGTTACCACGCTATCGAGGGGCAAGAAATTGTATTCTCAGCGGATTGTGTTCCGAAGAATTGAAGGACATCGATTCGGATTGTTCTTGAAAACTGGCGCTTGAATACTGCTCCTTGAACCATGGCCTTTGACTGCGCTCCATAGTTTGACTCTGGTTCCAGACACCGACCAAGTCCCTGAAGGCAGCTAACCCCGATTTGCAAAAGAGCGAGGTTGGCGGTCTCTATTGAATTTCCTTCTCAGCAGTGGGCCTGCTGTGGCCAGATATACCTGAGGGTTGGGCCGTCATTATGCCTAGATGCCCTCGACAATATTCCTCGTACAACACTGCAAAATCTCAACTCCCATTTCTACAAAAGTACTGAGTCTCACATGGATCCTCTCCAAGACGTCCAGGCTGAGTGCCCAGTAAACCTCGCCTGATCGAGCCAGGCTTAAGGCGCCCCCATTGTGGCTTTAACGTCTAGCCCCTCGTCCAGATGCAGCAGGAGACACCACGATCACCGTTTACAGCCACTCGACGATGCTCCAAAGCTTGATATTAGCCAGAGTGCCAAAGTCTAAAACCACTGAAACCGAAAAGGTGAAAAATGCCTGTTTTTCAAGCCCCAGATGTCTCACTTCTCCGAATCAGGAAGCCTCCCTGGCTCTGGCGTACCGCAGATGCAAGCCGTACAGGCGGATTGGACCAATCAGAAACGCACTGCCCGAGCTTTTTGCTTTAAATTGCGTTTGGTTATCAGGGCTCAAGCATCTTTGCTCTAAGCCCGGTGCAGTCAGATTTAGAATCCACACCTGGAGCCGGCAAGTTTGTCGCCGAGGAGCTGGAAATCCTCCCAAAAGTCTTTTTAAACCTCTCTATAGATGCCGAGTCTGCCATCTCATCTGGATCGTTCGAGGATTTCCTGCGGCTCTACGCAGAAACCTGTCATTTGCACCGCACCCAACTTTAATCCACAAAAATTGCAGCCATTTTTATATCACTCCTCAGCCAGCTGAGCCTAGTTGACAAAAACGCTACAGTCCGTTCATCCGAAACAACCCCTTTTGCCCCGGAATCACAGCAAAAAGGCCGCGAATGATGGGTACTCGACGAGGGCCTCTAACCAGCCAGCAACCAATGCGCAGACTCAGGCCATGCCAGGGCCATTTGCTGCTTCACAGTGAAAATGGCTGCTTCAAGGTGAAAACGTAAAAAAGTGCGTAGACTCCGAGCCGGCTCTTCTCAGTCACTTTTTCAGAAGCCGTTGCAGCATCTCGAGGCATCTGCTTGCTGCACCAGTGTCTCAAAACAGGAGACGTATCTCTGCGAGCAGAAGTGCTACGGGAATTCCGAAAAAACAGACACATCCGGAACTGCCGCTTTTGGCGGTAATTTTCAACTAAACTTTAAATTCGCCCCGGTCTTGGCCCATTTGGGCTCTAGGGCAGAAACACTCCATGCACCACCCGGTCCCGCCTGCGCCCTGCGTGCACTTCAATCTCTGCCTGGCGGTAGTGACCTTCGCTTTAATTCTTTTCCATACCGTTGAAGAAACGCTTTTTTTTAAGGGAACCAGTTTCGTCTTTTTTTCAGAATACGGTTTCATCTTCCTCCGTTGCGCCCTGGTGCATCCCTCGAGACCTTCCCCTGCTTTTAGTCTAAGCAACCAGCCTTGCTTACATAGCACAGTTCAATTCGACAAGTCTGCCAAAAAGCCCGGCTCTTGAGTTACTGGAGACTGACTCGAAAGTGCGTTTACCGGAGATCCCAAAGCTTCTGACTCCGTGCTTTTCCGAGAATTCTCGTATCAACAGACCCCTGTCATCCCAGTCCATACAAGCCAAGAGCAGAACGACTCACAAACCCAGAACGACCCAGAACTCCGGATATCCTAAAACTACTACCAAACCACCACCATGAGCGCCCAGGCAAAGAAGAACAGAAAAATCTCTTGTGTCCACTGCCGAAAGCTAAAACGCAAGTGTGATGGCGAACTGCCGTGTCTGAACTGCCAGAAACGAAACATCGTTTGCGAGTATTCTTCGACAGACAGGCGAAGCCAGCGCTTTTCCTTGGTCTACATCAAGTCCTTGGAAACAAACGCCGAAATATACGAAGACATTCTCAACGAATTGGTGCTGTTGCGAGGCGACAAGGATGCCTTGGCAGCTAAAGTTGGGTCCTTGAAATCCAGTATCCCTGTTTTGAGCAGACCGACGCCGTTGGAGCTGTTGCTGGAGGAAATGGCCTCGATTCAGCTGAACGAGGTAAGCGCCGAGAACGAAAGAGCCCATCTTGACGACGAAGAAAACTACTACGGCCCCGGCTCCATCTACCATTTCGGTGAATACACCACTCCCCAGCTGCTGAAGAGCCTGCCGCTGGAGCATACTATCAACACCTTGGAAACAGTGCAGACCAATTACGACTTTATCAAAAGCGTGGTGGTCAACTTCTTCACGCATCAGTGGCCGCTGCTGAACTCCTATTACCTCGACAAAACAGCCATTTTGACCGACCTCCGCAAGGGCAATTTGTATGAAAGTTCCTCCATCTCCGAGGAGCTCCTTTACGCCATTTGCGCCAATTCTGAGCTGCTTTCCTATGAAGCTGCCGATGCATACAAGCTTCTTGCTCTCAGCAAGGTCTACCCTACCGAGATTAAGCTGCTGGTGCCTTTGGCTCAGGCATACATGCTCTTGGCTGCCCATGAATTCTCTCTAGGAAAAGTAACCAGCGGTTGGCAGCTCTCCGGCTCTGCTATGCGTATGGGCTTTGATTTGGGCTTCCATCACCACAACGACCCCAACATCAGCCCAATAAAAAACAGACTTTTTTTCGGATTCATGCTCATCGACTCTTACATTTGCATGGCTGTTGGACGGCCAAATACCCTCACACAGAATAGCTTGCCTGTCCAGCGCCTACCGGATGAAGACGATTCAACGTTCTATAATCTCCGTGACGCTGTGCTGCTTTTGGAACTCACCAGACCCATGCATAAGGCCACCTACGAGCCCATTCTGTTCAACAAGGATCCACGAATAAACTACTTGTTGAAATTCAATCGGTCCAAGATGTTCAACGTGAAGATTCTCAAGTGGAAGTCTGACCTTGATCCCGAGAGTCACTGGCTGTACGCCCTGCTTAAGGCGCTGGACGACCTAGCTTTCCAAAATCACAATCTCAAGTTCATATATTGGTACGTTTTGCTTTTCATTAACAAGCCGTTCTTGCACGTACCGAAACAGTATTCCGCCGGCTACATCATCGAGGAAATGTCCAAAGAGGTTTACCTCATTGTGTGTCTGCGTCTTGAACGTATGGAAAGAGAAGCGAGGGCTCAGCAGCTCTACCCACTTGAATCGTTTAAGTTTGTTCGTTACGATCAATCCGACCCATACCACTGGGCAACTTTGGACATTTGCATGATCACACTCTTGTCTCATGTCGTGGTCACGTTGATCATGGATCATCCCAACGACTACCTCTACATGGAAAAGCACTTGAAGGCATTCAGCAGATACCTCAATGGTGTTTCCGCTAGGAAGTACAAGTGCAAACACAATGCAATGGAGCGTCTTTTGGAAAGATACAAACAATGGCGAGCAAGCCGACCTGATTTACCACCCACAAAACTGGCCTCACACGAAAGTGCCTATGAAATGAGACAGCTCAAAGAAAGCATTGACGAGACATCACCGCAATCACTTCTGACTGGCTCAGACCATGTGGAAACACCTGGTTCAAACTATAACCTTACTTCTGGCAGCGAAACTTATCTGCCGTTTGACAAAAAGATGAAGTCCGAGATCCCAGAGACTAATCACAACCCACCCCCACCATTCCAGGCTCCTCCATACCAGCAACAACCTCCACTTCAGATGATGGAAAGGGTACAGTTTGACGATTCGCAAATGGGCCCCCCAATGTATCCCCCACCCCCTCAATCATTCGGTTCTTTTGGTATCCCTCAAGGACCAAATGGGGCACCCTATTACCACCCACAATTTCCTAGTGGACCGCAAGGACCACCACAAGGCCTATCACAAGGACCACCTCAAGGACCACCACCACCAGTTAGCCATTTTGCAGGACCACCCAATCAAGGACAGCCTCCTCCACAAATGAACCCCGTGGTATATGGTAATGTACCACCACATATGCCTGAAGTACACAGCACTCCTCACAGCACTTACAACATACCACATTCAGTTTCTACTGTGTCTGGCGAGCCGTCGCTTGTCTCTGTCCCTCTGTTTTCCGAAACCATAACAGAAAAGGCGACCCCCGATGCACAGAGAAGCAGGCATTATTCGGGACATGATTCTGTGGCTCCTTCAAGTGCCTTCGGACTAAACGGCGACTTGCCTCAAGGCAACATGCAACAGAATATTGATTTTTACGAGGCCATGACACAGCCATTGCCGAACACACATGGGTTCAATGAATTTCAAACGGAATCGGCGCCTGCTGGTGATGATGTGGGCCAGATGATGGACACATTGTTCAGCAATACGGGCGAGGAGTTTGAGGCACCCACTGAACAATTTAATTGGGACAAGCTCTTCAACGAGAAGTATGCTCTTGGGTAGAAGACAATGGATACGAACATAATTTGTGCTATTATGTAAGTTCATCCTTTAGTGTGGGTGTTGATATGACGATATGTGACTCTGTAAAGATATTCTGTAGCTCAATTGGGAGTAATCTTGGCCAGCTACTGAGATCGAGGTTTGGATCTGGCGAGTAGAAAGAGCTTTATTATTTATGGCTGTCACTCTTGCAGTCTAGGAGAATCTCTTTTCATAGTGGTTTGGGCGGTTTACAGACATAAAAGTCAGTTTCATTAAGTGAGACCTGCTGGTGACAAAACAAACTTTCCTGGCTGTTTTGATTACAGTGAAAGCTACGAAATGATGAAGTCAATGATTATCTTTTTTCTTTTGGTGATATTGTTCACTTCTCGATGTCTCAGATTGAAGAAGTCACAGAATTGTCAATGACCGGCAAAAATTTACACTTTGACTCCCATTATTCTAAAATCAATCGCAACATAGTCTCTACTGTTCTTAAAGAATACACGGGCTTCGCTGGAAAAGGCGACAGCTGGGCAATTGCCCAGTGTCCCAATTCCAGCCACATAACACGCAAATTGCAGATTTTTATAAAAAAATCAATAAACAATTCCACCAATTCTATAATACGAAAACATCAAAATCATCAGAGAAAATCACTATAGCAGCAGGCTCTCATGGCCTCTGGAATCCTTCATGCTTACCTATTTGCAGCCAATGCTGCACTGACCAAAACAACCACATATGCACAGCAAAACTAACAAAAAGCCACGGTCCAGATCCTTATAATAAAACGAACTCCACCTCATCAGTCAAAATCCCATCACAGTATTTACCCCCCGATTATTCAAAGACATGGCGTCTACAGCTGGGTGCGGAGTGCACAGAACCTTCTCGAAAATTTTCTGCTCACTATATAAGCTGCACATTCCCCCATAATTCGGAAACCACAAGATGTTGAGATCCAGAATCCCCAGCACCAGAGCTTTCGTGCGTCACCTCTCGCACAAGGAATTGAAGTTTGGCGTTGAAGGCAGAGCGGCCCTTCTTAAGGGTGTGAACACTTTGGCTGACGCTGTTTCCGTCACCTTGGGTCCAAAAGGTAGAAACGTGCTCATTGAGCAGCAGTTTGGTTCTCCCAAGATCACCAAAGATGGTGTCACTGTGGCCAAGTCCATCACTCTTCAGGACAAATTTGAGGACATGGGCGCCAAGTTGTTGCAGGAGGTTGCCTCGAAGACCAACGAGCTGGCTGGTGATGGTACTACTTCTGCCACTGTTTTGGGCAGATCCATCTTCACCGAGTCTGTGAAGAATGTGGCTGCTGGCTGCAACCCAATGGACTTGCGTAGAGGCACTCAGGCTGCTGTTGAGGCAGTGGTGGACTTCTTGCAGCAGAACAAGAAGGAGATCACCACCTCGGAGGAGATCGCCCAGGTCGCTACCATTTCCGCTAACGGCGATGCCCACATTGGTAACTTGTTGGCTTCCGCTATGGAGAAGGTCGGCAAAGAGGGTGTGATCACCGTCAAGGAGGGTAAGACCTTGGAGGACGAGTTGGAGGTCACTGAGGGTATGAAGTTTGACCGTGGTTACATCTCGCCTTACTTCATCACCAATGCCAAGAGCGGCAAGGTTGAGTTCGAGAACCCCTTGATCCTCTTGTCCGAGAAGAAACTCTCCTCCATCCAGGACATCTTGCCATCTCTCGAGTTGGCCAACCAGACCAGAAGACCACTTTTGATCTTGGCTGAGGACATTGACGGCGAGGCCCTCGCTGCTTGTATTTTGAACAAGTTGAGAGGCCAGGTCCAGGTCTGTGCTGTCAAGGCCCCAGGCTTCGGTGACAACAGAAAGAACACCTTGGGTGACATTGCCATTCTTTCCGGAGGTACTGTCTTCACCGAGGAGTTGGACCTCAAGCCCGAGAGCGCTACTGTTGACCAGTTGGGCTCTGCCGGCTCCATCACCATCACCAAGGAGGACACTGTCATCTTGAACGGTGAGGGCCTCAAGGAGAACATCCAGGCCAGATGCGAGCAGATCAGAAACTCTGTGGACGACACTCAGACCTCCGAGTACGAGAGAGAGAAGTTGCAGGAGCGTTTGGCCAAGTTGTCTGGCGGTGTTGCCGTTGTCAAGGTTGGTGGTACCTCTGAGGTTGAGGTTGGCGAGAAGAAGGACAGATACGACGATGCTTTGAATGCCACCAGAGCCGCTGTCCAGGAGGGTATCTTGCCAGGTGGAGGTACTGCTTTGATCAAGGCTTCCAGAATCTTGGACGATGTGAAGAGCAAGGCTGCCAACTTCGACCAGAAGTTGGGTGTTGAGATCATCAGAGCTGCTATCCTCAAGCCAGCCAAGAGAATCATCGAGAACGCTGGTGAGGAAGGCGCCGTCATTGTGGGCAAGATCTACGATGAGCCTGACTTCAACAAGGGTTACGACTCTTCTAAGGGCGAGTTCACTGACATGATTGCCTCTGGTATCATTGACCCATTCAAGGTTGTCAAGAACGGTTTGGTTGATGCCTCCGGTGTTGCTTCTTTGTTGGCCACCACTGAGTGTGCCATCACTGATGCTCCTGAGCCAAAGAGTGGTGCTCCAGCTGCCCCAATGGGTGGTGGCATGGGTGGCATGGGTGGCATGCCAGGAATGTTCTAAACGGATGACCGCCGCTTGTAAATAGACTGTACAAAATGCAAATATAGTGTTGTTGGAGAGATGTAGAGAAGGGGTTTTCAGATAAATGCTGGGTTTGGGATCTGTGAATCAGGTTTGAATTAAGAGAGCCGTCTGATAGCTGACCAAGCTATTGTCTAACTGTTTGAATGTCTATCAGCGAGATAAATCCTCAGTTTAATCAACCCTGAAAATGGCTTGTTCTTGAAAGACACTTGTCTGATGAGATTCCTTTTACCAAATATATATTTTGTAGAGGTCACTTATCATCATTTAAACACTGCTAAGCTTCAACAGTTTGCCTAAGGAGTTTTATCTATTCGCCATAAAAGAGAGCATCTGCAACCTTCGATAGCATTTTTGATATTGAGCTCTCGATTACAACCACAATGACCGCTTCCTAAATCAGTCTTTCTTGCTCCGCTATTATTTTTGAGGAATTTGTCCTTCAGAATTCTAAAATTGTTGTTAGACTGGGAAAGCCTATACAATTCCACGTAGAAGAACGTCTCAGGTACTAGACCATATCAACGGATGGCTGACAATTCCCATGCTTCCCTCTTTCTATAATTTCACAGAAACCAAAGAAAACCGAAAACAAATTGACGGCCACTCTACCTCTTTTGTGAATTGTACGTTACTCTATAACCACCTAAACAGATGTCTCTATCCCAGCGATAAGCACCCAAAGCACAACCCAGCATTTCATGAACCGTTTCATGAACCCCGATAAGTTAATCCTTCAAAAATGAATCCAAAATCGTCCCCGGCAAATCTTTCTCTAACATCGCCATATCACCTCCGCCCCACAACCTCACATCCTCACTCATCTCATCTCGCACCAGGACCATGTTTGAAGACATTGTACGCCACAGCAAGTACAGACAGGCCGGGCTAAGAAGGTCACGGTACGAGCGTCTTGTTGATCTTCTGGTCCGGGAAAAGCTCCTCCTGGAGGTGGAGCGGCGCCGGGGATCCGAAATGGACCCTGGCTCCAGAAACGAGCTTCTACGGCGAGCTTCAGAAATCATGAAAAATCGGCCTTTGCCGGAGGAGACTTATGAGGTGTGGCATTCTGGAAAGCTGGGAGAGCCGCCTTTGGTCGATGAGCTTATCGCTGAGGCTGAGGCCATGGAGAAACACGAAACCAACAATAACGATAACGCTGACAACAATAACGATAACAACGAGCAAGATACTGAAGAGGACACGAGTGTCGAGTTCAGTGACTCGCTGGATTCTGAGTACCTGCTTTCGGATCACGACCAGGAGGAGACTACCGTTATCGAAGAGGAAGATGACGAACTACACCCAGATACTCGTTATGCTGCCAGAAAGCTCAGAAAGTGGAATTCTCTAACAGACACAACCCGCTCGTGGGCGAAAGACCGCTACATTCTTACCAGCGCTGGCATGGAGTTCCCGGGGCTCCACGACGAAAGAAAGTCGGTCGTCAACAGCCATATATCAAACCTACTGAACCTTCTCCACATCAGCATTCTCTACAAGCGCTGGGACCAGGCGTACAGGGCGTTCGGGCTTTTACTACGTTTTGAGCAGGTCGATCTTCGGGCGATTTGGCCTCTAGGTTTGGAGATTTTGTCCAGACGTAGGGAGGAAATGCTCAAGAATAAGACCGGCTCGAAACTCGAGCTCTTGAAGTGCAGGCGCTTCTTGGAATGGCTCGAACTCGTGTACCCTGTTTTGCCCAGCGTTGTTTTGACAACTCAGTCCCGTGTGGGTCCTGTTTTCCGTGCTGGTTCCAGAAGACATGCTCCTGCGTTTGTGGCTGCTGGGCTTTGGCAACTTTTGGTGGATAAGAGCTACAACAAATTGCGAGAGACACTAGATGAGTTGCTTCTTGTTCCGCCGTATTCCATTGACGGCGGCTTCTTTTACATCAAAGCCTTGTGCTGTCTCTGCGAGAATATCCAGTTGGCTGATTTGTACGTACACTTTGATGTGAGAGGTTTTCCCGAGGATGTCGATATTGGCGATTTGGCCGATGACATGTTGCTTCTTGGCTCTAAAGACGCCATCCAGGCTCGCGTGTTGAGCAATATCTCGCAAATTGAAGATCTGATAGCCTCTTGTGAATCTCTAGGATTCGCATATGCCAAATGGGACTTTGACGCTCAGATGAAGAGGGTCAAGGGATACTTGGAGGGCTCAGTTACGTCTTTGGTTATTCCCAGCACTGCTCCGGAAGAAGCACCACCAAAGCTAGGATTCTCGCTTCTTCATGGCAAAGCTGAACACACAACAACAGGACCCCACACCATACCAGAAGAACATTTGCACAGGTTTGCTTCCATACATTCTAAGACCTCTTGGGTATGGAACTGGTTTTCGAAAGAGGGGGGCGTTGTACGCTGTTTGAAGTGTTTGAAAGAGGTAAAGCGAGACGTTCGCAGCTCTACAAAGTCATTGCTGAGACACTTGGAGCATCATGGAATCAGCAAGGATACGCATTCTTCCAATCTTTTCTCCTTGAAAAAAGAAATATCGGTTGCCGCCAAAGTTAACGGCAGAAAGGCATCAAAAGTCCGCCAGAAACGGCCTTCTAAGAAGCAGTCAAACGGTTCATCTCAGCCAAAAACCGCAATCCACAGCATTCCATCTCCTCCAGCCACAGCAGGAGAAGTTGTTTTGGAAACGTCACCCACGAAAAGAAGAAAAGTATCTCAGAACACCAGCCCAAGTCCTCCCTCAATATTCGATGAGACCGAGAGAAATTCTCCGCCAGCCTTTGAGCCTGATACGTTTTCAGTTATACCAGAAACACCCGCTCCGGCTTCTCCAATTGTCCAAAACTCTACAGCCCCAGCTTCAACTGCCCAGAACCCGCCTTCGCCTATCATCAAGACAGAACCTACTCCTGTCACATCACCATCACTTCAGCAAGAAAACCATCAAGACCAAGCTTCTTCTGGCTCGCAGCCACACTTACGATTGGAAGAAATGTCAATTTCCTATTTACTTTCTGACCGTCCAGAAGGGTCGCCTCTTAATGCATCCAATGGGGACATTTCACCACCCACTGAAAATGCACATGGAGCGAAGGCATCACTGGAAGTTGAAGCAGAACAAAGAAGCAGGTCCACATCATTGGAAGCCTCCTCGCTTCAGCATAAAATTGCAAAGCTTGACTCCGCAGAGTTCAAGGTCCCAGCAAGAGTCTCATCGCCAGAACTGCAACATGGCAATATCCCAGAAGCCTCTCTTCCAGAACCACAAACCAGTCCTTCGCCAAGCTACACAGTGGCAGAACACAGCATTCTTCCAAGTGTTGCGTCACAAGAATCACCAGTGTCTGGTCCACCAGAAACCCCCAAACTTCCAGACAACCCAGACTTGGCGATCGCTGTCAAGGAAGAAATTCTCGACGAACTCAACGACGAACTTTTCGCTGGAACCCAGGCAGCACAGATACCGGTTAGTCCACAAGCTCCATCTCCAGCACCTCGAACACCTCCACCAGCGCCATTTTCACCAGAAATTGACTCGCCAGAATCTCATAGATTCATGAGCCCAATAAAACCTGTTCGCCGCCAGGCCAACTTCTCACCTGAAAGCACATATTCAGAATCCCAAGGTGAGGCAGATATGAGTATTCGATTCAGAGAGTTTGCCCAACAGACAAAAGATCCCTTTCGTGTCGATAGGTCTGTGCTCGAAGATACCGAAGAGGAACAGTCTTTTCACCCTGCTGGTCAGGAAGAAAGAATTCCAGATACTCTTCGATTTGTCGACGAGCTGCAGCCTGAGGTGAATGAAACTCAAACTCTTGAAAGCACGAGTGATGGACTAGAGAATGGAAAGAAACTTTTAGAAGAATCGTCAGATTCAGAATACAAAGATGCACAAAGTGAGTCCCTCAAACAGACGGTTCATTCTAACGACTCAAGCGAAGAAACACAATTCTTCAGTTTTCAAGACACAGCATAAAACGCCTACGTTACCTAGGCTTGAACTAGCATTACTCCAACATCTATAGACAAACACCAATAATTTGAACTAATTCATTATTCCAATATCCTATATCCTACCTAATTTTCCGAGCTGACACGCAACAACTCCACATTTTCATTGTTGATGTTCTCACGTTTTCTGACAGTGATGGTGCCCGCTGTTTCTGGAGAGAGTCTAATGCGCCGGGAACCAGACCCGTCATCTGCGCTTATTGGGAAAGCAGCCCAATCTTGGGGTATAAAGGCTGTCTCCGGGACAGAATAATCTGTTGGTGTTGCGGACGAAGCTGGCGCTCTTGTCTCCCCGTTCTCTTCTCTGAGCCGCTCCGGAATGACTCCCTCTGTGGCCATAGCCTCTTCCGCAGAAATACCAGCTCCAGGCTGGGCAGTTTCCGCCGCTGTAGCAAAGACAGTGTTCCTGCAAAGGGGGCAGTTGTCTGATCTCTCGAGCCAGTCTTTAAGACAGCCCATATGCAAAATGTGTCCACAGCGAAGCTTCTTGGGCCGTCTTCTGGCACCAAGGACTTTCTTCTTTGCTTCGTAGTAATCGTCCTCGCACCACATATCTTCACGACAAATGATGCAGAGATTATCGCCCAGATCCAAGTCTTCCTTTGTGGCGTTGAGAAGCGACCTGTCCAATTTCTTGCTCTGCTCCAAGAAACTGCGAAGCTTCTTTGATTTGGAGTAGACTTGAACAACCGACACAGCAATGCCTTGAATCAAGGTAATTGGAGGGTTCACGTTGCCAAAAACGTAAAGCAAGTACAAGAAAGTGGAGTACAAGAAACCCTTGGCAGCAGATACGAATATCTCGAATGCCTGGGTGTAAATAGGCTTATTCTCCCACACTCTTTCGGACACATCTTCATCGTCAGGATCCTCCTCCTCGCTCACACCCTCGTCAACCTCATTTTCTGCTTGCAGAGAGTCGGTCGATTGGTTGTTGGGAATTGTGTAAAACATTAGCTCGTATACATTGAGCAGGAGCTTACCAAAGTACGCCAATCCCTCCATTCCTAGAACACCAAAGTGGATGCCAAACAAAAGACTACCCACGGAACCAGTGCCTTGGAACACATCATATGCTAGGAACTTTGCCATGAGTAGATCAGCCACAGTGAAGAAGACGAGCATCACCAGAACGCGGTAAGTTGCGAAATTGTAGAAAACCCGCCGAGATGTCGAGATTTGATGCGGTATCAGATTAGTAATCTTCATCTGAAAGGCGTCGAGTCTGTCAAACAAAATTATATGGTATATTTTCGACGACATGGTGAGGTTGATCCACAAAATGTTGAGGAGAAGATTATTGTCACCAAACATGATTATAAGCAAGTTGATCAAGTAGAAGGGAACTTCCTCGGAGATGTGCTCAATTTCGATGATTCTCAACTCATGGAAGATCAACTTGATGCTGATATAGCCCATCACAATAAAAATGCTCACCACAAAGTTTAGGAGAACAAGTAACCTCACGCTCTCAGTGAGTTCAAACATGAAAGTAAGATAATCCACAGAACGTCCGGCCAGGTACAAAGCAGCAGCAGCGAAAAGGCCAAAGCTCGAAGCCCCATACGCTGCAATTGCAAGAGCGCCTTTCAGAGGCATTGGAAATATGTGTTGTATGTGACCTTAGGTAGTAACAGCTCACTCGCGATAGACTGTACTTTGATGTCTCGCAATGTTGGGTCGTGCACAAAACTAGTTCCCCAGATTCGGGGGTTGGGTCTATATTGAGCTAGAGTTGGGGAATTTGGGACTTGTGGAGAGCCTGCTCGCTGCGTAATGGTGAGAGATCGGTGCGTCTTCTTTTGACAGATTCGGGAATCATGCTTTGGCCGTTGAGTACTCGCATGGGCAGTCTGACAGGCAGTCTCAGGGGAGATCGGGACGTGGGAGACGAGGCCGGGCGTTTCCATTGAGCAGGAGATTTCTGAAGGTCAGCTAACGACAGGTAAAACACCTTGAGGTGCTTTTCTGTGTGGCTTAAATCCCGAGAAATGTCCTGGTAATTCTTCTCAATCGCGCCAGACACCGTCAGCGACTTCTGCGTAGTGGCCTTTCCAATGGCCTCAACATGGTCTTTGGTCATGTTTGTGATATCCCCCAAGGCATTGTCAACCACATGGTTTGTCTCCTGCTTCATCTTCGCAAATGCACCTTGAACTTCTTTTGTAGCAACGTCTCTGAAGGAGTCGAGTCCAGAAGCAGCCTTTTCAGTGCTAGTTTGGATCATGCTCATCGTCTGTGAGTGCTGTTGTGTATGCGCTTTATACTCCTTGCTCAATTGGGCTTTCTCTGACTTCATGAGACTTATGGTACCCTGAGTCACCGCTTCATTGTTGGCTTCGGTGCTCGACTTGACAAACCCATCGAGCATCTGACTCATTTGTTGCATGTACCGTTCCTTGAGGGCCTTGTAATGCTCTGCCATACGCACCTGGTAGCTTTTTTCAAAATTCTTGTAGGAGCTCGACTCCTTTATAAGACAACCGTTTTCGATATACTCCGCGAGCTTCTCATTCTTAGCTCGAAGTTCGTCGATTTGCAGCGAGATGTCAATATCCTGGCGAGCGTTCTGGAGCAAAGAGAAGTCCAACTTTGCAAGAGCGTGCTCAAATGTAGACGTTTCCTTCTCTACCTTGGTTGACACCTCTTTGAGTCTGGTCTCAAGAGTCTTCTTAAAAAGGCTGAGGTGCGTCTGGACCACGGTTGGGATCTCTTTGACGTTAAGCAGCACTTGCATCGTGTCCTTAAGGTTTGCAATCATCTCACTGACGTCCCTGATGATGCTCAGCAAGCCTGTACCCGTGACAGTGGAGACCCGCTCCTTCTGAGAACTGTACTTGTCTCTGAGGGCCACAAATTCTCTAGTGGCCTTCTGAAGCTCTGCATCCTTCGATGCTAGGTCCAGCCTGCTTTGCGAGCTTTCGCTGAGGATTTTTTCATTATGCAGCTTGAGCTCCACAATCTCACTGTCTCTGGCCAGTAGCTTGGCATTCAAACCTGATATTAAGGTGTCTTTTTCTTTCAATTCGGTCATGAGTTCGGCAATGCGTCTTTCAAAATCTTCGTAGTTTTGTACACTGATCTTTATGCTGTTGTCCTTTCCCTTTGTGGCCAAAAGGTCTCTATTAAGGCGGGATATTTCGGCGGACATGTCTCGGATCTTGGTGCGTTTGAGTACGAGCTCGCTGTCCGCTGTGGACTGGGGGATGTTTTTGATGTTCTTTGCCTTCGAGGCGTAGTTGAGCGTCAGCATAGTCTCCATGAGGTTCAGCTTGGCCGGCGAGATTGTCGCAATTAAAGCTGTTTTTGTCTTTCCTCCTATGGATCCTTGAAGGAGACGAGTGAGCTTGGACTCTCTATAAGGTATATGTCTAGATTCTCTGCCTTCGCTCAATGCACTGATCACTTTGCCCAAAGTAAGAAGACTCTGATTGATCAGACCAGCCTCTTTAGCACCTGTGTCAGTGGCTCCAGACTTGATGATATCCTCCGATCCGGCTAGATCCACCAAGTTCATCTTGGACAGTCTCACGACTTCCTGGCCGGATGGGGACATGACGGTTTTGAGGAGCGTGATAGTGAAAATAGTGTGCGAGCGTGAGGAGCGAGAATTGAGCTTGGTGGAGCCCATTTTGCGTTTTGCCAAACACTTCTGGAGCATCTCGAATCCCAGCCGGGCATCCAGCACGTCCAACTCAAAAAGATTTTGAATCATCGTGCCTCGGCCATCTCTGGAGCCGTCCCCTAGTAGCCGGAGCTTTGGCTTCTTCATGTTCAACTCGAGCTCGTCATTTATGAGATCGTGAAGCTCCTCTTTATACAATTCCACACATGAGAGCTTCACGCAAATGTCGTCCTTGGCGACTTGAAAGATCTCCTGAAGTACACGTGGCACGATACCAGCGTGCTCCCCCACAAGCTCCCCCAACATGGTGTAGGTCTTGCCAGATCCAGTCAGACCGTACGCCAAAATGGTCACATTCATGCCTGCCATAAAATCTCGAAGCAACGGCCGGGCTATGTTTCTGTATATGAGTTCTTGGTCAGCATTGGCCCCGTAAACCTGGTCTAGCGTGAAAACCTTGCCTGAATTGGCGTTCAATGACATATTGTTGACAGTCACATATGGTTCTTCTATGGAGCAAAAGTCGTCTGGCACGGAGACGACTATGGGCAGCTGGGCAGCAACCTCTGTCTGAGTTCTTCTGCGAACTCTGGCGCTGACCTGAATTTTATCGGACATATAATACAAAGACAGTGGTAGTTGTTGTTGTTTGTTTACTTGTGGAGCGATCCATGCAGGCCATCGCCAAATCGTAGTACATTGCGTGTGAATGAAGGATGGACGATGGGGTTTCGTAAATAAAGTTATTTTATATTGAAAAGATCTGAAAAAGCTGGTTGAGTTTTAAAGATGAATGGGCGGTTTGATGTTCCGAGGTCGAATCGAGTTAGACATCGCTATGTTTGTAATGGCTGCGAAAAGATGGAGCTGGATGAACCGGAATCGTAGATAAAATCTCTGATTAGGATGTTGAGATAAATCAGGAGAAAGAATAAACTGCCGAAAGGAGAATCTGAAGATGATTAGATTTTTTTTTTTTTTTGGGGGGGGGGGGTATGTTTACCATGTTGCAGTCGTTCGCTTGAAGGGCTTATACGCGTTTAAACCAAGTCGAATAAATCTGGCAAGTTCCACTGGTGGATGTCTTGATGTCTCTTTCGTCGAAATTGGTTCATTCTTGTAAACCTCTCTCAGTGCTTATTGTTTGAATTCAAATCCCTATTGCTAATCTCAAATGTGTAGAGCTTCAAATATAACACCTTAGACATTCCACATACTATGAATCCAGGTATCCGAGGTTATCCACAGAAACCAGTTCACGTAATGCCCTCAATCTCTCCGACGCAAAAGGCGAACAATCCAACGTCAAAAACTCAGTAGCCCTGTTAGCGCCGTTCCCTCTTTGAGTCCATTAGCCCTCGGTAGACCTTACGCTTCTCCCCGCCCCCTCCCCTACAACTGACAAAACCGTTCCTTTATTTACATTATGCTAATCGAAGAAGTCATCGTCATCGTCATCGTCGAGACGCTTCCTGTCAAACACGATCTGACTAGACTGTGCTTTCTTCTCGTCACGCGAGAGCAGATCCAAAATCTCCACAATGTCCTGCTCACCGAGCTTGCGGCGAATAGACCCCATCGAAATCATCTTCACGAGGTACTGCTCCACGGCGTCGGCCCTGTCTGGACGAACGATTCTGACTCTGGAGAGTCTTTCTCTGGCAGAAGGTTCGAGCACCTGGGAAAGCACGGTGACTTTTTCATCCAGGCCCTGGGACTGCTGGTTTGAGTTTTTCTGAAGCTCCGCGAGCCGGGCTTCTCTGATGGCGTTGAGTTCTGCTTCGTCCATGGAGAAGAGAGTAGTTGATGCTCGCTGTGTGTAGGAAGTCTGCTGTGGATGAGTTGGAGGTCACCAAAAAAACTCAAAGACGCTGTGTTGGGCGATTTATTGCCGGCAAATTTCAGCGAGGACTTTTAACATCCAAAAAATACCATCTTAATTGCCGCCTTCGTTGCAGAGGCAGTGGTGGTGGGGCCACACCCGTGCACCATCAAGACACTTCAAGACGTGCCAGCGAGCAATACTCTAAACTACCATGAGTGACAGAGGCATTCTAAGGAAATACAAGATCGTCTTTTTGGGCGACCAGAGCGGTACGTGAATTTCCCGTGTGTGTCCCGATTCAAGCACCACTAACTCGCAGTCGGCAAGACGTCATTGATCACCAGGTTCATGTATGACACCTTTGATGAGCAGTATGCTGCAACTATAGGCATAGATTTCCTTCTGAAAACCATGTATTTGGAGGACAACAAAACAGTGAGATTGCAGTTATGGGACACAGCGGGCCAGGAGCGGTTCCGCTCGTTGATTCCATCGTATATTCGTGATTCCCACGTTGCGGTGGTTTGTTACGATATCACCAGCAAGAAGTCGTTCAGTTCGTTGGAAAAATGGGTCAGCGACGTTCGGATGGAGCGTGGCGACGATGTGATTGTTGTGATTGTGGGCAACAAGTCCGACTTGAGCTCCAAGCGCCAGGTTAGCGCTGAAGAGGCCGAGGAGTTCTGCAAGCAGATTGGCGGCAAGTTTCTCATTGAAACGTCGACCAAGGCCAACCACAACGTGAAGCTATTATTCAAAAAGATTGCTCTGTGCTTGCCTGAATTCAGCGAAAGCGGAGACCAGCAGCAGCAAGCCGAGACAGTGGACGTTAGCATCGACACCTCTGCCCCACAAGGCTCGACGAGTTGTTGCTAGGAGGGACTTGCAGCGCTGCTGCTATACTAGAAATGCATGTTACGTAATGCAGACGTAGAGAGCCGTATGGAGGCGTTTGGTGGGAGGAGGTGGGAGGAGGTGATAGAAGGTGGAGACTCAAGTGAAGTTGATGGCAGGGCTTTCTTTTAGAGATAACCGGAGGGCGTCTTATGCAATAGCGTATTCATTTTGCAACCAATGCGAGAGCCCCAATGCGAGAGCCCCAATGTGAGAAATCTAATTTTGGTGACGGTCAACGAGAAAGAGTTTATCGGGAGGATAAATGGAGGGTCTGTTGATCTGCACCGTTTCCTGACAGTGGTGAGACTTATGCATGTCCCTGGAAGCTCTTAGCTCAGAACAGAGCCAAGCCTAACAGCCACAATTGGAGAATATTTAAAATCCGACATCGACAGGCTTATTCAGAAAACAATATCTTAAACAACGCCGTTCCTCAAACTTCACAAACAAGACTTTTCTGATTTAGTGCTTGTGCCACCACACCACCCAACGTCACAGCCTACGTCACAGGAACAGCGACGTCATAACGGTTATTTAGGCGCCGGGTAAACGGCGCGGTTGTTGAGACAGCCGGTTGCTGAAACAGCGCAGTTGCTTTGATTTTGCGCTGATAAACCCTTAGCTAGTGCTCCGATTTCGGGGCTTAGATTTGGGGCTATGGTTCTGCTCTTCTGGTACCGAGCCCGGTCAAACCGGCGCGGTGGACAGGGCACTGAATTCCCACGTTGCAGTGCATTGGATGTTGCTGTTTGTTGGACGTGTCGAAGCGGAGTTGACAATGCGGCCACGGTAACCCAAAAACGTGAAAATGGCACAGAATGTCAAAAAGACACAAAGTGTCAAAGAGGCGATGCTCCGAGATTGACAGCTGGGCAGGCTTAACGAGCGCATACTGTGAGGGATTTACGCATGCGAGCGTTGACAGGCCACAGAGCGAGCAGCGGTGGCAGGCGAGACGAGCAGAAAAGCCGGGGAGCGGGCGAGCAAGGAGAAGTCATTTTTCTGTGATTCTGACTGCTTCAATCAATCTGTTCTGACTGCTGCTTCTGCCCTGACTCGCGCGGCCAGGACCCTGAGGCACAAGGGCAAAAGCGCAAGAAGCCCCTGGAAGCCACCAGGGAGCAGCGCGCACCTGAGACCAGGGGGCACCGAAGACCAACGATGCCAGGCCAGCGAAGCCCGGCCCATGAAGAAATTAAAAGAAAACAACCGCAACAAGCGCAGAATAAACTTCGACGAACAATGGAAATTCTCGGTTTCCTGAAAATCCAGTGCTGCCGCCGCGCCCCGTTGTGCCCCGTAGTCTGGCAACTCAGGCTGGCGCAGCGGGGCTCGCTAAGAAGTTTCGGCCCTGACGCAACGGCGCACCCTCGCACGACGCCCAGCCGGTCTTATCACTCCCGCCAAGCCAACCAGAGCCAAGCAGGAGAAGCAGGGCACTGAGGCAGTGGAGGCAGTGGACGAGTGGGGAGGGACAAAAACGAAGAAAACGAAAACGGAGAAGACCCGGTACCCCTCAAGGGAAGCAGAAAGTGAAAAAACAGAAAGGGAAAAGTGTGGGTGCCAGAATACCAGTGAGGATTGGTGGTGCTGGCGGGCTCGTATTGGTGACAAATTTTCTGTTTTCTGCCTGCCACCTGCGTGCTTTTTCGTGCCTGCCTGCCTGATCGCTCGGTTCCTGAAACTAGACACCACGCCCCTTGGCCGAAAAAACGAGCGAGAGAATGGGGCATTATTCCCGACTTCGGCGGTAAAGTTCGTTTTTCTTACCAAAAGCAAACACCCGTTTTTGTGGCGGTTTGTAAGACGGTTGGGGTGCACCGGCGCAGGGCAGAAAAAGCAGCGGTCGTGGCCCCCTTGGGTCCTGTGCCCCACTGGCTTCCGTGCGTACCCTGTGCTCCGCGCTGGCGGACTGCGTTGGGGTGCTGCTTTTTTTCTCTCATCCTCTCGCTTTTATTCCATCTTCGCTTTCTTCTTCTTTGGTGCTTTACTGTCGTGGTGGATCGCTGCCATTGTGCTGTTGATATTTCTTGCACATCCGACCGTGTTCTTCGCTGCCACTCCCCCATCCGCATCTCCGGCCATCGTCCTGCCCTGAAAGGTACCCAGATCTCGATCTAGCTGGCCACTAATTAGTAACAATAACCGCCCACACCAGAATAACCGTTCCGGCCAGTCCAAACCCCTCTGGGCCTTCCCACGACCCTCCTGACTAGAACAGCTCCCCTAGACCTCGTCCCCAGAACGTGTATGACAGACAAGAAACCAAAGCGCCCAGCTAAAGGCAGGGTGTTCCAGTGCACGGGCTTCCCCAACTGTAATAAGTCTTTTACTCGCCTGGAACATCTCGCTAGGCATCGCCGAAAACACACTGGCGAACGGCCCTTCACCTGCCCCCACTGCTCCAAGAACTTCTCCCGCTTGGATAACCTCAGGCAGCACAAGCAGACCGTCCATGCCTATGAAAACTACATCAAGAAGCGGTACTCCGACCCGCTTGCTCTCCTGACATCCCAGAGCCTGAGCACAAGTCTCCAAAACAACCAACAGAACGATCACTCCCACCAAAACAACCTCTCCCATCAAGACACCCATGCCCACCAAAACAACAGCAGGTCCCACTCCAACGGCCACCTGGGCCTCTACTCCACGCCCCATTTGGCCCATCCGCTGCGGCCCCTAGTGCTGCCCCCCTCTCTGGGTCTGCCTTACGGCATCTACTACCCACACCCTGGCCACAGCCTGGTACCTCAGGCCTCTCCAGCCTCTCTAGGGGCTCCAGCTCCTGCCTTCCCATCGTTGGCGCTTCGTGACCCGCCCAAATTCAACCCCAAGACGCGGCCCAGACCGCTTTCCTTGGTGCATGCGTTTTCCGACGATACAATGATCCCTTCTGACGGAGAGCGTCTACGTGGTCTTCCTCCTACCGACCCTCCTCTCCGTACTGCTCCCCCAGCTGCTACATTCGCTCAAGCTGGCAGTCTATACGCTCCGCCAGGCCGGGCGCTTCCTGCGCCAGGTTCTTCCCGCTTCGCTTATCTCACGCCAATGATGGTGAGCCCGCTTTCGCCATTGTTCCACCAGCTGTTCAACCAGGTGGCTGGCAAAAGCAAGCTGGCGGGCTCGACGCTGTCTCTGGATGCGCCCCTGGACTCGCAGCTGCTTCTGCCTCCAGCACTACCGCCAGTTAGACTCAAGGGTCTGTGGTTGAAGGATGTGTTGAACAAGGACGAGAAGCTGTCGCGAGTAGCGATCAACAGTTTGATAGAGGAAGAAAATTAGAGGAAAGTTAGAGCTGAATTTGCCGCCTTTCAACGTTGATTCTGGTTTTACGTGCCTGAGTTTGAGGTGCCTGTGTGCTGTTTTTGCCTTTTTTGACATGATCAACACTGACTCAATTAGAGCCCAAAATGAGCTGCGCCAATTTCCCCACTGCATCGGTACCACCGCTGACACCGTCGCACCCGCATCCGCCCTGCGAAGATCGCTGAGGGGATCAACTCAGATCCCAGTCACCAAATCCAGATAATTTACATTTCCTCTACAAATGGAAAAGTTGAGCAAACATCTAGTCGTCTTCATGCATGATCCAAACCCAAACCCTATTACAATGCCACCCAAAGTTAAAATCGCGGCAGTCGCAACCGCGTGGGCTTTGTAACGATTCCGCGCCGCTGCTTATAGTGCGGTGAGTTGATTCATGATGACTCGAATCGTTGGGATTTCAGGCGATGCGCGTCGCGACGCGAATTGGGCAATTCTCATCCAGCATACCGCAGAAAACGCAGCGGCGATCGCGCGGTAGACGTCAAATCTTTCTAGAAACCGGCCCAGCCTCGTTACAGCCTTTATCTCCGCATACCAAAGCTTATTTACATGAGGGCTTTGAAAACTTAATTAGGTTTAGGCTAGCCGCTGACAGCGGGGACGAGGTCACTGCGCTGGTTTGTTGATTAGGAGTAATCAGCCCCACGCCTGCAGCAGTGGCGCCGTGGCACGAATCACAAAAACCCCAAACGCCGAGAATTCGGCACTGCAAGTGCCCTCTCACTGGTGTTTCTCTTCACCAGAGCAGCGTAAACCAAAACCCCACAACACTGGAAATTGCAAATTTACATGCTTTCCTCAGTCGTTCTCATTTATTAAGACAATTGTGGTGTGCTTGCGCGGCCTGTCACGGCCGGAATTCCTGAGGTTCCTTGGACCTGAATTTTTGGGATCTGAGAATTCTGGGATGCTCCTGCCGCAAACCGCCCCATGGATCGCAACCACCGCTGACAATGACCGGCTAAGACCGGCTAAGACCGCTAACAATGGCCGGTTGAATTCTATTTCCTGCAGCACAATGAACAATACGGGCCGCTTACTTCGGCCGACTCGGAACGCTCACCATATTGTTGAGTTACTCGATCCGAACAGATACACCGTGGCCTGCGCAAAGGGGTTCAAAGTTCTATCAGTATCTGCAGAATGGTTCCTCGCAGTGCACTTAATTGCTGCAAATTAGTCTCTGCCAAAGCTTAATCTCATTGTTGCATTCGGCTGTCTCAACGCTATTGGTGGGTTTATTGTTAGATGCTTCCCCTAATTGATCGTTGTTGCATATGTTGGTTGACGCTTCCCCTTGTTATCGCTTAATGCTACTTCTTGGCCGTTGGAGTCGTCGTATAGTCGCATGAATGGCGCCGCTTCTGTCACCTTGGTCTGTGTTGACTGATTGCTGACACCTCGATCTATGCTATCACTCCGCTAGAGTCACACAAATCAAGGCTTTACACGCCTTTATTTACCTACCTTGCAGTTCACCCTGCCCCTGACCCGTTACGACATCGTTTCTGGTCTTTACGATCTTTATTACATGTACTATAAGAACCTTCCCTGGTTGAACTCCCCATTGTATTACCTGGCTGCACTGTTGTACCACGTTTTATCCCTTCATTGGTCTGGTTAGCTGCCGCTTACGAGCCACATTTGCCAACCTCTCCACAATCATCAACTGCTGCTCAAGCCTCTCGACCTCTTTTCGATCCACAACTTGCTCTAACGCCTCCAACATTGCCGAAACAACCCCGTATATTTTATCGAGATTGACCACGTACTGGCTGTATAAGTTCCACACGGCCGAATCCGCCGCAAGTTTTTCTTCAAGCTTGTTGTCTCGCAAATCAGCGATCTTTTCTAGATTGTATTCACAAACCACCTTGGTGAGCTGGGGAAGAACAACTACGTGGATTAGCTGCTCATAGTCCGAGTATACTTGGAAAAGTAATTTATTCTCCTGGATTTTAGCCCTGTGGAGCTCTGAAAGTGCCTTGTTATCCACTAGGAGCTGTCGAAGACGTGGATTCTTCACCTCTGAAAACAGCTCCGTTTCTATCTGTGGAAGGTACTTCTTGTCTATAAGAACACGTAGGTGGTCATTTTCGATGGGATTGGAGTCATTTGAGGTCTGTTCAAACGGTAGCGTGAGTTTCGTATCCATGGATCTGCAAATACTGGCAACGATAGCCTCGTTCTGCAGAATCTTCTCTGTCAATTCTTTGACAAGCCGGTTTATTGGATCGTGATTCTCCATATTCAATAAGTATTTGTAGGCCGACATCGTTGGTATCGGATATATGGAAGTTGAGGAAGGTTTATGTTAGGTAGTACTACAATGGTGATGCTCGCCTGGGGTACAGATCTACCTATCGTTAATGTACTTGTTACTTGAATCTTCTCGTCACTCATACGGTATCATCAGCTCTCATTACTTTATCTGCTCTGTTGGCGCAGCAATTGTGCTTGCTTACGCTCCTGCTTACCCTTCTTCATCGTCTGCTTCAATGCAACCAGGTCCAACGGTTCGAGAAGCTCGAATGAGCAAAGCAACTCGTCCGAAACACTCATCACAGCGCCCCAGTTATCAAACTCACCGCAGTAGTTGGGTGCACTGAATACGGTGACCAATGTGCGATCGTTGAAGAACTCGTAACCGTCTTCCACCACCATGTGCGCCCGGCACACCAAATCGAACCCAAACTTCTGTAAGAACTTGTTGATGGCAGCTTTGGAAAAAACGTAAGAGACCCCTCGCTCATTGTCTTCCCATTCGTTCATGGTGTCGGCCGGATCGGACCAGAGCAAATCGTTGAGAAGGCCAAAATCGGGCACATCCGTCGGTCTAGCAATATTTCTGATTTCTTCCATGGAGTTGAGAACCGGTGAAAGTCCCCCATGCACGCAGAAGATTTTTCCGGCGACTATGGCTGCAATGGGCAAGGTGTTGAACGTATCAATGAAAAGCTTCCATGTCTTGATGTTGCACCGACGCTTACATTCGTCGTAGAAACCGTACACACGCGTCACGTTGGCACACTCGTGGTTGCCCCTGAGAAGAAAAAAGTTCTCTGGATACTTGATCTTGTAGCAGAGGAGAAGAAGGATCGTCTCCAAGGATTGTTTGCCTCTGTCCACATAGTCTCCCAAGAAAAGGTAGTTTGTCAGAGGAGGGAAGCCACACTTGGTGAACACACGGATCAAGTCAAGGTACTGGCCATGCACGTCGCCCACCACTTTGACTGGCGGGCTGAGCTCAAGCAAAGACGGCTGCAGCAAGAAGATTTCTCTCGCTTTGGAGCAGATGAGCTGGATCTCGTTGAGTTTGAGACAAAGGTTCTTTGTACGTTTTCCTGAGTACCCAGCGTCGAGAAGCCGTTGGATGAAGTCTTCGATCTCAAGCGGGTTCAGGCACGAGGGTGACTCAGTGAGCTCTTCCGCGTCCCTTGCGGAGCCTCTTCTTGAAGAAGCCGTTCTGGCCAGCATAGATGACCTTGCAGATCTTTTGGAACTCACGGAAATGGTGTCTGACTTGTCTCCGGGAGCATCGGGGCCGTTGTTGGGCCCGCCAGTGGCCTGCGGAGTAAGACTGGTATTTGGAGTTTGGAAGGAGGAATTTGGGGGCAGCTTTGAGACCAGGGGGTCTTCAGCGTTGCTGTTCAGCCGGGGAAGCGAGAGGTTGCCGGAGAATTCGGTGTCGTTTGTGTTTCTCCGGATCAAAATGGGCAGTTTGGGTTCCGGCGTCTGCATCAGCGGGTGGAGCAAGTCATCATCGTCGTCGTCGTCGGCAATGGCATACTCCTCAGCATCGTCGTTTAATTCGTCATTGGGCCTCGGTAGCGAGGCAGTGGAGCCCTTTCGGCTACTCATCCGAGGCAGGTCGTCTTTGCTGCCTGAGAGACGAGACCGGATGGAGCGGTTAGACCGCTGCAGTACGCCAGTGTCAGACCTGGAGAGAGGAACGCCATTTTTTGTTTTCGATGGCGAATTGCCCATGCCGTGTTGGACCTTCTAGTAGTCTTGTGTCAAACCTGAGTTTCTCACGGTCTCTATGCCTTTGCGGTTTTTTGGCCGCTGAATGAAGGTTCTTGCTTTTTTGTGTAAATAATACCTGGGACTCGTCAATCTCAGCTGGTTCTTTCTTTCAGAACTTGTGTCTGTGGATGTTGCTGTCCGTATTTAGGTCGCCTGTGTGGTTTGGTACGTTGGAGCGAAAAAGACACTATCACAGACGGGCACTATGTATATGAAACTCGTGGGCTGTCGTAGTGGGGCCGTGCAGGGAGTCAGGTGCTAAGGAGCTCTGGGTAGTTTGTGAGCTGGAGATGGGAGGTGAGTACTGAGTCTAGATTGGGCGGGTTGCGCACGACCAGCAAGTTCCTGCCAGACGAAGCTGACCCCACTGTTTGGTGAAATTTGCTTTTATATCGTTTTGGTTAGGAGGTTGAACGAGAGGAATTGAGCTTGTGCCGATGTTTTGTATTTTTGGATGGGGAGGCGTATTCAGTGCTCCAAGGGTTTCCAGCCAAGAAGAGGTGAATTGAGACAATTGGGGAATTTTAATAGACGATGCGACGAAATAGAGAGAGTAAGAAGTACTCAAGGTTTTTCAGGGGTGTTTTGGGTTCCGTTGGTTCAAGGCTGAGAAGGCTATGGAAAATGGTTGCGAGGACCATTCAGAGTGGACCCAGAGTATCGGACCCGATAAGATATCAGGGAACGATAAGGCAACATAAGACATTTATAGTTCTAGACTAAAAAGTCTAATTCTCTGTTGTCTTGCAAATCGGGTGATTGACCAGATAAGCCTTGTGTGATGATATCGGATCATACAGAGAATCGGAGCGGTGTCGTAATTGCTGCTGCAGAAGAGGTTTTAGAGGTTTTACAGATCAGGCACTTGGGATCTGCCGGAGAATGGCCACAAAGCATCAAACCATCGATTTGCATTGATTTTTTATTTTTGCATTGTATATACTTAAAATGAAAAAATCTGGCATCATCTGTAAAATTGCGAAAGGCAAGAGGCATTTTCGCCACAAATTGCGTTTCTAAGACGGAAGATTTCCCGAAAAAAAGCAAGGCGGGTTTCCACATCGAAGCTCGGCTGTGGACCAAAAATGACCCTTCGTGCCGATTGTGCAATGTGAGCTGATTAAGTCTCGCATTTTGCAACCTTTTCTTCCGTGAAATGTTGGATAATATGCAACGAGTGAGCCTTCCAGCAAAGTACATAGCAAAATGGATAACGATTGTCTAGTCAAAGTCTTTCATACGTTCTAGTCTGAATGGACAACTAACTCATAGCTCAACTATGGCCTCCTGCGACAGATTCACTGAGTATGTGAGATATCCGGAGGACTTTTTGAATTGAGGCGCATAGAGCTTTTAATGTTGGTCGACATTTTTAAAGCTGAGTAAAGGGCAGTGTGTTATTTCGGAACTATTGCATGGCTTCCGGGAATATGCGTGGCTGCAAAAATGTCGTCGCTGCCTCAGCCCTATAGGCCAAAGAATCTCCCCAATAACGCACGGAATTGTCTCCAATTTACACATTAATGTCTTCCTAGCCAATAAAAGCTCCCCTTTGATTTTGAGCTCTTTCCGACTAGATTTGACCCACAACACTCGAGCACTGCTGATGCAGCGACGACATTGTCGCGCCGTATTTAGTCTATAGTCAATACCCATTCTGCTAAAGATTGACTAACATTGAGAATCTCTCCAAACGGGACCGGATAGAGCTACTATTACGAAGCCGAACTTCTCTGCACTTTATAAGAATACCCGAGGCATTGTTCCAATCCGACTCACCAACTTTCAGTTCCTATAGACCACGATCCTTTCCGGAAAACATCTTCCATCAGAACTCAAAGTTTCGGAACCAAATGGTTTACTACTCTTTTACTGTTCTCCTCATAATTCCTCAACACCACCATTCCAATCCCAAAAGCCTCTAACTTCCTGCTCTCTGATCTCCCTAAGTTGATGCGCATCGCGCTGAGAAATAACCTACCCCAGTTTCCCCCATGCTTCGAAGCAGAATCCTAAACCCCCGGAGGTTTTTCCGCAATCTCCAACCACTCCTAAATAAAAACCCCCTCATACACGAAAACGGCCTCTACTACGGCAAATTCACTAAAGAGGAGTACGACAAGGCAAAGCAGTTTGTCACCACTCAGTACGAAAAACTCGAAAAGGACATCAAGGGCACAGAGCATGTGCGAGAGAATGTAGGCAAAATGCCACAATATCCTTCTCGAGGGGCCGCCAAAAGTGTCTCTAACTTGCTGGATTTCTTCCAGGAGATGATCAAAACCACGGGCCCTATTCCTCTCTCAGCATACATGAGACAGTGCCTTACCCACCCGGAATTCGGATACTACACCACACGAAACCCTTTGGACGCCTTGGCGGGAGATTTCATTACTTCACCGGAAATCCTGTCGGTTTTCGGCGAAATGATCGGTATATGGCTCTACTCAGTTTGGACGAGCCAAGGGTCACCTAAAGAGATCAGAATTGTCGAGTTCGGCCCCGGAAAAGGCACATTGATGCACGATGTGGTGATTGTGTTTAATAAGTTTGTGCAGAAGTCGGCAGCGGCCGTGGATATCGAAGTGGTCTTGGTGGAGGCATCTCACGTTTTGAGGAAAGAACAGCACAAGCTTTTGTGCAATGAAACTGCCTACGAGTCGACCCCCGAAGGCTTCAACACCTCAATGTCAAAGTGGAACAATAAGGTCACTTGGGTCGACACGGAGAAGGACGTTGGAAAGGCTCCAGATACAGCCAATTACGTATTAGCCCACGAGTTCTTTGATGCATTGCCCATCAAGTCTTTTACAAGAACTCAGCATGGCTGGAGGGAGCACGTTGTGGAGCATACGCTGGCGGTGGTCAATACCCAGCCCAAATTGGAAGGTTCAACTTCAGGCTCCGCTGAGGACAATGAAGAACTCAACACTGACTTCCACCTCACAGTTTCGCCAAAAGAAACACCTTCTTCAACCATTCCCACCTTGAGTCTGCGTTACAGAGACTTGCCAGAAGGTCTGCGTGTGGAAATCTGTCCCGATGCTGAGCTCTATTTATCGCATATTTGCAACTTGGTCAATGCCTACAGTAATGGGCTGGCCGGTGCTGCGCTCATAATTGACTACGGCCCAGCAGCCGAAGTACCCTCTAATTCTTTGAGAGGCATCTACCAGCACAAATTTGTTTCTCCCTTCTACAAACCAGGTGACGTTGATCTCTCCATTGACGTTGATTTCGGCAACATCAAGGCTTTAGCCGAGCCAAACGTGGCCGTCTACGGTCCCGCAGAGCAGGGCGACTGGCTTCACGAAATTGGCGTTGGGTACCGGTTTGACCAGCTTATCAAGGCTGCCAACCTGATGGCCAACAAGGAGCTGATATACGAGTCGTACCTCCGTTTGACGTCGAAGGACGAAAAAGGTATGGGAAAAATTTACAAGTTCATGGGTCTTTTGCCCAAAGAGTCGCCCAAGCCCATTGGTTTCGGTGTATAAGCCTCTGGTTAGATTTGGTATATAGGGCTCTCCGAGAGGGAAATGGCTGCGAAATCGGAATCGGAGTCGGACTTGACGCACCCGCCTCACAATGCAACGACCGTTTTCCAACGGTGGAAAGAGCCATGGTATTTGAGATTTTTCGAGATTTCATTTGTATTGGGTTCTTTGTTGGCTTCGTCAACCTCTAGTGCGAACCATATCCAGAGATCCACCCATTTCACGAAAACACCATCTCAAAAGATAAGTGAAAAAAGAAAGCTCAGATTAGAGACAGCATCTCTTTTACCAGTTTTGCTCGAACGAAGCCGATACGGCCCGGGCGTATATCCAGTGGACCGTTGTGTTTCCTGCAGTACACATGACTCTCAACAAGCTGACAAAGTGATGTTCCAACACACCCTACTCTTCTTCAGCATGCTATCCAGAGCACTTCGTATCCCCCGTGTTGCCATGATCCAGCAACTGCGTCTTGCATCCAACCTTTTCAACGACCACACGCCTGCTCCTCCCAGATTGCCCAAGGAGCAGCAGGAGGAGTTTGAGCTGCTTCAGAAGATGGCCAACTCCCAGGCGGCTATTGACGAGTACAACAGGCAAATCGAGGAGACGGGCAGCGCCAACAGCGATTTTTCGACACCCCAGACGGACGTGGGCGTGCAGACCCAGTACTTCAAGACAGTTCCTGAATTTGAGGGTGACAGGAACCCTGAAACAGGCGAGGTTGGCGGGCCCAAGCAGGACCCGTTGAGGCATAACGACTGGTCGTTCAACGGCCGTGTCACTGACTTTTGAGGCTGTGACACTGACTTTGAAGCCGTGAAGATGGCTCATGAGATGGCTCATGATTTTGGTAAATGCTGCTGCGGCTGTACTTCGGAATAATGGAACATAGACGAACGAGGAGGTGTAGAGCGTCGGATCTTGACTTTTGTGGATGTCATAGTAGCTGATAAGGGGTTGAAGGTGGATTGAACTTACGAACTGAATTTCCTGCGTGTCAGAGTCTGGTGACGATAGTATTTCCAGGTCAATTGTCGAATACTCTCGTGATCAATGAGCTCATTTCGATACGTACCATAATGGTTCGTTCACTCAGTTCACCCTGTTTAGATAGTACGTCTTGTCAGGGTAATGAGCTAAACGATTTGAAAAAGGTGGTTGAAGAATATTCTGAAGTTAGTGCGCCGGTTATTCAACCCTATCTACATTCTCTTTCTAAAAACCAGGCGAAGAATCATGGAAACTTTATCACATCTGACAAGCACTAAACTAAGTAACAAATAAATCCGAAGTGCAGAAAAGGAAACGACCTCCTTTTGGTATTATCCGAAATGCAGAGAGATCCCCTCGGACGCATTCAAGGAAAAAAAAAAGAATAGTCTTATCATTTCCAGCCCCAGTAGCACTCCTAGAGGCTCCACAGCACCAATGAAGAATTGAATTACTGTGGCATTCAAGTGATCTCCACAAGCGAAAAAGGCAAAAGAATTCCACAAAGAAAGGAAATCTAATACGTTTCAATCTGTTCTCCAACCAATAACCATCCCCCACCCACTGAGCAGATTACATTCCCCACCGGAAAAATGAAGGAAGAAGCAATTTAAATCGAAACAGAGGCTTGTGAGAACTCGTAATCTGGAATTGAGTTACGAGTTTTTTTTTTTTCACCGACTACGAGATTACAAATCAATGGCTTGGTGAAATCTAACCAATTCGTCGTACACTACCCAGTCCAAACTTTAAACCACGTTTACGAGCAATAAGGTGACTCAAACCCCCTTACACACGGCTCTACGTTTTGGGACACCCCCGTGGAAGACCATCGGCTTCTACGCACGGAGATGATCCAAAACAGAAGTTTCCCGTTACAAATACTGCATATAGATGCGACGGCGGTTTAATGCGAGTCTGTCAGACCGTTTAACCCTGTCTGAAGCACCTGCCCTGCGTCGAGAATTAAACGGGTACGCGCAAACTAGCAAGCATGAAGCCCTGGTAAAAGACAGCAAGAATTGAGAGAATAAGGCGTGATGAAGACGCTATCATGCTGCAATCGTAGTCGGAAACTTTATCTTATGCGGCCCAATTTCAGCCTTGTAAATGGCGTAAGCAAGCGGTGCAGGCGGAGGTGTCTTGCCGGAGATTCGGCTCGATTGGGAAGTATTCCGGTGCAATAATGTACGCCGTGCGCTTTTGCTGTGATGATTGATAATCATTTCACGCGCATCCACAGTGGTTTGTGCTATATAAGAATGTTGCGTTTTCCTCCTCAAGGACCAACCAATGTTTTTCGTGAAATTCGTCCGTGAGAGTTTTGTCGGTAGAACAATCTACCATCTCTCTGGCAGGAAAGTCTTCAATTATCCAGAGGAACAACAAGACTATGTGATTCCTTCAAAGTACTTGGGAAAGAGTGAAGCCACCATGGAGAACTATGTCCCTGAAAGCAGCGAGGAAACTCCTTCTGACGTCTCATCCGAGGCTACCAAAACAGACTATATCGTGGTGGACTGGGAAAGCGATGATGACCCAGAGAACCCACACAACTGGCCCTTGAAATACAAAATAATCTTTATTGCACAGATCATGATCCTCACTTCCTTTGTCTACATGGCGTCCGCCATTTACACGCCGGGTGTGGAGGACATTATGGAGGACATGGGCGTGGGTCAGGTAGTGGCCACACTTCCATTGACGCTTTTCGTCATCGGCTACGCCATTGGGCCCATGGTGTTTTCACCTCTTTCCGAAAACGCCATTTTTGGTCGAACCTCCATTTACGTCATCACATTATTTATTTTCTTCATCCTCCAGATTCCAACCGCACTTGTCAAGAACATTGCTGGTTTGTGTATCTTGCGTTTCATTGCTGGATTCTTTGCCAGTCCGTGCTTGTCCACCGGTGGTGCATCCGTCGGTGATGTCATTACGATGCCATATCTTCCGGTGGGTATTTCCTTTTGGTCCATTGCAGCCGTCTGTGCTCCATCATCTGGTCCAATGTTCGGTGCTATTTTGACCGTCAAGGCGAACTACCACTGGTCCTTTTGGTTCATCTGCATTACTTCTGGAGCTTCCCTTGCATTGCTCTGTTGGTTGCTCCCAGAATCTTACTCCAAGACCATCTTATACAGAAAAGCCGAAAGACTCAGAGCCCTCACTGGTAACGAGAACATCGTCAGCGAAGGTCATATTGAGAACAGTAACTTGAGCACTCACCAAATGCTCATCGAGACACTCTGGCGTCCTTTTGAAGTGATTATCTTTGAGCCCGTGGTTTTGCTTATCAACGTTTACATTGGCTTGGTCTACTCCGTCATGTATTTGTGGTTCGAGGCCTTCCCAATTGTGTTTGTGGAAGTGAAGGGCTTCACGCTCATTGAGATGGGTGTTGCCTATATGTGTATCTTGGTGGGCATTTTGGTGGCTGCATCCATTTACATTCCAGTCATTCATCAAACATTCACTAAGAAATTGCTCAATAACGAGGAGGTTGTTCCTGAACTTTTCATTCCGATGGCAATTGTCGGAAGTATACTCATGCCAATTGGTATTTTCATTTTTGGTTGGACTGCTGCACCCGATCTTCACTGGATCGGTCCTCTTATTGGTGCAGCTGTTTTTGCTGCTGGTGCATTCATCGTCTTCCAGACATTGTTCAACTACCTCAGTATGTCTTTCTGGAGATACTTGGCATCTGTCTTTGCAGGAAATGCTTTGTTCAGAAGTATGATGGCTGGTGCTTTCCCATTGTTCGGCAGACCACTTTTCCTCAATTTGGCCACCAAGAGATTCGCTGTTGGCTGGGGATCGTCTGTGTTGGGCTTCATTTGCGTGATCATGATTGCCATCCCAGTCTTGTTCTACCTCAACGGACCCAAGTTGAGAGCCAGATCCAAGTATGCTGGTGCCGGTAACTGAGTTTGCTTTATGACTTCCACGAATAGCATATAGATCAATAGAGGGGTGATAGAGATATGTTGGCAATATTTTCTGACTCCGAGCTGATGAAAATGCTGAAGAATCTTCAGGAGTTTTTGAGCTCAACTATTATTGCGAATGCCATCTTCCCTGTGGTTTGCTGCAGAGTAGCTGAATATAATATAACCCAAATGATTGTGATGTTTTATGTAGTTGTAGATCGAAGCTTCATGCTGCTGCTCCAGTTAACATCGAACACTTGGCTGAATTTTGATTCTCATAGAAGTGAGTGAATATAGAGTCAACTTTTTGCAGCCATTGTGTCATAGGTAGGGGCCGTTACAAGGCCATTTATAATCACAGACTAATGTAAAAGCAAATCTTGTTATCTTGAGAGAAGAAGCACGACTCCTTGGGGGCTGGCTCTATGAAAAAGTTGATGTTTTTTTACCCTTGTCCGAAAACCGAATACGTTGAGAATGCCATGAGCGGGACTTGCTGTCACGCAGTTTTTGCTTATTGAATAGCGAAGCTTTGAGTCCTCGGACCCGAACACTAAATTCCTCAACACCTTACGAAGAGCCGCCTTCAGATATCAACTATAAATCTATAAGACAAATGATCCCAACACATCACCCAATGCAAAATACTGATTTCTTGCTTACCTAAATCATGACGAATACACCGTGGTTGATACCAAAACACCCGTGCACCACATAACGGTTACTAGTGAGCTCTTCTCCAGATCCAATGCCATGGACTTTGACCCGTTATCGCTATTTACGCCGGCCGGGTCGTCCATATCCGGAAGTGTGGAAATAACGGAGCAGCCAGAGGAAAGTTTCGATTATGTGAAGATTGAAAATTTTGATACCTCAAAGAAAATCATCGCTCTGCTGCTTCCTACAGATGTCGATGATTTGGTCCCGTTGCATATCCACGACTTGCCCTTGCTTCGTATGAAGCCGCCTGGAATCGTGCTTACGGTGTTTTTGAAGCTTCTAGCGCCTTTGACCGTGCACAACTTCGAGCCACTTATAGATACTGACAAAGACGCTGATGCGACATTTCTGGAAAAGCTGATAAGCCCAGCAGAGGCCAAAGAGGCGCTAGCTTGGCTCCACGACAAAGGCAGATTCTCCTCTTTGGACCAGCTAGCTGCCGTGGCAACTTTAGCGGATCTGCTCAGAAAGACATTTGTGGCTCAGTACAACGGGTGGTTGACCAGACTCATATCGTCAGATTTGGACTGGCTCAGCGAGGAGGAGCAAGACAACATAAGGTCGTTGACGGCGCTACGGCTAGCCGAAAATTGCGGGAGAACAGCGCAACCTGAGTTCATTCGCCATATCGACATTCCTGGTCTTGAGAAGACGATATACCTCAAGGAGCCCTCATTGACATCCGATAAACTAGGTCTTAAAACATGGGGTTCTCTGTTCATACTAGGAAAGCGCTTGGCACAGAATACTTCGTATTTGAGCGGCACAGTGTTGGAGCTTGGTTCTGGAACAGGCTTAGTGGGTATGGTCTCTTGTGTATTAGGCTTCGAAACGGTACTCACAGACTTGCCGGATATTGTGCCCAACCTTATGGATAATGTCGAACTCAACGAAATCAATGCACTGACTGAGAGCCTAGACTGGAGCAATCCGAAGCTGTTTTTGGATAACCACAGAAACCCCCGGTATACCACCGTCATCTTGTCGGATCCGCTTTATTCCTCAAAGCACCCTGCGTGGATTGTGAGTATGATAAACACGTTTTTAGAAGAATCACAGGAAGCAAGAGTGCTTCTACAGGTGCCCATCAGGAAGACCTTCGAGGTTGAGAGAGCTACCTTATGGCATCTTCTAGACATCAACGGCTACATTGTGCAAGAAGAGGATACCGAAGTCGGCTACGACGACTTTGGCGAGACCACCTTCTTGTTCAAAAAGCTCCACAGGAAAGCATAAGCATGTATATAGTCTATCATAAATAGTCCTTCAACTTTCTCAAACGAGCCACTGCCTCTTCTAGCAACGAGTCATCCTTGCAAACGGCAAAACGCACCGAATTCTCCAAGGGGTTGTTCACTCTGTGCTCTGGGACAAGGAACTCTGTTGGTGGGATGCCCACAACACCAATCTCCTTGATGAGCCAGTAGACCAACTTGTAGTCTTTGGTTCCACGGCCAAGAATGTCTTCAGGGTACTGGTAGTCATCTGGGATTCTGAGTTTGGCAAAATTGACCAAGAGGAAGTAGCCACCATCTGCAACAGTGTATGGCAATCTTAGTTCATCAAAAACCTTCACAAAGAGCTCGTACTTCTTAGCATACTCCTGGCGGGTCTTCTCGAAGTAGTTGTTCTTACTGGCAGATTCAAAAGCTTCCGAAACAGCCTGCTGCAAAGGAGCAGGCACCGAAAAGCAGATACGAGTGTGAGCAGAAACAACGTACTTGATCAACTCAGCAGGCCCGTGGACCCAGCCCACACGCCAGCCTGTGGCAGCAAAAGACTTGCCTGCTGAACCGACTGTCAAAGTTCTCTCTGCCAACTCAGGCAACGACGAGAGGGTCGCAGGACGAGGGAACTTGTCCAAATAGTACAAATTCTCGTATACTTCGTCGGAGAGGAGAATAATGTTGTGCTTGATTGCCAATTGGCCAATCCGGTGGAGTTCCTTCTCGGTGAAAATCTTTCCCACTGGGTTATGTGGGGTGTTGATGACGATGATCTTCGTTTTTGGAGAAATAGCAGCCTCAAGCCCCTCCCAATCAACCTCCCACTCGTCGCCAGTGGTGCTTCTCTCGGCAAACTTCTCAGGAGACTTCAAGCCCACGTACTTGACCTTGGCACCCGTCATTTCGATATTGGGGATGTATTGATCAAAGAACGGCTCAAAAACAATAGCCTCGTCTCCGGTGGTCAAAAAGCCAAAGAACACAGAAAACATGCCCTCATTGGCGCCCGTGGTCACCAAAACCTCGGTGGGATCCACCTTTCTGCCCAATTCCTTGGTGTAAAGCTCACTCAACAGTTTCACCAAGTTGGGGTTTCCTCTGGCTGGAGCGTACTGGTTGAACTGCGGCTTGGTCAAAGCATGGTGAACAGACTCAATGGCAAAATCGGGCGGGTTGTAGGAGAAGAAACCCTGGCCCAAATTGACCACAGACTTCCCCAGTTGATCCTGAGCAGCAGCGGCCGTTTCGTTAATCAAAGACCACACATCTTTACGGTTGGGGTTCTGCTGAAAGTATGGGTTGTGCAAGGAGGCAGGGCCGGCGGTGTTTGCCATTTTTCGGGTTTTGGTGAAAAGAGACGATGGTCGAAGCATGAACTGTGGCTGCGGTAATAAGTACACTCCAGAGAGATAGCCTCACGGGCTCAAGATGAGTGGGGGAAGCGAGCGGTCTGTGGGTGTTTCGATTGAGAATTAAAAGAGAGTATTTGGGGGCACGAATAGAGTTTGATTTGGTTCAATGTGGCTTTTTAGTAGCTTTAGTTGGGATGCCACTGTTAGGTCCAAGCTACTTGCCATTGGTTGCGAAAACAGTCAGTTGAGTCATCAAACGAGCTACGTATTTATCGGAATTGATAGGGACTGGCCGGTCATTTTGAAAGTGGCTGGAGAGACACGGCATTTTGTGAGTCGAGGATTTTGAGTCCCTTGGTTCTTGCTTCGTCTGGTTGATTTACACATCAGCTTTGGTCCTTTCTGCAGCGAATACACCTCTCGTTAATTGACAATAAATTGTGATAAGAACCAAAAAAAGATAGAACATCCTCAGTAAAACGATGACTTCCAAAGGGATTGGACCATTTGGACGAAGGTACCGTATCACAGTGTAAGTTTGGTTCCCAAAAATGACATCCTTCTCTCAGTCCGACTCTAACCACTCTTATCACGTACGGTAAATGTTCACCAAATTTGACACAAAATCAGTCTTTCGACCAAATAAAGCGTTTTCTATCCCTGGACAATAAATAGCGGTCAGATTTGTCTCCACACACTTGTCTATGGAGCCCAGAAGATGGCTACAATAGGTGGATCTACGACAGGCAAGGGCATATTGCCTACCCTAGAAAAGCTGACCCAATTGCGGTTCTAGCCTCTCCAAAACCTTCAGACAGCTCTGACTTAGTGGTTGTACCATTGCCAGAAGCTTATCAATGCACGTGCGATCACGACACACCGGTTGACATGTAGGTTGATAACGACGAGCGGGCATAACTAAGCCAGTTTGCGTCTTTCATGAGTCCATTGCTATTTACTTCGCTCCTTTTGCTGGAGTAAAGTGAAGAGGATAGAGCGAGCTTTTTTTGGTACACTTTCGACCCTGGCCCTCAAAGGATAGGTTACTGTGTAGTTGACGCAGCTAGTGACGAAGCACCACAGATAGTAAATGGCAGCTTAGTCGACCCATGACGTGATGGCGGCAAACTAAGCTTGAAAATAGAAGCTTCGGTTTCAATGTGCTTCCTTGACGTGAGCAACGGAACCCTCCTAGAAGTACAAGGGAAACTTCACCTTTAGATAAACCATCTGTTTCAAGTTCGGTAAAAGGTCTCAATCAGGGACACTCTTCGTGCCACCGTATTTGATAAAGATGTTCTGTAGTTCCTTTGGTCTCTTTCGTTGAAAGCGATGAAGAGGTGATTACACGGCAATATCTCATGGCAGGTACCAACCGTCTGATGAGCTACGACTGGCTCATAAGTGAAGAGTTCACCGAACATCAGCCTTATAGCTCTTTTTCTGTATAAAATCCTCTTCCTTGAGATGACTGAGAGATCTTGAACTACTTCGACGAGGTCCCCGAGACAGCAGTCTCGAAGACTCCACAGCCAAAACCTATTGTAGCTGCTCTCTAATGTATTTGAAGAACTGTGTTTTCTTGGAACCGAGCTTTAGGAATTTGTTGTTGGTTTAGTCTTTTTGACACAATGCGAGATTATGCATGGTTAATCGCGTACCGAATGAGACGTATTCGTTGCATCTGCTTATTGTCCACATAGTGAGATAGTAAATTCATCCAATGATGGGGACTTTTGCAGAGCAAATCAGGTTGCAAATAAAAGCTTGAAGATTTTTCTCCTGGTTCGTCAAGTTAAGCTTGTTTGTCCTATGGGACTAAAGAAGAGGATGATATTCTGGTCACCACGAGAAACATCTCAATGGACAGACAAGGCTCCGTAGCTTTCTCGGCCCGCTTTTAATGAAAATACGTCTGTGATATGATCCATATGCTGACTCTTGCCTCGAAATCAATGGGGAAATGTAATTGTCAGGCGTATCTTCATCATCTACATTTTTCTATATTGTCCTTATCTGATCGTATGGGATAAATAGTGAAGTATCTCTTCTAAAGAAGATAGGAAGATTCAAAACAACCTTCTTTTTTGTAACGGAGAAACCCATTGCACTACATAATCTCAGCTTCCTAGCTTGTGCGGCGAGATGAGATCATGTGACTTTATATGCAGTCTCTCAAAAATTTTGCACCATATATTATTTCAACACTACTGATTAAGCAAGACCGCCTGCGTGGCGTAATGGTTAGCGCATTTGACTTCTAATCAAAAGATTCCGGGTTCGAGTCCCGGCGTGGGTTCTTCTTTTTTCACTTTTTCACTTCTTATTTGTACATCGTTTCACAGACTTCCTTCTTTAAAACCTTCATCGTATCTCACCTCTGCTATTGTCAACCATCAGTTTTACACGGGTGATACCGGAGGTACGGGTGTGCGTATAGATTACCCATGAAAATTCTACAATCCCATTAACAGTCCCACAAGAATACTGAATGTCCTTACTTAGACCGTTGATCGGCAAAACCCCGCTACTCCAGCGTAGTGCTGTTTCTTTGATGACACCGAAAGCGCTTGTCGCCTCAAGATGTCTTTCGCTCAAGCCAAACTTCTCCAAACTCAAACTCGCTAAAGATCCTCCAGGAAACATCGTGGGCACCGTCAACGACGCATACAAATTCCCTGAACCAGATCACTATCATGGCAGCAATCACTGGGCTTATGATAGAGTGCTTGCGATAAGTCTTGTGCCCTTGACGGCATTCCCATTCGTGATGGGTGTTGAATTTCCCATGGTGGATACTATTTTCTGCGTGACGGTGCTTCTCCACTCGTACGCTGGTTTCAAGTCCTGCATTATTGATTATATTCCTGAAAGAGTGTATGGGTTCTGGCACCGTGCAGCAATGAAGTTGTTGACCTTTGGTACTGCCGTGTCCCTATATGGCATTTATGTGATTGAGACGACGGAGAATGGGCTCTTTGACTTCGTGTCGAAGATATATGGCGCCTAGCCTTGCATGCATGTAAATAGTAGATCCAGCTTATTACAGTTGATCACATATTCGAGGGTTGATCACAGATCTCCCTCCGAATCTGTAGACTTCGGGGGCGGAGATGCCGAGTCTGGTCTTTCAGGGGACCGCAGTGCTTTCAGTGACTCTCTGAGTGGGCTTAGAAGCTGATTCTCCGTTTTCTGTCTTTTGTTGGCCATTGTATCGTCTTTCTCTGATTTTTGTGCCCACGGTAGCGAAATGTACGTGACATCTCTTGGGAGATCGTGCTTCTCGTAATCGGCCGGGGAGGCTTTGTTGGGAACGTCATTCTTCTCCACCTTCCCGTTGTGCTCCTGCTGGGGTTCTCCATTTTCCTTCTCTAGGTGGTCGGTCTCCTTCGACAGAACCATAACTGTTCTTGCAAAAGCCGCCAAGTACCGCTGAGCCTGCTGCACGGTAGAAAGAGACAAGCCTGACTTCTCTGGTTCTAGCACCAACTCAGCGATTCTGTATATCGTGAACGGTGCTCCATCGCAGAATTGAGTCTCCAAGTGGTGTCGTATTTTGTCACACCGTTCAATGATTACGTCCACGTCTTGCGCTGTAGGCCCACTCGCGTGGGTCTTTTGGGCCTGGTGAACTGCTGTTTTCACCAGATCAATTCTCTCTAGAAGCAGTGGAAGTACAGTGTTTGTCCACGTGGCATCGTCGTTGAGTACCCCGTTTTTCAAAGGCAAGTCTAGAGACTTCAGTAGCCGTGCGTCGACCTGTGGAATGACAAGACGGACCATGAATGGGAATTGTGTTGATTGTGGAGTTGTAGTGTTGATAATGCGGTGCGGCACGGATGTACAGTTTGAAACCGTTGGATGTAGTAGAAAAGCAGGCTTTGGAGAATGGGTCGCAGCGGCAGCGCAGTAAAGTTTGAAGCTTTCGAAGGGAAATTGAGGAACTTTGCATCCAAGGAGAAGAACGCCTGAAGTGGTTGTGTATCACCGACCATATTGTTTTTAGCGAGGAAAGAGAACTATAGCAAAGTAAGGTATGAATGAGGCAGGAATTTTGTCTTCGTTGTATACTCATATTTTCAAACTATTGAAAGGCGTTATTATGCGTGAATTTGTTTTCCCTCACCCAGAAGATGCTGCCTGGTATACCACTCTCTATGATCTTTCGCAGCCATTACCTCCATACAACCTTCATTTGCCAGGACCAGCGAACGAAAAAAAGACGGAGTAGTGTCCTCCAACTTTTACACAATTCTCAGTCGCATCAAAGAATTTGCTTCATCAATACCCAAAACACATTAGCTGTAGATACACCGACTCCGTCTGGAATCTGGCACTTCCCAGACCCGTGCACCAGTTACTAGCAGAAAAAAATTCAGAAGGCTACTCCAACTTCAACATGAGTTTCTTCAGGGCTGTAGCTCGTCTGGCCCGTGTGGCCGTTCCCAGAAATGGTATTCTGCATATGCCCATTGGGCTGCTCCGATTCAACTCGTCAGTGCCACAACATGCCTCCCCAGCTAGCTTGACAGCTCAGATCCTCGGACATCAAAAAGACAAGATCACTGAGGAAGACTTAGACGAGTGGTTGAGCGCGGTCAGAACGTTAAAGCAGGGTGATAAGCAGCCCGAAACGGAAAGTGAAGTGTTCCTTGACGAATTCTTGAAGCCTGAGCAGTTCTTGAACGAAAAGTTTGAGCCTACACCTGCCCAGTTAGCCGAGGTGGAGAGATTTAAGGCCGCTCCTGTGCCACTCAAGGCGGACCCTACCGTGGAGCATTTCGTGAATGTGATAATGAGACACGGCAAGAAGACCAGAGCACGCACGATCGTCTCCAGAGCGTTTTTCCTTGTTGGATTAAGGTTAGGCCAGGACCCAGTGAGAGTCTTCTATGAAGCGTTGGAGAGACTTGGGCCTTTGTTCGACACCCGTACTGAAAAGACTGGTTTTGCTAAAAACAGAATCGTGCCTATTGCATTGGATAAGCGCCAGAGAAACAGATACGCCATGAACTGGATCTTGGAAGGCTCCAACAACAAAAAGTCGCCAGCTCTTTCCGTGCGCTTGGCAGAGGAGATCATTAATGCTTACGAAGGCCGCTCTTCGGGCTATGACAAGAAGGCCAGAATGCACAAGGAGGCCATCACCCAGAGAGCCTACCTCAAGGCATAACTTGTATATAATAGAAACGATAATGGGAGAGAAGATTGTAGGCAAGAAAGTATTTGGGGTTTCAGATGTGGATTTTTGAGAGATTCTGATAAGTGGACGGGAAGATTAATGTCCTACAAGCGAAGGTTTACCTTGAGGAAACGATTAAAATCAAGGCTTGGTTTTCTAGACAACAATCCTGAACCAAAGTTGAGGAGTGTAGACCGGCTCAATCGGCTACCTTCAATTTTATATTTTTGTATTTTTTAAATTTCTCAGTTCGGGTATATTCCCATACTTGTTCAAAAATGGCTGCGAAATGGGTTTGTGATTGACAGACATGCCACACTTATCCGTTCCCACAATCCCAGAGACCTACAAAAAGCTCCGCTACAAAATCAACTACTTCATAGTGGATACCAAGCTGAAATGGTACCTGACCTCGAGAAATCCGAGGCTTATCCAGTCCAAGTTTCAAGGCCAGACCCTTATTACTTTGAGGGTCCATCCTCACGATAAATACCTTGTTAAGCATGGCGAGTTTTTAACTCTTGAGAAAAAGGAACCAAATGATTATACTTGGGGTAGTCTTATCGATTTGTATTGCCAGGAAGCAGTCGAAAAGATGTCCTTTCCTCCACTAGAAGAAGAGCCCCACACAGAGCGTGACGAGAACTTTAAAATCCAGCAGGTCGAAATTGCTCGGGAGCATATTTCGAAAATTACCAGAGTCTCTAACTTCCTCAGAAGCTTTCTGACAAGCCGGAGACCAGATGAATCTGAAAAGGCATCGAACGAGGATGGAAATCTGGCCGAGAAGATTTCCGGAAGAAGAGCTTTTTACGATCGATTGTTTAAAACTAGAGAGGACAAAGACGCTACCAGCTCTCCTCCAACGGACGTCTTCACGGAATCTACGTGTCCAAAAGTGTGGACCCGGATTCTCAGCGATGTTTCCCTTTCTGCTGCACAAGTCTCCACTGGCTCTGCTCCTACCTCCAGAAGCGAGTACGACAATTTGAGTAGCGACTTGACTGAGGGAAGAAAACGTGCTTCGTGTTGTTGAGTGGATGTTGGGAATGAGCTGAGTCTTTGGGCTGAGTGTAGGATGTATTGGGTGCCAACGGGCTAATAAAGATTTGCTTCCACAGTTTTAACTAAAGAAAATATGATTTACGAATAAAAGAGGAATCCAATGTACTGCTGGTCTCATGGTGTTTGAGTCGAACCTGATCCTGCTTCAATAAGAGCCATCAACTCCATTGGGGGAAAGTGTGGTTGTCATCGGGAAGGCAGCACACTTTCATTGCCTGGTAGAGAGCCGTTCAATTGTAGTGCAAGATTAAAATGGCTCGTCTCTGCAAAGCTGCAAGTGACAGATTGTGGGCATTTACCCCAATTGAGGGCCTAATGAATGACAGTTGATCCAACGGATTTCTCGTAGTAAATTTGTGCTCTTTTATCTTGATAATTCTCCGGTTGGCATCACTACAAGCAATTGAGTTGTCACATAAACCGCTATAGCATTCCTCTTCCCTGAAGTCCTGCTTCAGTTTGTATCTGATCCATAAAGTATAGAAGCTTTCGAGCAACCACTCGAAATAGATCAAATGTTTGAAAATTGAAAGTTATTGCATTGTAATGGTCAAATTTGCTTAATTCATAAAAGTACAGTGAATCTGTTTCTAGTGAAGACACCTTAATGGTCTACAGTATTACCGCTCAACAAATAAACTGTGAAGACATCGGAGGAGTCAGAGCCAATTGTTTTTTTTTTTTTCTGTTTTTGGGAATATCACTGTTGAAAAAGAATCTATCTGAAAAAAGAAAAAGACAGGAATTTCGATTCATGAGATTAGGTGGAAACATTGTGTTAGTAAAGACCAGATCTGGGGCCCACTCTCTATGCTTGCCATCACAGAAGAAGCGTTGTTAGACTTAACCGAAGAAAAATTCATCGAAAGATGAAAAAGTCGCACAGGCGTTATCTCCCAGTTGTTAAGCTAGACTCGAAAATTCGAGACTCAAAAAGCAAGGGAGTTAATAGTAGAGTGCCATTCAAGACTCAGTCTGAGACAAAACCCACCAGCTCCGTTGTATTTGAGCCAGCCACGATTTTGCCAATTTAACCTTCGGAAGATCGGAACTATTTCTTCCAGCTTTACGCCCCAACTTCCCTCCTCAACCAAACGACTCTCTCCCAATGCCTCCCCATCACCTCGCTCTTCTTCACCGTTTTTCGCAGCCAGTCAAACATCGCACATTACACACAGCGAGTATCAACACCCCATCAGCAAAAGCACCGGCCACGACAAATCCCCAAACTTTCTCTGTGCCATCCAAACAAACCTCTGGCAACTTTTCTAAAAGTTTTTTTCATTCTCCAAAATACCCTTCCCCTCCCCCAAACTATCCAGGCCAGTTTTCACCATAAGACCTCGCATCCTGCACGCCCATTCCCTCAACCCTCATTGGCCGCGATCTTTTCAACTCAACCAACAACTACACTTCTTCATGATCCGTGGATTCCGCCCCATAGCTGCTCGTCGTCTCGTGAGCACCGCCAACTCGCCCACCAAGTTCACCACCTTGGCCTCGGGCGTCACGGTCGCCACCGAGTCTAACCCAAACGCTCCTTCTTCCACTGTAGCCGTCTACTTTGCTGGAGGTTCCAGAGCTGAGACTCCTTACAACAACGGTGTGGGTGCTTTGACCACCCGTGCTTTGGCTCAGGGCTTGGACCAGGGTGTGCTTTTGCTGGCCACCAACACCAAGGAGTCGAATGCTTTTGTCGCTCAGTCCACCAACGCCAATGTGGGTGGTGCTGCTTCTGCTTTGGCCAAGCTTGTGGTGAACAGAGAGGAGTTGATTGAGAAGGCTGACTTTACCAAGGCTAAGGCCGCTTTGCAGGCCGACATCGACGCCTTGGAGGCCAACCCTTCGAAAATGCTCTTGGAGCACTTGGAGGCCTCTGCTTTCCAGGGCTACTCCCTCGGCTTGCCCACTTTGGGAACCAACGACTCCGTGCCCGACATCGAAAAGTCCGACTCGCTCCGTTTCTTGGAGAGACACTTGGTCGGCTCCAACACCGTGATCGCCGCTTCTGGTAACTTTGACCACGATGCCTTGGTCGAGACCTTGGACAAGGAGTTCAAGCTCGCAGACGGCCCCAAGCCCACCAGAGCCCCAGCCACCTTCTTGGGCTCCGAGGTCAGAATGAGAGACGACACCATCCCCAAGGCGTACATCTCCATTGCCGCCCAGGGCGAGGGTTTCTCTTCCCCTGCCTACTACGTCGCTAAGGTCGGAGCCGCTGTCTTCGGCAACTTCGACCAGGACAAGGTCTCTGCCAAGTTCACATCGCCCAAGTTGGCCTCCATTGTCCAGGACTACCACATTGTGGACAGATACACCCACTTCTCCCGCTCTTTCTCCGACACCGGTTTGTGGGGTTTCAACGCCGAGATCTCCAACCTTGGCCAGGTTGACGACTTTGTCCACTTTGCCTTGAAGCAGTGGAACAGATTGTCTGTGTCTGTGACTGACGCCGAGATTGCTCGTGCGAAGGCTCAGGTCAAGACTGAGCTTTTGGGCTTGCTTAACTCTCCTTCTGCTTTGGTGCATGAAATTGCGTCTAAAGTGTTGTTGAACGGCTACAGAGCCTCCATCTCCCAGGCCTTGGAGTCTATTGACTCCATCCTGAACGCTGATGTCCGTGCTTGGGCCAGCGCTGCCTTGTGGGACAAGGACATTGTTATCGCTGGCACTGGTTCTATCGAGGGCTTGTTGGACTACAACAGAGCCAGAAACGATATGTCCATGATGAGGTTCTAGGCCCGTCGTCACCCAAATTAGACCCTAATTGCATCCATATATTCTGACGAATAAAATACACGCTATACATTACATAAGTCCGCTTTCCCGCAAGTTCTGCTGGATCACGACATCTGTAGCCGCTGAAAGAACAAATCCCATCGCTTTGGTGTCGGTTGCACACGTTCTGTGCACGTAAATCGATTTCAGTGTCCGGTTCAAGTTTAGTATAAGACTTTCAAAGTAATCGAGAACCTCGTTGACCAGCGTGGGGTTCCCTTCGTAGTTGGGGAAGTACTCTTGGATGGGCGACCGCGTAAGCTTCTCTTCGAGTAAGTCCACTTTGTTGAGGAAGAGAATGAACGGTGTGTTTTTGAACCATTTAGAATTGCAAAGAGCCTCGAAAAGCATGAGCGACTCTTTCATGCGATTGACCCTCTCGTCCTCGTAAAGAGTCTGGTCATACTCGCTCACAGCCAATACAAACAACACAGCGTCAATATCCTGGAAACAGTGGATCCACTTCTTCCGCTCAGAACGCTGTCCACCCGCGTCCAATACTTTGAAAGTCATGTTTTTGATGTTGAAGTCGTTTTCCGTGATTCCTGTGGTTTTGATTCTTCCCATGATGACATCTTGGTCCAGACACCGGTACAGTGGGTTGGAGAACTTGAACACGTTGTCGAAGTAGTAGGCTGCCGAGGATTCGAGTTGGAACTCGTTGGCTCGCTCGAAACAGCGACGTACACCTTTATCATGCTTCCAGAGCAGGGATATCGCCTTGGCAATCTCCTCGTTGGTGTATATTTTTCTCTCCTCCGATGAAATGTTCGACTCCGTGTCTGTAGTGTCCAAGACATATCCTGTCCCGAGTAGATCTGTCTGTTCCTTACGAGAGTCTTCTTTGTAACCAATGACGTACTTTTCTGTAATGGAGTTACCTGAAGAGCTGTTGTTGGCGCCACAGGCGTTGACAATGACCCGTTTAGATGGTGTTAGCGACGAGCCCGGCTGGTCCGAGTCTAATTGGATCCCGAGCTTGCGAGCATTGAAGATCAACTTCTTCATCGATTCTATAAGATCCATCCAGATGACACCGGTGTACTGGCGTCGTTCAAAATCGGTGAACGAATGATGATGTAGAAGTCTCATCTGCTTAAGAACAGTGGATTTGCCTGATTCGCCAGGACCCAAGAGAAACATCTTAACCACCTTCTTTTGATTTTCGTTGCGGACATTCAAAGACCGGTCAATCGCCTCTGAGATAAGGCGTTGTTGAAGAAAGATCTGATCATCTTCCTCTTGAGGAGAGCTCACGGCGCAACCCATGATAAAAAAGTTTTGTGGTCTTGTTACCAAGAGCGGTTGCTTAAGTAGATATTTGCATCCACTGGCCTGCACCGCGAGCAGCCTTGTTTCAGGTTTGATTTATTTTTTAAACCTGCGTCTGAGCCGCCCGAGTACGCCGAAAGTAACCGCCCATGTTTCAGATTTGAATTCGAAGCCCTTTTACGACACGAATACGGTGGATCAAAACGCTTCGTGTGTGTAAAGCGTTTGCATGTCTGTTGGCAGCCGAGCCCCTGCGCAGGTAATTATGCTTCCTGTTTGGGTGTCTCACGCACAACAAGATCAACTAAATGGGTGCAATGACAAGGAAATATGCGACCATCACGAAGAAGAACTCGAGAACACATAGACGCAGGAAAAGGGCCAAGTTCCACTTACGGCTGAATCGGCGAATTGATAAACGCGCGTATCTGTATTTTGCAGCCGCTAGCTCAGGTATCAGTTTAGATGCTGTGGATGTGTATGCTGGAAGAGGAGTGGAGATGGAAGAGCCCTCATCTTGCTCCTTTAAAAAGTCCGAGACCTTCTTGGACATTGGGTTTTCCATGAGAATCGCCAGTTCCAGATCACCGTGAGTAGGAAGAATGGAGTAGGTGTAGTTGTATCTGGAAGGCCTGAGACGAAGTGCATGGCCTAGTAAGAAGAAGGCAACGATTGTAGCCGTCACAGTGTAAGCAACGACGTTTGTGTATGGTGTTGGGAGGTAGCACAAGTGAGTGTCGTATTCGAATTGCAGCGTTGAAGCGTCGAAGGAAAATAGCTGCACCGCTGGTTTCCAAATGCCCATGGCCATGCTGACCAGCTTGACAGTGATTTCCCTGGTGTTTGTGAGTGGGTGGACCACGTCGCAGTAGTCGTGATCATCGCCTGTGAAGGAGACCACTGGGTTTATCTTGCTGAGAAGCTCGGCAGATATATCAGCCAGAAGCGCCAGCTGGTACTGGTAGCCTGGACCGAGATGAAACACTGGGCTTTCACGAAGCGGGCCACAAGTCTGGACCTTGGGGTCTCTATAAAAAGGAACGTGGGAGAGAAGCACTCTCTTGCGGGAAGTGAGGGTATGCGAGCTTTGTGGTGGTTCATGGGGTGGAATGGGAGAGCTTGATTCTGCGTTCAACCCTGCGTTTGGATCTTCAGACGTGGAAGCTTCCTGCTTTTCTATTGTATCCTTAAGTTCATTTTGAGCCAACGCAGAGCCAGCTTCCACTGGACTTCCAGAACCCTCCACTGTGTCAGCCGGTCCTTTGGCAATTTCTCCGTCGACACCGCCCTTGTTTTTCTCCTCGAACATGGCATTCACATCACCCGTGACATCCTTCAAGCTCTTTTGCTCCACAGCATCCACGTCCTGGGTAGCGACCCCAGCTTCCTCTCTTTTGGAAACACTGCCTAGGGAAGCCACAAAGTTTCGAGAATCCGTGCTCAACTCGCCTTCTGCCGAGTACAGCGGCGTGTCCAACACCACGAAATCCGTGCCGTCGATGTCGATCACAGCGTTGGCAGCCCCAAACACTCCCTCAAACCGCTGTCGCAGGTACGCCTTGACGCCATTGCCAAAACCGATATCGTGGTTTCCCGCCACATTTGTAAACCAGTTCTTCCCGTGGACGTACTTGTCCGGCCAGCGGTCGAAAATCCGCCAGAACCGCCGCACCTCGTGGTTGAAGTACTCATCAGTGCTCAGCCTTCCATTATCCAAGTAGTCACCCAAAAAGAAGATGTAGTCTGGCTGGAGCTTGTTGACAAATGCCCTATAATTCTGTGCTAGATACGTATCAACAGTGTGCTGCAGAAGCTTGAGCAAGGCCGGGTTGCGGCCTGGATACGTGTGGTTGTCTATAAGTTGAGGGTCTGCCACTAGAAGCACGTTTGTTGATTTTTCCGTGGGTTTCTTCCACAGGCACCGGCCTGCTGCTCTAGCAGGCACAAGCCATTCGAAATATACGAACTGCACAAAGAATACTGCCGCTAGGGCTAGCACTAGTGCATAGCTGTTGCGTACCTTCGGAAGAGACATGTGTTGATGTTCGCGCATTAGTGGTTGGTGAGAAAGAGAGATAGAGGTGGTGAATCTATATTTTTTTTTTCGTTGGAGGGAAGGTTACTTTGGAGCTTATTAATATGTCTTTATTTATGAGTTAAACCGGTGTGGGTTTTGGTATGCTTGGTCCTTGCTTTGTGGTGTCTCGCTTATGTATGACTGAAGACCAAGCACATTGATGAGATTCGGGAAGGAAGTGGATATGGGTATTTTAGCGATCAGTTAGCTTTGAGATTATGTTCTGTTCTGAACGAGTATTCGGTCATTTTGCCGAAGACTGGCTAAGATGTGTTGTTTATCTTTTCAGCTTTCTGTGCATTTAAAGGGCACCAGTATGTGCTTTCTGTGGCTATTCTGTTCATTTTTCTAATAAATCACTCATTTCATGCATTCTCGTAGTGAGCCCCCTCGAATTGGCTTATTTGACGCCACGGCAAATCTTAATGGAATGTGGTAGTGGTTGCAAAACGAACAATAAGAGAGCAGGCTGCAGGGACCATTCGGATCTAACGAGAAATAAAAACCTTATTTCGACTGTTATTATGGGTCTGTGGAGATGTGGCTTTAGATTCGAACCTTTCTCGTGAAATTGATCCGTCGGTCTGATGTTAAGTTGTGGTGAACAGCCTTCAGGTAGCACACCAGGAATGCCTCTGGGGATAGCAAAAAGCGAGTTGGAGATCTAATGAAGCCTGAAATAAGAACAACGCGTTCAAAAGAACGGAAACATGTCTCCACGGCCTTTCGTTTAAACTCTCATATGAACTGAGGTCCTTTATCTTAAATTACGTCCTAGATAATGACTGCTTGAGAAGTAACTGGGCATCATTGACACTTGGGCGCCTTTTGTGTATTCAAGCTAAATCCGTGAAGGCTTCGAGCGTTTTTTGCTTAAGTGTGAATCAAAACCACCAATCGACATCTCATCGGTGATTTGCAAAACTGGATTATGTCTAGTTTTTGGCTTTTGCTCCGCCTTTGAGTTCTCTTTGCTGACCCTTTTTAAGCACATTTTTGTACTTCACCATAAGTTGGCAAATACATTCACTTACTAGAGCCCACTCAGCCTATTGCCAAAGTCATAGAGCCTCATGCCGAAAGAAGGGAGCTACCTCGTAGCGCTCTACTCTTTATTGGCTGCGAAATCTGAGACCAGTTAGTGAAAACAATCCCAACACAGCAAATACATTTCTGAAATTCAGTTTCAAAAACGATTTTGTTCTCAACTCACGACTTTTCTTCTTTGAGGTATTTTCTTCTACTCATCTTGATTCATCTGTTGACCCAAACCCTTACCCAGTAATGTGATCGGACTGAACTCTAAGAACCATAAAGCACCACATCACTCATCGCTACATTTTTTATCCTCAGACAAGAAAGGCAGCTGAAAAGCATGCATCCTGCTATTCATAAACGACCAATTCACGCATCAAAATCGAATCTCGTGATGGTCCGTTCTCGCTCATGTAAGGGCTCGTTTTCCTGTCGCTAGATCAAACTCGTACAGCTTCATCACCACTCTTCCTGGACCATTCCCACCACTCGTTTGTCAATCGTGTTAACTAGAATAGTTACATTGGAGATCCTCAAAACCAAATCACCCGGATTTTCAAGGTTTTTCTCCCGCCTTCACCATTTTTCACTCACCCCACCAAACGATCTCATGGAAGACACAATCCTTACAGTGGTCCTCGCCTCGGCGCTAGTCGCTTTCTTCGTTTATCAAAACTACCTTTCCTTCACTCGCGACGTGCCGCCCGAGTATCTCAACGAGCAGAGCGTGGTGGAAGCTGTTCGAAACCCAGGAGAACTGGCTATCTACAAGTCTCCAAAACTCGATTACTCTCTGGGACTTCGTGTCGGTTTTGGCATTCGCTTCGAGCACTATAAGGTCCGTAACGGTAACTTGTGTGACGCCTGGGAGCTTGCCATGTATGCGCTTGAATCGAACCCTCGCAAACGCTATTACTTCGATGATTCGTCCATTGAGCTTGTGGAGGTCAATGCATGGGCACAGAGAATTGCCCAATTCTTCCGGGACAACGATATTAAGGAGTTGAAGGTGCCGCTGTCGCTCTTTGTTGCCTCGGCTGGAGTTTTTGCTGCTGTAGTGGCATGCTTCATTTCGCAGACCACTGTCCATGTTTGCAACCAGCAGGAGGACTGGTTTCTTGAAGCAAGAAATGGCGAGGTGTTGATAGTGGGCCCCAAGTCCGTTTCTCTATCTTCTCTCAAAGCGGAAGCTTCCTCAGTCTTCGAAAACACCTACGCTCCAGAGAAAGATAAGGGTACAGCGCTTGTGGTGTCCACAAAACTCGGCCACAAGACCTCTGCTACCGCCAGATTCTCCCAAATTAATCTCATTTCTGCCACTGCCAGCTGCCTCAAGCACCTTCCACCAAACCATGAACTTGGCCTTGAAGACCGACTTTTGGTGGTGCAGAACGAAGACACTCCCGAGGCCATTTCCAACACAGTCGTCAAGATCCTCGCGTCCTTCGTAACGAACGCTGATCTTTATCTTACAAAAAATATAACTCTCGGGATGGAGTGGTCCCCAACGGTGGTCTCGGCGCCTCAGAACACAATTCAGAGTCTATATAAACAGCCCAAGGGAATCAAGAAACTCTTCTACTGGCACCGTCACTTTGCCTTGACCCAGCTCAAGTTCTCCACCTGGATGGCCCTGAAGCCTTTCCCTGACTTGAGGCTTGTTTATGCCTATAAAACACCCGCATCCAGCCATATCGACTGGAACAGCGCCAGAGCTGCGCTCTCAGCCCACATAATCGAGGAATTGGGCTCCCTCAACGTGGCTGGTCCGTTCCTTGTTTCAGATTTCTTTGAATACCGCAAAGTGGACGCGTCTAAAGCTGATAATCTCGTGTTTAGAGGCGCCGTGGTACAGGCGGAAGAAGCCAAACTCATAGATTACGACGGTTCCAAGCCCGCCACCGTCTGTATTAGAGGCCATAATTTGGGAAAGGCTTCAACGTCAATGGCCGGAGTCGGAGAAACTCCAATTACGCCTGACGCCGAGGGGTTCTACCAGATCCCAAACATTAAAGGCAACTGGGGCCTGGATGGCTGCCTCTATGTGTATAAAAGTTAAGAATCACGCTTCCTTTTCTGGAGAAGCCTCTTCACCCTGTTCTCTAGCTTCGTCTGCAACCTCGTTCTTGCCCACGCCATTGTAAAATGTGGACCATAGCCGGCCCACATCGTCAAACTCCTTGCCTACCTGCACTGCGTCATTGAGAGATCTATTGAGCACGTCGAGATTGTAAACAACCAGATCAATGGCTGATGAAATTTCTGAAAGTAGGAAGTCTCTTTGTTTCTCGAATGTTGTGCTTGGTGAAGGTGAAGACATGGTATTGTGGGTTGTTGTGTCTGAGTCTGATGTTGTATTGATGTGTGCAGGTGATGGGGAGTGACACCAACACGTCTTCGATAGGGGACAGATATCAAAAAGGCTTAAAGACGAGATTGATTAAAAAGACTTCTCCATAGTGATTATGTGATCACCAGAAAGCCACTTTTTGTTTGGTGCAGACTTAGAAGACGTCACCATCTGCACTGAGTTATATCTTTTGCACCCATTCACCAGAGACACCAATATCCTCTACATCCAGCTAAACAATTCCCAAAATTTCGAGCCTTTCTATTTTGAGGTAATCCTGAACATTTGAAGAGCGTATGAATCGAGCTCGGAGTGTAAGCGAACTATCATCTAGTAACAGTGAGATGTTGAGGGTTGGATACCCATGCGCTATATTAAACGTCAGAAATAACACTAAGGCTTAACTACTTTTGCCGTCCTAAGAAAGAAAAGCTACAGAAGTCAATGATCAGATAAATTAATAAAACACCCAACACCCAACACCATGTTGGAGTCAGATTCGATGTGTGCGTCGACTATCCAGCCTCCCCACCTTCAATACTCAAAACTTCCCTGAACCTGCAATACCCACCCCCACGGAATTAGTAATTCCATCATACCAATTCCTGGCCGATCCTAGAGTATAATTCTTCCGGAAAGAGCGCCCATTGGTCCGTGGTACAAAGTTTCCTGCAGATACTCCCACCAAAAGGCCTACAAGCAGGCGTGGCATGGCCACCAGGACGGTCAGCAGTCACACAGCCAGGAAAATGTCGTTTCGGCCTTGGCCACCAGCCCCCGAATTTTTTGGGTGACCATGTCACGAAAGCTCTGGGTGCAAACCAGACCTGCACACAGCGCAGTGATGAAAGTGCTTCTCGAGAGTTCGTTGCACATCCGTACCCCAAACGATGGCAAAACTCGAAATCGTGAAAATCTTTTAAACTTCCACAACTAACCAGGCACCTTACATTGAGCGCTCACGCCGGGCATAGGCCCCTAGTGTGATCGTACTCTCTCGCCTGGTAGATTGAGAGGATAGAAGTTCAGTTAAAGTTCCCCTGCAATGGAATTCCGACTCTACGTCTGTCCTGACATCTACTTGCCATCTGGCGTTTGTAAATGGGTCTCTGATTTGTAAATATCGGCTTGGTTATCGACGATCGAACACGACGCCAAGCTGAGATCTACCATAACAGATCTTCCCAGTAGAGAAACAAGTCTAGAGCTTAGACAGCCAATGAGCTGAGATGGAGAGTAATAGCTAGAGAAAGGCAGGGCATTGGTACCCTGAGTAGACCAGCAGAAGCCTCAGTTGAAGGCAGAGCCCTTACAACGTTTTAACAAATCACTGACTCGGCAGTGACTGCTTACAGCTGCGATCCAAGCTCGGGGATGCCCCCTCGCATTGGCTTTGACTCCTACCAATATCTTTTAAACCAACCGGTGATACACAAAGTACACAATATAGTACACGAGCGCTTCAGCACTCAAAACTTCTTGCCGAGACAAAACGACACCGAGCATGGGGGGCTCCTGGGCTGGGAGGGATCTTTCTTGTTGCAACGGCGCACGTAGTCCTTCTTCTCGTCAAACTTAGCAAAACATTTCTTCAGGCTCTTGAGGGACCCGGCGATGGAGCTCGAGTCCGATGCGGACGAGTGGGTGGACAGCAGAGATTTTTTCTTCGATAGAAAAGGCATCTTCAATGACTCATGCTAAGAATAATAAATACAGCGGCCCTGGACAAAGCAAGTGAAGCCTGAAATATTGCTGAATATCAAAGGTGTGGAGCGAAACCCCTGGTGGTCTGGGACCTTTTGGGAAATAGAATGGGAATTGGAAAAGTGTGCTAGCGTTTTTATGAAAAACTAGTGTTGTTGAACAGAGCGGCGCTCGCCTCTTATATACGGATTTCCTGGGGGTTTGGGCAGGACCTTGATGTGTGAGACATTTTTGTCGCACCAACTTTGTCGTATTACTGGATTGAGCAGCTGCTGCCGCGACATGCTGGGAGGGCAGAAATGTGACAGGTTTAATTCCCTCAAGCCAGGGCACGACCCAAACAGACGGCTAAGCCCGATGTTTTTTTGGCACCAGAAAAAGCTTTAGATAAGAGGGACAAATTTTCTTCAGATTGGCGTCGTTTTTTTCTTCTTCTTTTTTGCTTTCTCTGCGTTTCGGACGTCCGCTGCCGCTGACCAAAGGTTCATCGGCGAGTGCATCTGCTAACCAGTTTGGCATTTTCTCGCAGGATATTAAGCGCACTTTCCCCTGCAAGAAGCCCCAGGAGAAAGCCTCGGGGGACAATTTTGGCAAGGTTTTGTCCAAATGGGCATTCAAGGAGGAAGTGGAAAATTAATTAAATTTGCCGTTTTTTTGGTTGCAATAAGTGAATGGAAATTTGCCACTGTGTTGCCTGAAATATACGCCCTGGCGGATTACCGAGATGTCAGAATTGTCGCCTGACTCGTTCCAATGAAGAATTACAGCGCCCATTGCGAGTCCTGCTTATTATTTCACCCAAACACGACGCCAGTTTCTGCCTCGTATGTTCACCACCAGGGGATTAATTTGCGCGCAGCCAGTGTATTAATTGGCGGCTGGGGCCGATTCTCTTAAAAATCTTTGGTTCTTTGGCATCTCCGTTTCTCGATTGTCTCTTTTTTCTTTTTTTGCTTGATGAACTTGCTTCTAAGCGAGGAATTGTAATACAGTTTGAGGTTCTTGCTCGCTTATCCGCAGCTTAGCCGGTGGCCTGTTGAGCCTTGCTACTGGTTAGATTGCGTGTTGCTTTTCGCAGCCAATCGGTAGATGGAGCGTTTTGGCGTTAGGTGGACTGACGATGGAAATGATTATTCTTTAGAAGTGAGCTGGCGTCAATCTGCTCAGACAAAGATCGAATGTGTATCTTTTTCAACTTTGCAAAAACCGCCAGCTGGTTTGGACGGTGATGTACAACACCTTATTTGTGAAGCAACCCGAAGTAGCGCCGTGGTGTTTCACCTTGGCAGATGCAGCAAATATGTGTTTCTTGTGCCGCTATGTTTTGCGGAGGCCGGTGATATGTGAGTTGCTTTTCCCTTATTGCTGAGGTGCCCATATTTCCTCACCTCACCTAGTGCCCTGATATTTCTACAGTAGTCTAACAAAATTCATCAAATTATTCAGCACAGATGCTCCTGACATAGATGTCGTTCTGCGTTATGCTTGAGTATTGCAATTTGGAAAACCGCTTTTAGCCATGAGCCGACTAGCTTCGAAGTACCTTCAAACACTACTTGCGAAGTTCACGAGTTAAAATAATCTTTGGACAGCGGTGAAAAAAACAAGAAACAAAACTTGAGTATCCATTGTTACCCTAATAGAGCTACGTGGATCGGTTCATGAAGCCCTAAGATGGGCACCACTATGTCATGAATAATCTTCCTGTTGAGCAATTGGCTGATTATCCAAATACTTGAATGCTCCGAAGTTCACTTGGCTGACTTCGAGCTTTTTACACAGCAAGTTAATGTATTCAAAATTCTACGATGTGGTCCATAGGAAGAGCGTTTTATTGACGAGGAAATGGTCTTTAGTTTATAGAATTCCGCTTTTCAGGATGAATTAAAAAGTGCTTGAGAATAAGCAGTTGGCATGTAAAAGATATATTTCAGACCGCATGGCCAAAATCGTTTAAGGAAGCACGGCTTGCGTTCACACTGTTAATCTAATCTACCCCAGTGATTTGATCAATCGGCTTGTTATTTATTCAATTAATCGAAGCATCAAAATCGAACATCTAAATCAAGCATTTTGCTAAATCCCAGGTATTGACGACGTCACTGTAAATGGGGTCCCGATTTACATTTAACCTCTTAATCTACACCTCAGGAAGAAACGGCTCTATTAAGTAGGATCAAGTTCGAAGAATCCCTCTGAGTCTTTCACCTTAACAGATAGACCCCGCCAGGACCCAACCCATTCAAATTTAGACCTCGTGACATATAATGCAAACACAAAATCAATAAGATTTCATTCTCCTTCAAAATTCTTGTCAACCTTCTTAAAATCGATCCTTCGTACCGATTTCACCGAGGACGGTGAATGGCTGCAACTTTTTCCAGATACAGCGACGCGCCGCAGACTCCTACAAGATACGAAGTACACAAAGCACCCGAAACCCATAAATAAATAAAAAGAAGAATCCGAAAAACGACTTCCTCATACATTGCCAAACACTCAGAGCATCAACAACACCGCTCACCTCGCTGTCGTGGCAATCTCCAGTCCCTCCTTCTGCGTCTCGCTAATACAGCGCGATATTTACCTTTTCCCAGAAACGGCGAGTTTGGAAACCACCCTACCCAAGGGGGATTGAGCCTGGAGCTTTTAAACTACCGCCAAAACCAGCTCCGAAAAATCCGAAAATGCCTTCAGTTTCTTCTGATTCGCCCTGTGCTGTCATTAATCAATCCTCTCTTGTTCGCGTCGCTGCAGTCTCATAAACCTGCTTCCACAAGGTCAAACGTAGCCATGCCCACAGGCCCGGCGATGTAAAAAAAATTTCTTTATACTTTGTTCAACTCTTAATCTCTTCTGATCCTTGCTATAAGTATTTCCCGTCTTCTCCACTCCACACCTGGCATCGTGGGATCTACAAAGCGATTCTAATACAGGCCAGGAAATCGCACATCTACTACCACCCCATGGAGCGGATCTTCTTCAAGTCAGACATCGAGGACGCCTACTCGGGGCTTCCCGTGTATGTTTTTGATACCCTGTACCTCCCTTCAACGGATATCATCGATTATGATCTTTTCATCCCCACACTCATGAAGAAACTCCCGCTGGAACGGTACATCTTGGTGATGTTCTCATGTGGCCTTAACAAGATCTCGTGGATCCACGGTGTCAAGTTTCTCAGACTGTTCTTGTCGCCGGAAACGTGCAATTTCGACAATCTCCACAAAATCATCGCCGTGCACGAGAGCTGGTTTGTCAAGTCCATCTCGCTGGTTTTGACCAACATATCCATATCAAAGAAGACACTCACAAAATTGCACAAGCTTTTCGACTCGCTGTCGAGACAGCTGGACATTTTGATCAGCTGTGGCTCTTTGGAAGAACTCTCAAACTACGTTGATGCCACCAGACTCAAGATCTCATTGAACATCTACAAGCACGACGCCCAAATCACGCTTCTGCCTCGCCTTTTGCTCAATTGCCCCATATTGAAGCTTATTAACGAAACAACGACTTATAACCCGGACTCAGACCCACTTTTCTGCTACCATCTCAACCAGATCTTCCGCATCTTAGAGACTTATGGGCCTAAGGCTGAAGCCATTTTCAGAAAGCCAGGGAACCGCCAAAGCACGGAGATCTTGTACCAGTGTATTGTGAGAAACCAGTATATCTGGATAAATGACTGGGATCTCCACTGCATCGCGTCTACATTCAAAAAGATCCTCCTGTCTGTGACTCCCTTGATTAACATTGATGACATTGTTCTACCCATGAAGGACGATCTTGACTACACGTTGATGGTTCTCAGCAAAAACTTTGCTGGTAGTAATGACGCCGCCTCGGTGCTCTTCCGTGTCATTGATCTCTGCCACGCTATAGTCGAAAACCCTGATGATACCCAGCATCTGCCCATCTCTATTGCAAAGAGTATGTGCCACGCATTGACCCACGAGCTCAAGCTGCAGCAAAACAGCGATAGAGTGTCCATAGCAGTGAGATACATCAAGAACCTCATTCAGCACTGGTATCGTATAAGGCCACTTTTCCAAAAGAGACTCTCGATAACTGCCCAAAAAGAATCCCAGAGCCAAGAACAGCTTGATGAACTGTACAACCTATCACATAACATCACGATTGACGAGGAAAATACTAGTGGTGAAGAAGAGAGTCAGCGGGTGCAATTCAACACGAGGACGATACTTGATAGTGATACCACCCTTGCGAAGGCGGAACCTCCAAGAGACACCGCACCGAAGGAACCAAAGAGAGAAAAATTACAAGACGTCTCGAACATCAAGGCACAATGGCCGCCTCAAAAGTATAAGTTCGAACGGAAGGATGTACCCAAAAAGGCAGAAATCGAAGAAGAGCCCCAAGCACCAGCCAAACGACCAGTGGTCAGAGGCCGTAAAGTCGGTGAATTGACACGGCTCTTCGAGCAACGCACACAAGCTATGAAGCTACTTGGGGCTATTTAGGGTAATGGAAGGAACGTAGTGTACATGCTATTATACAGTAATAATACAAGCAAGAGTGCCGGCAGCTAGCACTGATCAGATGGTACTAATGGAGTGATGATATAGCAGGTTTGGGCTTTTAACCAATCGGCTTCGACGGCCTCGATTGTTGATGGACACACATTTGATGGACTCATTACCACGCACGACTTCCAGACTGTCAATTGGCAAGACTCTTAATCACCAACTAAACGGCTGTCGATATTGTCGATGGTAAGATCGCTGTTAGAGTTACCATGCGTGGCATTGGCGACAGCAGCAATGGCAGCAGCAGCAGTGCTGTCGTTATGGTCCAGGTCGTGAAGACCGTGTTCCTGCAACTGCTGCTGGTAATGCTGTAGCTGCTGCTCGTCTAAGTGATGCAGATGATGAGAGAGTGAATGAGGAATGTCCTCGTGATGGTGATGATGATGGTGAGAGTTGTGAGCGTCCTCTGCGGCCTGAATCTGGCGCTGTAACTCCTCGTGGCGCTGTCTGTCCAATTCGTAGCCAAGTACCTCGTCGTGCTCATCGTCATCGTCACCATCCATGACCTCGTGGTACAGAGCAGCGTTGCGGCGTCGTTTGACGCCCTGGGAGGTGACACCAGCGGGCAAGTACTTGTTCAGTTTCTTGAGCTTCCGCTTGTAGCCACGAATTTCGTTGTAGATATCCTCTCTTTTTATCAACACGTCCGGGAACTGATGCTTGATCTTGGCCTCAATGTGCAGCGGCTTAGTGCCAACCTTGTACAAATCCAATATAAGCAAGTTCAACTCATCTGACCGTTTACGCAACATTGGGTGGTTGGACAACGGGTCGAGCTGTGGGTGGTTGTGCTCATTGCAGGTTGTTCTGAGCGACCAGATGGAGTTAGTTTTACGGAAGGAAGCCGTCATGGAGAAAGGACAACGCAATTTCTTCGTACGGGCGTGGGAGTCCAAAACATAGCCCGTACCGGCGTCGTTGAGCTCCCGCTCGGCCTCCTCCTCCTCTTCCTGCTGCTGCTGAATCGTCTTACCCTTTTTGTGACGGTAACGTCCACCGAGCTCGCAAGTATAGTAGATTGCCTTTCTGTTGGAGTGAGCAATGACAATGCCAAACCCGTTGTCCCTGGCAAACTCGGCTATAAAGTCGTTGAGGTCCTCCCGAGTATGGAACATCTGCTCGGAAAAAGGCCTGGTGATCAAATTGCCCTCATTGGTGATGGTGTTCTCCATCACCGGGTAAATCTTCAGCCTCAGGTCGATGATGGGCTCCGGAATCTGGATGTTGTATTCTCCCCCGCCAACATCGTGGAGATGCTGTTGATGATGATACAAAGCTTGGGCAGCCTGAGCAGCTTCAGCAGCATGGTCCTGTTCTTGGTTCTTATGTTCAAGCTTGACACGTGCCGCCTCATCAAGGTCGTGCCCGTTGACTTGATTTTTCACTGCGGTGAGAAGCTGCTCATCGATATTGGTAGTGTAGTCTTCCTCGTGGCTCATGTGCGATTGTTATGAGTGCAAGAACCAAAGGGTAGGGCGGGAACCGATCAGTTGGTGGTAGTGTCCAGGGGAATTGGCGCGCGCACGACCTTTTGCAGTGGTTGTCCTGGCTGGGTGCTGCTGTGGTTTGGAAATCATCTGGTGTAAACTTGGGGCCTTTTTTAAGCAGGAGCGATGTTCTTATTTCTGAATTTCGATGATTTTGGACAGGTATACTGGGGTGTTTGTGGACATGGGCCTGCATTTTGCGATGAGCTTGTTGTTTTCGCAGCCACTGGTAACAAGTGAATGGTCGACGTTTCAGCGCAGGAGCGGTGTCGAGACTAAATGTGAATTATGCTCAGATGTTCAGGAGATTTGGATTTTTATGATACCTTTGCTTTCTGAATAAGGGGTGGTTCAGGCAAAAGAAGTGGAAGGTTCAGGGTTTGGGGGTTGTCTGGTGTACGGGTGTATCTTTACAGGCGCTTTTAGCGGGTGCAAAAGCGTAGAGCGTTGGGACTTTAAGGCCATCTATTTTGGCAAATGAATCTTCCTGTTGCTTTTTGGATCGACATTGCGGGCAGATTTGATTTGGTTTAGGTTTAAGTATGTTTTGGATTTGGAGGCTTTCAGATCAATGTAGAGTCTGTTTCTTTAAGGGAACGAAATGTCAAAAATATGTCAAAAAACTAGGCAAAAAAATCTTTAGATTAAATCTCTGCAGCAAAAGACGTCCTATAGTAATAGTTTTCTCTTTTTAGCCGAATTGATGAAAAAGAGATCTGCAAATCAAGGCCTTGTATAATGCGGTTCAGATAACCCAGACTTTACTACCTGTTGAGAAATTAAGAAAGCAGAAAAACAAGATCATCATGTTGAGAAATTGAAAGCAAGAGACATGATCGACGAAGAGCATGGAAGCCCTTGAAACAATTCTCTCAAACCCTCCCCTTTGCAAATGCACAGAATCACGATAACTCGCACAACCATTAGCTCCCTCAATCACTACAGCCTCATTTCATTTCCTTTATTAGTCTTTAGTTCTTTCGGTACACCGCCCAAACTAATCCCACTACCGAAGGGCCCGATCGGCCCAAGTAGGCAACACAAACGCTGCCTCGTGCACTGCAGCACTATAGTATTTGAACATCTTCTCCTCCTGATCAGCCAGCAACTTGCGCAATGGTTTCGTCAAGTTTTTCGATTCATCCATCGTTGCAACGATAAGCCCCAACTGCCCACTGGTATAAGAGGGCATGTAACACTGGCAGTACTCCACGGTGGAGAACACCTGCTGGGCTTTCTTTTTCAAGCTAGAGAGATACGTGAGATTGAGCCAGATGTTCTCGCTGCTTTGCATGATAACAATGCCGTCGTGCTTCACAGCACGTTTCAACAAATCGAAGTAGTTCACCTCGAAAAACTCTTCAGCGGGGCCCTCGGGATCCAGCGAGTCTGTGATGATGATGTCGTACTTGCCTTTCTCTTCCTGGGCACTCAAGTCTCTCAAGAACTTGAACCCGTCAGCGATTTCTATGTTCACATTGGGATGGTCGTGGAACTTGGCCATCTCGGGAAGGTAACGGACACTGAGCTCGATCACCTTGCGGTCAATTTCAACCATAGTGATCTCCTCGACCCCCTTGCCCAAGTGTTTGACCAACTCCCTCACTACTCCACAGTCTCCACCTCCTATAACCAACACCTTCTTAGGGTACGGATGGCTCATGATGGGCACGTGCGTGATCAACTCCTGGTAGCTGAACTCGTCCTTTTCTGTGCACTGGACAATGCCATTGAGCACTAGCACATTGCCGAAAGACTGCAGCTCGAAGATCAAGATATCTTGAAACTCTGACTTCTCATGGTGAAGCACCTTGTTCACACGAAGCCCGAACGACTGTCCGGGGAAGCACTCGTCATTTATTTCATGAAACCACCAGGCACCGTTGAGCTTCAGGATTGCCAGGTGGGAGAAGTTTTCTAGGTCGAGGTCGAAAGAGTCCGACATTGGTAGATAGTGTGAACGAAATCGCGAAAAAGGTGTAGACGCAGTGAAGAGATGCACAATTTGAGAGTCTTGGAGTTTGGCTTTGACGAGGCTTTGAGGCTTTGAAACGAAGATTTGGCTTGAGGGGTTAAAAAGACTAGTGAAAATTTGAAGATGGCTCAGTGGTGGAGGTTGATATGTACAGTGGGTCTGTGGAGGATTTGGTACTAAGAGGCATGAAATGTAGTGGGATTTCAAGAGATGTGTTGAGCTGGTTTGAGCTTCTGAAATGATGGTCGGTTTGAGCTTCCAAATTGGGAGGGATCTTATATTGTCTGAATTTTAAAAGGCACCTTGAGGCAAATTCAAGTGGGAGCTGTGCTGTTTTGTAATCAATACATTTTTCACCAGTATTGAAGACAGAGAATGTGCAAACCAGCTCTAGCTCCCCTCTACATCATATGGTCGTCTATCTACTCAGAGAAGATTGAGACTCTTTACTTCTTTAATCTCTACAGAGTGAAAAGGTCGTCATTCTGCAGCATTTTCAGGATTGGAGGATTATTGTTCCAGGTGATCGAGAGACACTACAGGGCTAAACTAAGCCTTGACGTGCCTCTTGGTCTTGCTAAAGCCCTTTCATGACCGCCACTCTCCATATTCTTTTCCCTCCTCATCTCACTTTCCATGTTCCCTACTGCCTTATTGATCTGCCCCATTCCCAATGCCCAAACCTCAAACTTCCAATGAAAAGCATCCTTTTTCCCAAATTTATCATCTCACAAATTCAAAACTCTGAAAACCGCCTTCCATCGGCAATTACAGCCTCGTAGATCTGGCATGAGGCAAGGCGGCTATCGGTGCAACAAACATTTCAGGGCCCCAGACCAAGACACAAAGCCGCAAATAAAACACAATCCAAGTTAAATTTCCTTCTTTCGCTTTTAAACACCCACAATAACCAGCCTGGACAAATGACCATCTAAGCCTGTGCTTCTTTTGGTATGGCGCTTTTCGCAGCCAACCTGTGCTTCATCCACAACCCAATACCCCTAATGGGATACCCGATCTATTTTTTTTCAATGCATGAAAACCTTAATTGTTCTATTCGCGGAGTTTGTGTCGCCAAGAGACGCCTGTCTCGAGCCCTCCACTACTCAGCCAATAGCGAATGCTTTGAGGCATACATATGCGGCCCAAAAGGTACCGACCCATGCTTCGAAATGATAAACAATTTTGAAGAAGGGGAATTGCTTCGTTTGGAAATCAACTCTGAGCCCATTTCAACATGATCCCTCAATTACCCAAGATGAAATCCCAGTGTTTCTGACACCAAACCTGAACATTCTTTGTCTGGTACAGGACCATAGCCTCATAGAGGAAGACCCCAGATTAGCGGAATGCTCCGTGGTGTCAAACCAAAATGGCATGTGCAGCGAGTCGAGAGTAAACTCGTGAATAGCAACTCCCCAAAATTCTTCAAAACCAATAGCAAGTCAGTCCAAAAACACTCTCACCAAATCTCCAATCACCTTCACTCGCTCAGAAACCGCGCACTCGGAGGGGGTGAGTTTCCCCAGGATCGGTTACCATGTCGGATGCTCGTGTGGAAGTGCACTTCCAGCGATGTTGCATTTTGAGCCCCTCTATTGTTAAGCTCGTTTAGGGTTGTTTGTCCTGCACACAGGGCGGGACCTACCCCTCTGGTTGGGCATAGATGCTCCGACAATGCCGCAGCCTGGCACGTTATGCTTCTAAACCCCAGCCTTTATGTGGGGCGGCCACAGTCCGTGCGATTTTACTGAGTTTGGAGACCCGGATGATTTTTTCCGGTGCCCGCACGACCCGCTAGAAAAAAAGTCGCTGTCCTTCCCGGTCACGGGTCTCCTTCCGCGAAAGCTATCATCATACAAAAAGTAATAAAATCACCAAGGCAACTTCAGCTCCAACTTCTATTCTGGGCTTCCCTGACTACTTCCCGAATACGCTCAAATTTTTGCAAGCTGCCGCTTGCCGCCGCCCGTATATAAATATCCGCCAACTGCTTACGCCATGCTCGAAATCCACAAACTCGAATCCCACTTTAAGCATTTGCTGGCCCACTTTGCTATCCTTGCACCGCTAGTGTGGCTCTTATCCTTGCTATCAGCGCTCCTTACCCCCGCCAAAATCGCCCTGGATCACCTGAAATCTTCTGCCGAGCCAGCCCAAGTCCCGTCGCTTTTTCCCTCGATCAGCAACATCTCGATAGAGAGCGACGAGGAGGAAGAGTCTTCCAAAGCACGCCCGATCCCTTGTAGCACAGGTATCACCACCAGGCTTTTACCTTTTAAGAATAGTAAAGGTGAGATCGAGTGGGCGTTTACGGAAGACCTCCCTCCTGGGCTGGAGCTCGAGGCGTTCCGCATTCATCATGAGCCGACTACCGTTAAGAAAGAGGACAACATTTTGTCTCCTGTGACCTCGTTGTCCTCGAGCAACCATGAGTCTGCTATCTACGAGAAACTGTCTGTTGCTCAGGTGAATACACCTTCATCTACGGCTCTGGACGATGACAAGACCTCTGGTAAGGAAGACGAAGATGCCGGCGACTCGACCGACGGCCAGCTCCACCAGTGCCCTCACTGCAACACCCTGTTCAAAATGCGTGGATACTTGACCCGTCACATGAAGAAACATGCCTCCGAGAAGGCCTACAAGTGTCCATTCTACAAGTCCTCCATCTACACGGATGACAACGACGTGGTGCACCAATGCCACCCCACAGGTGGTTTCTCTCGCCGTGACACTTACAAGACACACTTGAAGTCGCGCCACTTCCAGTACCCTGAGAACACTCCTATCAAAGCCCGTAACTCGTCCGCTGGTAACTGCTCTATGTGTGGGGAGTGGTTCGAGAACGGTGAGGTGTGGTGTGAAATCCACATCGAAGGTGGCGAGTGCAAGTTTCTTCCGCAAGGCTTCAAAGGGAAATCCCGTATCAAGAACAGACTTAAGAAGGAGCTCGCACGCATGATGAGAGAACAACGCCGTACAAAGCCTAAAAAGGGCAAGATCCCAGTACAGAATACCCAGTCACCCGTTATGGGCACTCCAAACTCCATGACAACTCCAATGCCTCCCACGGCGTCGTCTTGTGAATACAACGACTCTCCGTCGTCTACTGCAAGCTCGGTGGTTCAGCGGTCAAGCCAAATCAAAAATGACCAGGTCATTGAAGCGCTTCCACAGACCGATGCACTTGACAAAGCTTCTCTTGCTCATGACGACTACGACGATATGTTCTGTCTCGATACAGAACAGCTAAGTTTACCTACCCCTACGCCGGCTATGCTTCTACACGATGGCATGACCTCCATGCCTTCTCAGCTTGCCCATCAAATGACTCATCAGATACCTCAACAAATGCACCAGCAGATGCAGATGCGTCAGCAGATTCCTCAGCAGATACCTGAGCAAGTACCTCAGCAGATGCATCAGCAAATGCCTCAGCAGATGTTTGAGCAGCCACAGAAGTTCTATCAGCAGCAGATACCAGCGCACATTCGTACGCAAATGCAGATGCAGATGCCAATGGGCTTCCACGGCGACGATTCGATGATCAGAGAGAAGGGATATTAATGAGAGGGTCTCATGTTGTACTACTAGGAGTTTTTGGTTTTTTTTATATTGGTAAAATTTGGTTTAGCTTGGATTAACTTGGTTTTGTTTGTCCTGCGCTGCAGGTCTATAGACATAATGGAATACTACCCGAAGATGTCGTCTATGGCGGACCTCTTTTTTTTCTTCTTTTGCTTCTTGTCGCTTTTCTTATCGCCTTTCTTATCGGTCTTTGCTTTTTTCGGCTTTATCTCCCTACCCTCATCCAAAAAGTCTATACTTGCAACTGGTTCTGGAGCCTTCGACACCTGTTCGTAGGCTACTTCTTCGCCAACATCGTCTTGAACTTCAATCTTTTCTTCAATCACATTTCTCCCTCCCACGCCCTCGATCTCCATCAATAACAGCCGTAGTGCACTTAAACTGGCAACCAATACAAACCCCAAATTGACAAACTGCCCTAGCGCTATGACAGAGTTGAAGTGATAATACGCTCTTTTCATGACCCTGAGCACCAAGTAGTTTGCCGTCAGTACCACCTGGCTTTGGAGTTCCTCCCGTCTCTTGATTTTCTTAGCATTCTCGGCTTCATATATACCCCGAAGTACCTTTCGAACACCCCGATGCACGATGTTCAAATGGCGCCACCAGAAGGCCACACGGTGCTGATTGTAGTTTCTGTGATAAACGAGATGGAGAATGGCATACTCGGTTTGGAGTTTCTCGAGCTTGTCCTTCGGTAGCATAAGAATGTGTAGTAGGCGCGATGAGATGGGGTGTTGATAGGGAGGATGGGTGGTGGAACCCGAAGATCGACAAAGAGCAGTTGATGGTAGTTTCGGGATTTGATGAATCGTGATTGGCTGTTTTTGGTATGCTTTTGGTGAAACGTTGGTGTAGTGGCTGCTTGGGAGCAATGGAGTGGTAGTGAAGGATGGCATTTAGCAAAGCCCAGTTACGGAGGTTCTTTTAAAGTTGCAGTGAGAGAGTTTTTTTAAGGAGGTAATTGGACTCGGCGTCTATTTCGTACTCGGTGACTGTTTCAGCGGGGTATCTTATATTTCCTCCATTTCTTGTATTTCGCAGCCAAAAGGGACAGTAGGTGGGAAAGAAGAGCAAAACGTAAATTGTTAAAATACAAATAAGCTGTTATCAACTTATTTGACTAAAACAAATCGAAAACGACAATTCACTACGAATAAAGTGTGAAGCTTTTGTCTGTGCTGACTGACTTGCAACACTAACCCCAATCGCAAATCCCAAGTCACAACGCTTGTTTCGTGGCGATGCTTTTGCCTCGCTACACAAAAATATCCGCCTTCAATGAGATTACTCTTGATTTCTACATAACCACTTACTATGGTAGCCTCCAGGCAAAGTAAAAATAGTAAGAGCAGGAAGCTGACAGGAAGGACTTAAGACCAAATCAAACTCTTCAATGAAGACAAATCATGGGAGAAAAAACGTTAACTTTCGAAAGCAGTTAATCTTTTATAAAAGCGTGGTAGGCATTGAGGGCCCTGGGGCCTTGCAAAGTTATAAGTATCCACGGATTGTTGTCAGCCAGGGAAGTAGTCCAAGCTGAGCATGTCACTAGCAAGCTTAGATACAAAAAATCGACCGATCTACGTTCAAAAGAGGCAATCTTTGCTGTTAATTAAAATTTCCCAAAAAAATAACCGCTCTCTTTTGCTTTGAAAGTTGTAGTGATGGCTTATAATGCACTTCACAATTCTCTAGAGCCATTGAGCAAAGAGAAAAGAAAATGTTCTTCCTCTCCACAGCATACCCATACAATACTCAATACGTATGAACAAACAAGCTCGAAAGATCACCCATCTTCCCCTTTCTTCATTATCTGATCTCCATGTTGCCGCACACCGTTCAGTATGGCTGCAAACACAAACTACCTATAACCACTCCAATGACCGCCCAATCCACATCAAAAGACCTGAACAGCAAACAAACCAGATCTCGATAACCACCTCCTTCATTCTCCCTAAAATCAGCAATTATCCCAAAAAAGACCTCCACACCCAAACCACCTCCAGGCTCATCGCTACCATATCGCGAAATTCACCACTCATCACCTTCAACACTCTTCATGGAACAGGTGATTGCACGAGCAAGGGCGCTTCTCCAAACGTCCCAGGAGACTAAAGCCATGGAGCTTTTGGCACCTGAAGTTGCAAAACACCAGGACAACCCCAAGCTTCTTGAGGTGTTCGGTGAGTGTCTCCTAGAAACTAACGATGTGGAGTCAGCTTACAATGTGTTGGAAAAAGCGGTGTCGTTGGATCCGGAGGGGGCTCAAGGTGTTGACAAATTCTTGTATTTGGGCCAGATTATCGGTGGGGCCGACGGCATTGGGTATGTGAACATCGCTTTGGAAAAGCTCCAGGACCAGCTCCAGAAGGTAGTGGACAACCTGGGCTCTGACGATCCTGTGCTTGTGGAGTTGGCCAAGTTGTATCCTTCCCTGGAAGACTTGGCGGGCCATCTTATAAAGAAATTGAACCAGGGCATCTTCGCTGAAATCGAGGTCTGGATGACCGACTTGTGTATGGAGCCCGAGGCGGAAGAGCAGTGTGACAAGTTGATCTCACACTCCTTGGCTCTTGACGACTCCAATCCAGAGGCATTGTCGCTTTTGGCATCGATTCGAATTTCCCAACAGAAGAACGACGAGGCCAAAGAAGCGTTGCTTCGTTCGTGGGAGTTGTTCCAGCAGAGAAAAGCCGCCTTGGAGCAGGAGGCCAGGGACGCTCATGATGCTTCTTTGGAGTACGTGGAGCTTGTCCAGCCCTTGCTTGGTCTTGCCAGATTTGCCATTGAGCTTGAGATATACGAGACTGCTCCTTCTATTGCTGCTGCTGTGGCTGAAATCAACGAGAATGCGCTTGATGCTTTCTACTACGAGGCATTGTCCCACATTCTCCGGGCAAAGCAGATATTTGGTGAAGCAAACCCGAGCTCTATTCCAAAAGATTGTGATTATAGAGAAATCGGCTTGGATGAGGTCAAGGCCTCTTCAGACGAAAACGTCCAGAATGCTCTCCATGATGCCCGCTCTGGACTCACGCAGGGCTACCGTGTGTTGAACAGTGCCGCTGCTGAGGCCATGGATCCCGATGTGGCTGGCCAAGTTTCTGAGCTTTTGAGCGCTTTGGGTGGTCCAATCATGTCGGACTTGTTGCCTGAAAAGAGAGACGATGACGACGATGACGGATGGGAGGATGAGATCGAGAGCGGCGAAGAGTAAGTTTTGCTGGGTAGAGAAGCGATCAGGTGAGACGATCTTTGAGGGTCATAGAGTATTGATGCGTTGCTTCAAAACCCAATCTTCACCTTCGAGGTGAATAGACCAGAAGTCGTGTTTTTCAAAAGGCTGATTCTTTTGAACTAAGACGGTCATGTATAATAAAAAGGAAAGGTATTCTAAGAAATTGTTTTGGTGGCCCAAGAAAGGTGAATAGCAGTCGAGATGTGACTCCTTGTACTTGCATTCAAATAACGTGAAGAAAGAAGCGAATCGGCCACTTGATTTTGTAGTTTAGATAGTTTGATCACAACAAGTTGCCTTATCGGGCTACTTCCATAGACTCAAGCTGGCTTAGCAATACCAATGTTCTCTAAACATACCCACATTGATTTGTACATCATGGTTCCTTAGAACACTTTCATTTTTCGGACTCTAAAGCCGGGTTTCGACTATTCCAATATTTCGCTTAAAACAAATTCATAACCTTCTCTTCCTTGCATAAATCAGTATTCCCATCTTCTTTGTCCAAGCCGCTTTGCTGCGAGGTTCCTGGACCATGCATTACTACTCTGCGTTTTTGTCAACTCACCCCTCCAAAACCATCCACAACATTCTTCAAACGCCACAAATTCAACAAGCTGTAAATCAGCACTGAAATTCGCTTACACCCAGATTTTGCTTTATATTGCCCGTACCACTCAAATTCAAAAATTTCTCCCCAAATTACCTCATCACTCACGTCAACTAAGTGCGCAGTACAACCATGACAACAAACCACCGTCCAACGTTGGAAAGCAAACGGGGGCGAGATAATGCTATAAAGAATTCAATCCAGCACTCACGTGCACTAGCGGGCCAGACTGAGCTCAAGCTAAGGCCCGACATAGAGGGAGCTAAAGTTGCTTCACCGAAGAGAAGCTTAGAGGAAACACAGGATATTAGAAAGCGGAAAAAGACAGAGGGGAGCCCGGACGCTCTGAATTTGGATGCGTCGAGTTTGGAAAGTGGGAGTCTTTCCGACGATGAAAGAGAGGATGGAGAAAACAGGGAATCCAAGGAGGTGATCGCTGAACTCAAGAAAGCAAAGGACGAGGAGAAACCAGAACTACGAAAGAAGGGATGGAGAAGCACGCCCTTCCGGGGCCGTGCACCGCCGAAAAAGGAGGAAACGAACCCGACGTACACGACAGACTCCGTCAATTCAGACAAACACCGGCAGTTTCTCTCCAGATATATACGGTAGATTATGGCAAATTCATGAATGCATTTTTTTTTTTACACTTCTAATGTACAGCAGCCGCAACATTCCTGAACTAGGTCAAGTCATCGGGCTGATTGAGCCTGGCATCGAGCTGGGCGATATCTTCCTTGAGACTGGCCTCCTCCACCGTCTTCACTAACTCCTTGGTGCACTTGGCAATGTCGAACGAAATGCCCGCAAGACGCTGTTTGAAGTTCTTATCGGCAAACTTTTCGTCATTCTCGTCGGCGTCGGGCCGACAAAGGTTATTCATGCGGTGGTTGCAGTCCTCCAAGCTTGTAACCACCCATGAACCATGCTCCTTCAACTGGTGGTTTCTGGTCTGATTCATCGACGTCGTCGTGGCTTCTGCCATCAGTCTGATCACCTCTGAGATGGCCTTGGAGTTTTCTCTCAATTCACCACGTGTGGCATCGGGCTTTTTGATTGCAGTCAATAAGTCTTGAATCGTGGAGATCACCTGCACTGTTTGGTGCTCCAAGTAAAGCAACACTTGCGTCAACGTGTTGTCGGGGTCGTCGATGTCGAACAAGTCGAAGTTGAACGTGGCGGCAGCCATCGACTTTCTGTATTCTTGCCTCTGCCTAGCCTCCTCCTCTTGCTCATCATAGGCGCTATCCTCTTCAGACTCCTCAGACTCTTCCTGCTTTTCGGCATAGTTGACCTTCTTTACCTTGAAAGAAGGCAGTTTGCCCGAAAGTGCTTTCAAAGATGGCTTGGGTTTCAAGCCAGGCTCCTCGTCGGCATCGATAGACTTCGAATCAGGTTTTGCGTCGAAGTTCGACTCGGCTCTCGTGACCAATGGTTCAATGGGTTGGTTATTCGTTTGGCTCTGTGGCGTGTCGAGAGAACTTCCCACGCGCTTCTGATCTAAATCGTCCGTGTCGACTTGTTCCTCCTCCAGATTCTTGATCTTTTCAGCAACCTTGTTTGCACCAACATACGTTGCAGCCCCGGCAGCAGCACCGACCGCCACCTTAGACACAGTCTCCTTCAACTCACTGCCTTGGCCACTGTGACCATTGGCCCCAGACACTGCCGCTTTAGCTGCTTGTACCGGTGACTCCTTACTCTCAAGAGATTCACCTTCTTCAGTCTTTGTCTCGCCGGCAAATCTATTTCTCAAGGTTTGGAACAAACTTCTGCTTCTTGTTGGTGTATTGTCGTTCGACTTCGATGCAATGGGGCTCAGTTGACTGGGGCCAGCCGATTCGACGCCTCCCTTAGAAAACATTTCCTTTGCGTCTTTGACTGAGACCAGAGAAGGTGATTTTGTCTTAGAATTGAGTCTGTTTGATGGCGACTCCTCAGGGCTCTCAAACTGCCTCACTTTGTCCAAAATGTTGGTTCTGGAAGCAGAGTGCGGCGTTGATGGAGCCAAATTCTCTTTGTTTTGAGATGGGCTTCTTCCCATGACGGAAGGTTCAGCGGCTCTTTTATCAGCGGTGCCATCACTCTTAGCACCTGTGTTTGACTCGGTCAATGAGCGGTCCTTCGAGTCGGACTCCTTGGATCCAGCAACAGCGGCAGCAGAGCCGATGGCAGCACCTCCAGCAACACCGTTGGCTAAGTCGTGATTGACAGACTTTTTAGCTTCAGGAGTAGACTCTGTAGTGGCCTCAGGGGCAGCTTCAGATGCAGCGGGCTCTGCCTTTTTCCTCGTTCCTGAAAGTCTTTCGAACATTGTCAACTTCTTCACAGGTTCTTCTTTGACAGGCTCGTTTAGCTCAACAGGGTCACTCAAAGGTAGAGATCCGGGAAGAATCTTCGAGGGGCTGGGGCTGGGGCTATCCACAGGCTCTTCATCTTGGTGCTTGAGAGCCTCTGTCGACATGGTCCGCAGTCTAGGAGTAGAGAAGCCTTCGACAGGGCTGAGACCTCGAGAAATATCTTTGTTCTTGTTATCCGGGGGACTGAGATTGGTCGACCTGCCAATTTTGAGGGGTCGTATGGCATCATTGGAATCTTGAGTGAGATCTGGGATGGTTTGAGGCTGCTCCTGGGAGGTAGAGCCAGCATTTAATTTACAAGTGGATACGAGATCACACACGGTGAATGCAAGTTCATCCACGCTCCTCTCAACAACAACTCTGGGGAGAGTTTTCTTGTTTGAGCCGTAGTACCTAGTAGCGGTCAACGAGTGACCAGCAGCCTCTCTGACATTAACTGCAAGATGGTCGTTTTCGTAAAGGGCACTCTTGTTACCAACAGAGGCAAGCTTGTTCGCTAAAATTGCGAGATTTGAGATCTTCTCAAAGAGAAGCTCTGAATCAGAATGATCATCGTAAAGACTGATCATGAAAGCCTCAATGGCAGCAAAGAATTCGGATGCAGTTTGTGTGGGTATTAAGCCCGAAGGTGACACATACTTCTGCAACTCAGGTTGTTTGGAGAGAAGGTTCTTTCTGATGATACCAGCCTGGACATCCTGATATCTCTGCTGCCACAGAGCAGCTTCTGCCTTTAAAAGCAGTTCTCTCTTAGAGACTGCTGGTGCACTTTGAGGAGAATCAAAAGCACTCATCTTCTCATGAAGCTTTTTCAATTCGTTGTTGACATCAACATTCGTGCGAGTTGAGGCAATGTTTTTAGATGGAGACTGGTTAGGCGAGCTAGCAGATGCAAAAGCGACGGCTTGATTAAGCGTTCCAGACTGTGGACGCGAGCTCTGTTGGCCTGGCAGGGTCGCCAAGTGGCTGGACAGCGAGTTCTCCCTGGAAAGAGCAGCGAGGTCTCGCGACTGGCGAGACTCCTTCCAGTTCTTGTTCTTCAATGCCTGATTTTCCAATCTCAATGCTGCACTGGACGACTTCAAGCTCTCGATCTCGTCTCTGAGAGCATTAAGCTCCTTGGGGTCGGTCGATTTGGCGAGGTGCTGCTTGTTCTCGGCCTCGAGGGTGTCTTTTTGCGAAAGCGTTGCCGCTAGACTAGTTTTGAGTTCTTCATTTGCTTTCTCGAGGTCAGTAGCACGTTCTTCTGCGTCACGAAGCTTCAGCTTGAGCTCCTCTAGCTCCTCGGAGTTGTCGTTATTAGGCACCAAGCTTCTGGCCGCTGTGCCAGCCACAGCACCTACACCTAATCCAGCAGCGGCGCCCTTAAGACCCCTGTGGTCATCCTCCTCGTGATCCTCTTCGTCGCTGGACCACGTCAAGTTTGCCTTGGTAGGGATTACCGTCGTGGGCTGTACAGCGATAGTTTGTTTGCTTTCGTCGTGGGAAAGCTGCAGAATATCTGGGTCCTGTGCAGTTGAGTTGGCCTCGGGCACTTCCCGGGACAAGTCTGGGTTTTCTGGGCGGAGGCTGTGGTGATCTGAGCGAACTGAAGGAGCAGAGGGCACCGAGGGCTCTGTGTCTTGAGAACGGCGAATGTCCCGATCAGAGACGGAGGCCGTGTCGGAAGAACGACCTTGCTTATTTGGCGGAATGTGCAAATTACGCCTGGATATCTCGTAGCTGATGTCCAGGACCAAGTCCTTGAACCTCGTCTGGGGCAACAGCGAGAGTTTTTGTCTGGCCTGGTTTCTTTTTGGGTGGAAGGTCAGTTTGGGAAGCAAGAAGTCCGGCTCAGCCTGTGATTCATCAATTCGGCGTTTCAACTCGTCGTAGACATCTGTGCTCAACTCACGAAACTGTGCCCCCAGTAGCTTGAGGAGCTTTTCTCTGGCCCGCATGGCACGCAGCAGATTCAGCTTTGTCCTGCTGCCCAGATCATCCAGAATATCGAGAAACTGTTTGAGCACCTTGTAGTGGTGCAGCAAGTCGGGTTCTGACATGGGGACTGGGAAAAAGGTGTTGTTGGTTTTTGTTCCTAGACGCGCTTTTTTCTCGCTGATGCAGATGAATGAGTAGGGCGAGAGGGCCATCACTTTGATAAGATGAATTGAAAAAAAAAATAAAAAGTCTGTTTATATGAAAATTGCTTAGCTTGACTTTGCTAAAGCAGAAGCTCGTTTTTTAAATTTCGTTTCCTCGGTTTGGCCGAGATCGCTTCTTTAGCATTCAGCGGGAGCCTTTGGAGCGAGCGGTGAAACTCAGACACACAAGCGATGTTTCCTACGTTCCGCATTTAGGGTATTTTCTCATATCACAAATTTCAAAATTTGATAACTTTTTCTTTACACTTTCACGTAACCGCTCACTACGGTTGTGGCTTTGTTGGACGTGGCTCATTTGCCAATTGTGAGACATGATACACCACAACTTGTCTACGCGTCAGCACACAAAATAACGGTGTCTGTAGTGCGCTGCTCAACTGCAATGAAACCTCTTTGGTTTGTTTTCTTTAATCTGTGCGTTACTGGATTGTTGGTATATTCTGATACGCGTAATTAGCAGTTCTCGCGTTACGCCTAATCTACATTCCGGAGTCGCCGTTCTCCGATTGGGTGATGCTTTAGAATTCGGGAATATGGAGGTGGGTAATTTAATGAGGAATCGGGGTCCGAATCCCCGTGTCATCCCAAGTTCTGTACAAGGACACGGTATTGGGATGAAGGTTACCTTCCCAAGGGTACATCGCTAGTCTACTCTTTCATCTTACCGTGTCTTCTTTAGGAAAAATCTGTGCTTCATGAATCTTTAAGCTGAAGAATTTAGGTGAAAATTGAGTAGGCTAGCCTTCTCAGCTTCCAGGTTTGTTCATCGAGCTTTTCTCTACTTCACACTCGCCATGCAAATATGTCTTCACCTTTGCTAGCTTCTAAGATTCTATCTACTTCAGAATGGTATTTTGATTTAATGAACCAGTCTGTGGGTACACTGTGGAGTTCAGCTGACTGCTCATTAATGTCTTCTGATTCATGCGAAGAGAGCTAGACTTCGAATTGTTGGCTTTTATGACTTCGTTGGACTTGATTATTGTATTGACCCTCCAGATGAAGAATTATCTGAAATGATGAAAATGTGCAATCTATGAGTTTTCTGGAGCGTATCCGTAGATACTATAGCTTTAATTCAAGTGAGAATCCCACAACACAAAAAAAAAACAATCTACTTTGATGACTCCTACCACTTACAGCAGCAATTCTAAATTATTGTACATTTTCTACTTAGGCTTTAATCGGTCGAGATCAATGGAGTCGATTCGGAAACAAGCTCGACGCTCTCATCTGAGGCATCTTGCGATTCAATAACCGGTGGAGAGGGAGCTTTCTCCTGGCCAGCGACGGAAGCGTATCCCATCAGCTCAATAGACTTGAGCATGTTGTTTCTCACTCGAAGTGCCATATCGTCGACATCCTCCTTGGTCTCCAAACGATCCGTGGGCTCTGGCTCCAACACCTCAATGATGATCTCGCCCCTCTTGAAGGTCTTGTCTTTGGACAGAAACAAAGTGCTGTAGTTCTGCACGGCCACGGGGATGACTGGAATCTTGGCCTGTTTGGCGAGGTGGAAAGCACCCTTCTTGAAAGGAAGCATGTCCAACTTCTTCGTGGCAGAACGGGTGCCCTCAGGGAACATGAAAAGCGATCTTTCGTTCTCCTTCAAGCTCAAGAGCGCTTGGTCCAAGACCTTTCTGGCCTTCTCGCCCTTAGCTCTGTCCAAGAAGAACGTCTTGGAGGCAAGCATGAACCAGCCCAAGAAAGGGAAAAACTTCAAGGCCTTTTTGGCGGTGACCGTGTAGCCAGGTTGGAATATCTTGCCCAAGATCAAAATGTCCAAGGCGGACTGGTGGTTGGAAATCACCACTGAGGGCTTGCGGTGTAACAAATGCTCGTTCTTTATGGTAATTGTGATTCCCATTAAGCGGCTGAACAGCCAGTAAAAGACCTTGGCCACCGTGTACTGGGCATACTCCGCTTTGCCAATAATTCGAAGGAATATGGAGGCCACCACGCCATAAAGGGCACAAGTAGAGATGAGAGCGCCGAAGATGAACGACTTCACCAAGAACTTCAACTTTTGCAAGGAGCCCATGGAAGTAGCAAGGACGCACACGGTGAGGGCCGTTAAAATAATATAAATTGGTGGAATCAACGTGACTAGGTGAGCAGATTTCTAGACTGGGGTGTCTGAAATTGTACGTAGCACTATGAGAATTGAAGTGAGATTATAACTTTTTTTCCCTGCTCGGCCTTTTTGGGCTCCTCACAAGGGTGCACTCAAAATTCCAACTTTCGTTTGCCGGTGCGGCTGCAACGGGGTAATTCAAGCATGTCTGGTGTAGAGGCTTGGGCATTGCAGAGAACGAAACGTGATCTGGTTTCAAAGTAAACCTTCTTAATATTTTGCCATTTCCCCCATTTTGCTAATCTTCCCCACATCACACCTTCTTTCACGTTAAGAGAGATCCCGCCTGACTAGGTCTGTTCTCAACTGCAGGACAAACCTCAAACCACTTTTCATCATGGAAACTAGCAAAGGTTTGGTCATCAAGTTGGGCCTTTACAGCGCTGGTGCCGTGGGCCTTGTGCTTATTGGTAAAAAACATATTGCTCTTCGTAAGGAGAAGAGACATTTGGAAGACAGCGACACCAGCTTGACAAACGACGAGGAATTTGTCGATAGCCACAAGCGCAGAGGATTTCCTTCCAACAACCCGAATCTCAATTATGAGGGCAAGGGACGAGAATCCAAGTATGTGGGAGCTGGCCAGGCATACTCGTCTCGGACTCCTGGTGACCGTTTAAGCATTTGGAATGTCTTCAAGCTGAGGAGCTCCAGCGACAGTGGCGACAAGAATTAAGCATGTAAATAGGCAAATTGTGAAAGAATTGGGAATTTTTGAGGGAGCAGTAGGTTGAAAGGTGAGATCTCGTACGTCCGGGTTTCATTTTGATATCGGCCGTAGCATATCGTTCATCGGTTTTTGGAGAGCGTATGGGGATACGGAGTCATTCAGGTGGCAAAACGTTTATCACAGGTTCACTTACTGTGCCTCCACAAGGTCATTAAAGGCTAACTCATAAACGTAGTTTGACTTGATGAACTTGTTGAGACACCAACCGCAGAAGAAATTGTCTTGTAGCTCCTGAAGAATCATCACAACATTCAGCTTTACCTGATCGTCCTGATTAAATAAATTCATGAGTAATAGCTCGATCCCTTTGTTTTTATCGAAGGGAGTCATCTTGCCGCCGTGAGCCCCAGAGCTTTGCAAACTTGTCGACGAGTTGGGCGGTATTAGGTATGTGACAAGAAGAAACGTCTCCAAAGACTTCCCACTGATAAGGTACTTGAGAATATTAAACCAGATTTCCCGCTCGTTGACTTTAGTGGGGGTGGTTGACGCATTCGTGACGCTGTATAGTTTTTGCATGTGGTGCTGCAAATCGATCATTAGCTTGAGCTCGTTGGACAAATTTGGAAGTAGCAAGCTGTAGGTAAACTTACCGGAGTACATGAGGTCCTGGAACCTTGACGATATTAGTTGGTAGCAAGACATCTCCATTAGCTTACTGGTGTCACTGTGCCAAAAGTAGCCAACACCATCCATAAGCAAAGTGCAGTTTCTGTTGACGGGGTCATTAAAGTTACGCAGCGACACCAAGATCCGTATGAGCTCGTTGATGTGCCTGCGGAATATTAGTTGCAATGTCGTCAAGTCATCGCTATATGTGAATAAGGAGAACTGCAAGTTGGACAAAAAGCGGGCGTCTTCGCCAATGATGGAATTTTTCAGAATCTCGGGCTGCTTGAGCGCCGAGGCGATATGGAATTCGTTAGCGTCAATGTCGTAAAGAAGGTCCCAGATGGCTTCATGGGCTTTAAAGAACGGGTTTATGGTGCCGGCCAAGTACGAATCGCATTCTGACAAGAGGTCAATCTTGGAGAGATCGATCAAAGGAAACACATTGTAGTTTTTGAGAAGCCCTGTTAGAATGCCACCTCCAGACACGATCTTGAGTGTTAGCAAGATCAAATCGATGATGTGCCCTGCCGAGTTATCGTAACTCAAAAAGATGATTCTTTTACCCGTCAAGATTGCGTTGATCAACACGATAATAGGCGGCGTTGAAATACCATATATCGTCAATTCGTTGTTATGGTGTTCAGTAGCCAAGCGAGCGTTCAACAAGTCGATCAAATTGAGCTTCAAATTGAGGTCTGTTGGATTCATATAATCTCCCACTGTATCTGGAAGCTGCAACAAAGGTACCTTCACGGGAATTTTCATGCCTCTAAAGGTCACGATAGAATTGTACGACAAGTCCTTCCGAATGAAAATGTCCATGTTGGGTATCTTGATCCCCAAAAGCTTATTGCGGAATTTCTCGTCGTTGTAGATTTTTTCGTTGATGGGCAAATCTAGCACCAGGCTGATAAGTATTCTTTTGAGTAGCGATTGTTCTGTGCTGTTCACGCTGAAGTCGTTAGCATTGATAGACGTGTACAACTCCGCAAGAAGAGCCTGGTCGCCTGCTTCGAAGTAGCTGTCCAAGCAAATCAAGAGTAACGGCCGGAAATGCTTGAAGTATGGAAGTTTCGTGATAATACAGAGCGCCTTGATAATCAGACCTCTTCTTACAGAGTCGTCGCTCACATTCTTCACCTCGGTGTACATGAAGTAGATATCGTCTTCACACTGGCCGTCGTTTTTATACTGGAAATACCCTGTGGTTTTGTTTTTGAATAGTAAGAAAAGCGTACAGTCTTCCTCTCGACGGTGTATCTGGTCTGGAAGCATAAGTTCGGGAAGAAACTGGAGCTGATTATATCCGGGGAGTTCACTAGGGTACTGGTGAACTATGGAGGGCCCCTTGTCCACGTGGAACTCGGCAGTGATAATATATTCAATATTGGGCATGCGTTATAGAGGTTAGTGAAATGCGCGAATACATGAGTAGTAGGATAAACATCACCATTTCTGGTACCGCACCAACGGTCGAGAATGCATGTGTGCAGTTGCACCCACACGGCTGTGGTCTATGGTCCCTGATCGATAACACGGAACCTTCATCGACTTATATACTTTTACATGCCCAGAATCTGGGGCAACCGGCAGGGTGCCGCGGTCTTAATTGTTGAAGTAATCAGACATCTCCTGGTCCAACTGCTCAGCTGTCTTCTTCGCTGGCTTAGCAGCCTTAGGCGTCTTGGCCTTAGCGGGCTTAGCGGCCTTCTTCTGGAGCTGTTGTCTCTTCTGCTGCACCTTCTCCTTGAGTGCCTGCTTCTTCTTAGCCTGAGCAGTCTCGGCAGCAGGCTGGGGCTGGTTTGCGCTGATTCTGGCAGCCAAAGGCTTCTTGGAAGGGTCAATAATCAACTCCATCTTCAACTTCGACTTGCCGCCGTCAATAGGAGCGTTGTTGTACTTCTCCACGGCCAGCACGGCGTTCTTGTGCGACTTGAACACGATCGTGGCAACACCTCTGAATTGGCCCTTTTCGTTGTAGTTCATCGACACGTTCGAAACACCGCCAACCTGCGACTGGAAAAATTCCTACGTTTGTTAGTTAATGCTGTGAAAAGAAAGATCAGGAATGTGAGATCGTGGTCTCTGGGAGACGCTCTGTCGCACAAGTCCATGACGTGATTGCGGGTCCACGAGAACACGAAGAATTTCATCAAAAAAACGTCTCGTGTATGCATTGCCTGAGCAGTGCTGTGGTGGTGCTGTGTATGATATAAGGATCGGTGTGGATGTTGCTTTGCAACCGGGGCTGCAGTCCTGCTGCTGAATAGAAATAAAGTTTGTTCGGTGTGCTGAAGTTGATGAATGCAGCAGTCACCTGAGTCAAAATAAAGGTTTGAGTTGACCCTTGAATTACTGCGTTGTCCCGTGTTTTTCCTTTCTGTTTCCGACTTCCGTTTTTGCCTGGGTAAATCCTGTTGATCTGTAGTCCCCCTGTCTAATGTACCCCAAAAAAAAATTGATCATGCTTGATCGTCCCGTTCCATAAACCGATCCAATGGCTGAGCCATCATTTAGCGACCACTCTCTCGCCGTCAACCTCATAGAATGGCGGTCACTAGCACAGACGGAGTCTCCGCTTTTGTGACGCGCCAGATGAGCTATTCTGAGTGAATCTCACCCAAGACACAAAGCTCACAGAGAAAATTCGCCAGTCCCTTGCGCCAGGCAAGCTCTTGGCTACTACTCTCTCTTCCCGATCCCTACTCTGAGAAATCGTTAACATACCTTGATAGCATCCTGCTTCAAGTCACGGGGTAATCCCTGTGCAACCACTTTAGTGGCGTAAGTCAAATCCAAGGCTGGTCTTGGTGGTGGGGCGGCCTTCTTGGCCACTTTCTGGAAAGAAACAGGCTGTTTCTTCTGGACCTTACCCACGCCCTTGCCGACGGCCTTCTTCTTGCCCTGAGGCTTCTTTGACTTTCTGGTGGAAATGATGTCGTCCAAAGACTTGTCAAGAATAGTAGACATGTTTGTTGTGTAGTTTTGTAGTGTTGAATTAGTGGCGTTTAGGCGTCTTTTTTTTCTCATTTGGTGCTGGTTGTTGGGCTGTGCACGACCAGGTGTAACCAGACTGGTTCCCATTGAAATTATCCATGTATATCTTGATTATTTTATGACTGGTGATTCATAATCCATTAAGCAAATCATGAAATCTCTTATTCATAAGATTAAATTCTTAAGCTCCACCATGAGCTGTTTAGATGTGAAGAATCCCTTTCGAACCAACAATGAGTGGTCATAATTGGACCAAAATCCATGAACCTAATTCACCATAAGATGAAAATCCTCCTCCTATTATCAAGTGATAAACCCCCTGCTGATTCGAAAATATAATCTTCTGCCTACTGGGACTTTGGGGGGATTGTTCTGGCTGCAAAATGTCGCGACTTCCTCACTTCGGCTGGTCTAAGTTATCTTCACCAATAGAGATAGTGATAATCCAAGATTTTCATCTTATCAATTTTGTCACTTGAGAAACCCTTGGCTTGCTTTTCGGAACAATGTAAGGCCGATAGCCTCCGAACACTCGAGGTCTTCTGAGGCAGCGACGACATTGTCGCGCCATAATATGCCAAATACAGACTGTGATTCGAGTTATATCAATTCCTGGACTAGGTCATTGCCTTCTTGGTATTTTATAGTGTACATCGATTCGAAGCAGAATATTGTCAGCGACATGAAGCTAATCATCTACGATATTTACCCGAGTATGCATCAACAACAGCTGGGTGGTATCAAGTGGACTAAGATCTCGTATGTACACATGAACATCTTTTAGCTAAGCTCTTTTTATAACTATGCCATTTCTTTACTCACCACCTGTGTTCTTGTTTGTAATTGACAAATTGCCCAATGAGATATTCCCAATGAGGAATAGCTGGATGCTAAATCTGTCCTCAGCCATATCAGGCGCGCGAAGTCATTATCAACTACTATGAGTGAGTCCAAACAGAAGAAAGTAGAGGAGGTGCTCCAACTCAAAGACGAAATAACAAAGCTACTTCAGAATGTGCGTGACTCACAGGCTGTTTGCGAAAGATACACACATGAAAATGACTATCTTCAGGATTACATCGGGTCTGTTATGAGGAGCTCCGATATGAAGTAGATCCTGACACGATAGGGTTGGTGGGGAGTCCGCTACTGGCGTTTCGTTCAAAGGCTTTTGGGTGCCGCTTTTGGGAACTTTCTTTTAATCATCGCTAGTTTTACAAGAGATCTCGGGAACTCATTTCATCAAAGCTACAAAGTCCCAAACGACTACAAAAGACGAGTGGGCTAACCAGGGCTTCCAAGACAATCTCCAGGAGACGAACGACAGATACTTCATAGTCAGCTCGGCAGAGTTTCGGCGTTATGCTTCAAAGTAAGCCAATCTATCGATTCAAGGTGAAGAATAGACCCGAGAAGAAAGACTTGAAGCAGCAGGCCATTAATGCAGGGAGTCAATTAACTTTAGCAAGCCATGAATGCAAACAAACGTTGGTCTAAACCTTCGTTATTGATACAATAGTCCCTTCACTTTTATGGAAGTTCTGCCTTGGAAGTCTCAATGATTGGACTATACTGGTCTTGAGAACCTTCACACAGGACAAACTTTACATTCACTTGTCTAGCAGGAGACTTGCCTTATCCAAAGCGGGTGCGCTGTTACGTTGCATATTAGAATCTAATGACAAAAGGCAATTATCTTGTCGATCTACCACTTAAACCATTCGTGTATCTTTTTCGGCGCAACATCGTCTCGGTGCTGCAACTAAAGCCAATAGCTGGAACAATTTGAACTCATAACAAACGAACATGGAAGACTTGTCCTTAATCGAGCGGTTTGTTTAAGTTCAAAAGAATCATCTACGCTAAAATTACCAATGGGTCGTTGCATTGACTACGTCGATCATTTATAGCAGTATTCGACCTCTCTGAAGCTATCCACGAAGAACAATGAAGTTTTGGGAAGGTCCGCGGCTTCAGCCAAATGTAAGTAACCGTACTTCAGTCCCTACTGTGGCGACACTTGAATTGTGTCTGCACGACGCTGGTTTGATTGCGTGTTTCGCTAATTCAGCAGCACGATCCCCAATACTGTCCCGCCCATTAATCTAAGCCTGCCTGGTCTACAGACCAGAGCCACTTGAACTTGTAAGTGCGTTCTAGGGCAGTATCTGCAAATAAGGCACCCATTGTGCTTTGCATTACGGACCTAACGGGCTCATTTGCCGCTGTACCGTGGCGTTGAATCCTGGAGGTAGACGAAAAAAGAGCCTTGTTTACGCAACGTCAAAAGTGTGGATCCACAAACGGTGGATGGCCGTTTCTCGAATGTGGATTCGTAAAAAGCCTGCCTCTCATCGCAAGAGAACAAAATAAAGCCGAAGAATATCCTATCAACGAACAATGTGCCTACAACTCAACAATCTTGCCCATCGACTTTGTGATTTCTCACAGCCATTGGTCTGCCTTGGTTTCTTTATGCAGCCTACATGCAACGAACAATGCCCGACCACGCCCACTTTCACCCAACTAACTGACGCTATCGGATGGGCCGGTCCGACAGTGTTATAGACGCCATACCGCATTTGACAGGTTGATTTTGAAATCAACAATGTTTTTGAAGGATTTGTTTGAACATTTTTTTTAAAAAAGGAAAAGAAGGTTCTGCATTGGTAAATGCTTCGCTTGACATGGTTTATGTGACAGAATGATTCATTTGGCGCACCGGAGTCATCCACTGTTGATGTTGGCGTTTTGCGCTTTTGATGCACAATAGGTAATCTGCATGGAGAGGTAAAGCTCCTCCACGGTCGAGATGAGATAGGGATGGGATAGTGAGCTTGTAGAAGAGCCTGAGACTTTGTGGAAGAAAAAAAGAGAGTTTGTGGTTCATTGAGAACTGGTGAAGATGGAGCTAGCTTGAGTTTTCCGAAATTCTTCAAGTATCCCACAGCAATGTGAAATCATCCTTTTGTGCAGCTGCTTTTGACCTGTCGTTTAGTCTTGCTTCTTCTCTTCAAAGACACTTTAGCAGAGATGCTTCTGGGCAGTGACGTCTTGTCGTTCATGACCACAAGTTATAAAACCGATTGTAGATGCTTATTGAACCCCGAGAGCTGATCATCGCAGAGCAATCAGAGAAGAAAGGTCAAGCTATCGACGTTTTCAATTGGTTCGCTGAGTAGGTGAGGTTGATAGATGATTGAGGCATTTGTAGACACAACTTGCTACAAAGCGGTAGTGTAAGATATATTATTATCAAGCGTGTATGATCATTCATTGATTGAAAGCGGCAGAGCCACATTGTATGGAAAGGAAAAGATACAAATTAGTAAATGCGTGCAATGGAAGCACCGAAGAAGTGAAAAAGAACAACCCACCAACTAGAACCTGTCTAGTCATAACTTTCAGTCTTGACTATGCCCAAGGCATCTGAAAGTTCGTGGTCCGTGCCGTTGCCCTTAGCGCTTCTGCTGTGCTCCTGTAAACCTTTGCACTGATCACATTCAATGTGGTACTTCAACCAGCGGGTATTGCTCTCAAAGTACTCGAAGCAGCCTGCGCAGCGGCCGCCTGTGCTGTTTCTGGCACTCGACTTAGTTCCAGGCGGGTAGATGAAATGCAACGCCTTAAGGTGGGTTTTGTAAGTGTCTCTGCGGGAAAACCCGCCCGTAGGATGGCATTTGGCGGCCAGTTTGATAACATTGCCAAAGCTGTCCCTTGTAGAGATGTCATGGAAAGGACACACGAAAGCCATAGCGTTGGTGTGCTTGCGAGCATGGCGGGTCAAGTACGACTTGACCTTGAAAGTGGCTTTACACTCAGGACAGACGTGTCTAGCCTCCTTGCGATCTTCATTCTGCTCAGGCTCAACCTTGACCTTCTTGACATCAAACTCGGAGAACTCCGAATTTTTCCGTTTTCTGGCAGCAGGCACCGGTGCCATAGGAGGCAGCTCAATGTAGCCAGAGGAAAAGTTGGTGGGCATGGGCCCGTTCTTGATGAAAAGCTCATCCATAAACAGCACCAGCAGCTCACTGGAGCCCGTCGCGGGGGAGTCTGCGATGGGCGATCTTCTAAAGTCCTGGAAAGCCTGGGGAGGTTGGTGGAGGCCGATCATGTTCAAGGCAAAATGGGATTTGGGAGGGTCAAGTTCCTCCGGAAAGCTCAGCACGGACGTCTGGTAGGACGAAGAAACCGAAGCAGTCAGAGACAAATCAAGCACGGGGAAGTCAAACCCCCATGGAGCCTGTTGGTCGAGATCGACAGGGAAGTTGAACTCAGGCTGTTTAGCAGGGGCGAGGTAATTGTCGAAAAGCTCAATCTGGTCGTTGCCCAAGGAAAGCTCAAGATCGTCCGCAGCACAGGAGTGGGCCGCCAGGCGGGTGGAGTTCCCGATCCATTGGATCTTGGACCCCAGAACCGCTGGAAAGAGGGATGGACGAAAAAGGTACTTCTGGAAAAAGGCAGTAAGGGAAAACGAGAGGGACGGGCGGTGGCATAGCCCGGGCCCAATTAGGAACATGGTGAAATTAAAAACAAGGTGAACTTAAACAGGTCTGGGGCAAAGGCGATGGAGGTGGGCGGTAGGAAATTTCTGTAGGGGGCAGTACTGACGCTGGGGGTAGTGGGGTTTTAAATTGGAGGGAAAAAAAAAAAATAAATGATAGAGCGAATGCAAAACGAGCAAAAGCGAAAAATGGCAAGAGATCGCCTGCCCAATAGGCTTCTGCGCAGATAAAGGGACGGTGGGCCGTTTATTTTGAAGTGTCAAGAGGTAATTTAGCCAAGGGGAATAAAAAAAGAGGTCTGGGGAGCTGGGGGTTGATTTCATGAGAGGGCGTTTTACCAGAACTGTGGGGGAGATACCTGACTCAGTCGCGGCAGCGGATTGCAGTCAGCGCCAAATTGGTGCGAAGGTGCGATTCCTGAGAATGGTAATCTGGCGATAAAGAGAGTTTCTTGTGACTTTCAGATGTGGTTGTTTCGTTTCAGGCTTAGAAGACCCCTTGGTCGCTCGCTGTTGAGGAATACGAGACCGAGGGTCGTTATCTCTGCTGTGGCTGATAACTGTGTTATCAGTGCGAAGCAAAAATGCCGTGCCAAAGCTATCAAGCACATGACGCAACAGCGAATGGGGCAGGCGACAAAACCTCAGCGTCAGCTTGCACCGCCAACGACGATGTGACAACGACGGGACGGAGAAAATGGATAAGATTTTGTTTAACAAAGTGAATGCTACACCGTGGTTTTAATTGGGCTTTTGCAAAAAAGCGTGGATATACTGAAGCTTTATCGGAGCCGAAATCCAGACAATCATGGTTTGTAACCAGTGAAAATGAGGTCGGTTCGCACCTACTGATTAGCCGGAATTCCCAGCACTCACATTTTTTTCTATTGTCGTGCCCCGCTGACAGCTGCGAAGCCGTTTCATCAGTGTAGGTTTTGGCTGCGATGGGACCCAAGACGACAATCTCTATTCTGGCAAATATGCTAAACTTGTGGAAGTCGGATTTGTCTAGGATAAAAAAATTGTCTGCTTGGGCTGGTCGGTGATTCCTGCGAAACCAGGCCAATGGGGCACCGCGAATCCAATCCCGAACCGTCCTCCAAATGCAACCTCCCTATCCAAGCTGCACAAGCCTCGGTCAAAGCCTCCGTCAAAGCCCCGGTCAAACCTTGTCTCAGGCCCCTGTCATTGGCTCAATTTGGGGAGTGGCTCTTTAAATTTGAGATGAAACGTTTCGGCAGGTGCTTTAGACCCCAAGATTGGCGGCTGCAGTTGCCCGGGCATTAGCCCCGAAAAACAACCACCCTCGTCAGGTGCGACTGCCACTGAAACAGACTGGATTGGTAATTAAAGCTAATGCTTTTCATCCATTCCCGCCCGCAAGCAATCTGACTCTTCCCATCCTCTTGTGATTCCCCAGCGGTAGATCTTCTTCCTCTTGTCTGTCTGTGTCCTGTTCCCGAAATTGTCTCCAGTCCCCTCTGCCCCTCTGGCTCCGATAATTCTGACTCTCGGATTTGACAGTGGGGCACTGAGGCTTTGGGGGCTTGGGGTACTTCCGCGGTTTCCCCATCGAAGCATTACTGATCTGCGAGTTCTGAGGCTCATGAGGCACGGATCCTGGATTTCTGGAATTACGGATGTTTCTGTTGGAGATGCCTATTGATGTCGATTCATGACTGGGTATTCTGATAAGGTTTCTCAATTGCTCTTTCGCGAGTCCCACGGCTTGTATGTCTCCCAAGTGTTCATCTCCATCTTCTCTGAGCTCCTGTCAATCTTAGGGATTTTCTCCTCTCATTAAAAGATACGTTTTTGCTCTTTTGTTGAGTCTTCCTGCTCTTTTGTTGAATCAGCTAATCAGGAAGAACGTCTCTGATATCCTCGTAGATTTTAGGCCGTGTCAATCCTCAATATTGGCAGAATGCTGTCTGTCAGGCAACTACTGAGTGCTATTCTCCAATAATTCATCGCTGGCTAGTCGATCTTGCATAAGCCGTCTTTAAACGTAAAAGATTTACAGTATAATCCTGCCTCGTCTAGTTCCGTGGCTTCTGTCTGAACAAGCACTCAGGATGTGATGTTGGACTCCTGTCACTCTGGGACCACTTGTCCTATCACCTTGAGTTCATTTACGACGTTAGAATTGATGTGATTAGCTTGCTGGAAAATTGTATATACGGGGTTGTCTGCGTCCAAAATCGCCTTTCTGTATGTGTCACCTTCTCTGTCAGTTCAATTCGGCTGCTGTCTTTAACAAAATTTCTTATTTCTCTCTGCTTGTGTTGACTACTATACGTAGGGTATAGCTCATTATTTTCATACTTGATTCACCTCAGCATTTGATGGTAGAGTCGAGAGCTAACATTACAAAAATACCTGCGAACTGGCATTTTGCAGCCAAATGAAAAACTACACACCAATATTAAAAACAACCACGCCAGAAATTACGAATTGCGTAAACAACATTAAGCCTATTAAAAAAAATGAACTCAAAAGCAGTCGGGGTATATGCGATGTACGATTTTTTCTGGAACGCCCCGTTCATTGGTAGAGGCTCAAGGTTTTATCAAACAATTCACGAATTGAAGTTGCAGGCCCAGATTGAGCCGTTTATGTTACGTTATGGAGAAAGTAGCCAGGAAACACTAAGGTATTCACGTTCACTTCGAGCCGACAAGCTAATACCGCCTAAGACACATTCTTATATGAAGCAAACAGCCGCAAAGCTCAGAGATTCTAGCGTGGCACATGCAGATGACACCAACGCTAAAAACATTACTGAACACAAGCGAAAAGTAAAATAAACACTGATCAGCATAATAAGGTTTGAACAATGGCAGAGACTCGCGGTTTGTTAGGGCCCGTTCTTTATTAATCGGGAGAACCTCTAGGTGAGAATGGCTGAGCAAGGAATTTATTCCCAAGCAATTCGAACAAAGCATTTTTCAAACATTCTTCATTATGAAAAAAGTGAGGCGATGACTACAGTAACAATATTATCATTTGAAACCAACACCGAGCCGTTGCAAGCCAAGGAACGCACCCTCACTTTAAACAGTGCCAATGGCTCTGAAAAATACACACAAAATACCAAATGTAAAAACCTTTGATATTCTCGTTTCATTACAACACATCGTGTAGATCGAGATCAGGCTATTTTGGAGGACTTCAGCTTTTCGCAGCCATCATTCCAAGATGGCACGATACGGCACTCCAGCCACCCAGATTCCAAACCGTCAAAATTAAGCGCTTTGACTAGAGTACGCCATTAATATCCCAAAGAAATCAAGTATTTACATTCAATCCACTCCAGCCCTCTCTACAGTTTGTCACCATACCATCCTGCACCGGCAAGCATGATGTTTACCTCTCGCGATTCTCCAGCATCTTCACCCAAACTACCTAACCAGCTAGAAGGGATGTCGGAAAAGTTCCAGGCAGACAAGCCAAACACCCACTATTTGTCGAACTTGGATAACTTGAACCAGACCAACAATGCAGTCCATTTATCCCGGCTCCCGACCCTCGGCGAGATCCTCCTGAACAAGACAAGGTCCCCAGTCAACTTATACACTTTCTACTTGTACATGCAATACATCGAGAATAACGTCGACCTTTTGGACTTTTGGTTCGACCTAATAGCCCACTTGAACCTTTGCAAACACTATGTCAAGGGTTTGCGGGAATCCATAGTGAGAAACTCAAACCACTACTCTAGTGGTACTCCGGTTCTAGGCCACGAGGGCGCCAGAAACACAGGCATGGCTAGTCCGCAGCGGGACTCCTATCCTTTGACCGAGGGTTCGAAGCACAAGTCAGTTTCGCTGTCGATGCTCTTGGAGCTCATCATAAACGATCACATTTTGGAAGACAACGACTCCAATAGACTTTCTCAGTTCCTTCGAGGAGAAATCAACCTTAATGATGTCGATCCGAAAATTAAGGAGCTCATTGACAGGTACCAGGACGACGGGGGCGTGGATCCGCCCTCTCCCATCGTGGACAATGCTCTGTATCACGGTTTCCCAGACAAGAGAGTTTCTTCCAACTCCAAGCTTTTGGACGACTCGTTCGACCAGACTCAGCAAAGCAACACTTCCATAGGGTATCCGCAGCTGCCAGTAGCCGGGAATTCGCAGGTACATGGCGGCAAGACATACTCGGCTCTCAGACGTTCTTCCATTAACCCTTCCTTGCTCGAAAAGATCATTAGGGACTCTAAACACAGCTCTGGCTCTTTCATCACACGAAACAACTTGCGTGAATCTTCCCACAACCTTTTGATTAACTATTTCGTCGAGGACTCAGAGAAGAACCTCAATCTCCCCACAAAGCTCAACAACTACATTATTAATGCCATAGAAGTCGAAGGCAGAGACGACCCTGACGTGTTCAATGCAGTCAAACGTTACGTCTTCAACGTTATTGAGAACCATTACTTGCCGAACTTCCTCAACTTCGTGGCTATTAAAAATGTCAACCGGTCCGTCAATGCCCGTATCATAGTTGGCTTTTTCTTCATTTTTGCATCTTTCTGGATCGCCTTCACATTAATATTCTTGGATTTGTCCAAGGGATACAGGGCTGTGATCGTTGTCTCGTTCCTTATAGGCTTCTACTGCCTTGTTTCCTCGGTGTACAGGCTTGACCCGCTACTAGCGTTGGTGGGATACAGCGAGTCCTTCATACCGAAGAGGACATTCATCAAGGTTGATGACCAGTTCATACACCGTCTTCTTTTGAAACGGTCTGTCTGGGTGCTTGCCCTCATCCTCTTGTTCACCGCTATTTTCTCCGTTGTCTTCTGTCTTGTTCCTGGACGGAGACTCTGAGCCTCAACTATGAGCTAGTGTGAATTTTAAACTTGGTCATGATTGGGAATTGGCTTCGAGTGACCCCAGCTAATCCCACTTAATCTAATAATATAAGTATGCATTCTACCTATATGGCTTAACATCTCAACTGTAACGGAAGTACATTCTACATCACAAATTTCTTCATGCTATTTAACAACACCTAGTATTAACAATATTGTACATTTCACCGGTTTATATGTTCAATGGCCTCATTACAAGAGAGCAAAGTTCATCAGTTCATTCATACAACAGCTCGACACCCTGTGTCCCTCTAACCGCAACAAAATAATCATCTAATTTCTTCTTACATCGGCCTTATTCTGGTTGGTGCTACCTACCTTGAGAGTACACTATCTTAAAATGTAACTTCCCGGCTTTGGCTGTCTTCTTTTCAATTTGAGACTTGTACCATAATATCATTACATTCAGCCTTATTTAAAGGTAATGCTTACGACAGCCTTGAAGTAAGCTGAACTTTCTCCCGCCGAATCCTAATATGTGCATTTGTGCGCTGAAAGCAGATGGCTACTCTACAAAGTTCTCGATATGGTCGTCTGATTAATGTGCCACCGGATCTTGAAGATACAAAAACTATATGATTGTGAAATGGATTTAAGCGTCGTTCAAGAAGGCCTGTCTCTTTTCCTCGACTCTCTGGGCTCTTCTCTCTCTGGCAGCCTTGTTTCTCAATCTTCTGGCCTCGGCCTCGGCCTTCAAAGACTTCTCACGGGCAGCCTCGGCCTTAGCCTGGATAACATGCTCAACCAAAGCTCTCTTGTGCTTGAAAGCGTTACCCTTGGCAGCCAAGTACAAGTGGTGGTACAAGTGTCTGTCGATCTTGCCGGCGTCTCTGTACTTAGCCAACAATCTTCTCAACACTCTCAATCTTCTCATCCACAAAACCTGGGAAGGCATACGGGCGTTCTTGGTACCCTTTCTCTTACCGAGACCCATGTGTCTACCGTTTCTCTTGGACTCAGCCATGATTCTGGCAGAAGCTCTGGAGTGAGCGGTCACGGGCTTCTTGACGATGGTACCGTTCTTGTAGAGCTTTCTGATGGCAGCACGAGAGTTGGCAGAGGCCAATTCGGTGGTCTCGTTAGGGTCCAACCAAATCTTTCTCTTACCAACACCGACAACGCTGGCAGCAAGTCTCTTCTGAGTTCTGAGGTTAGGCCTATTTGTTAGTACCAGTTTGGGACATTTAGGTGATCTTTGATGAAGGGATGGGATCGAAGTTCAAGGGATATGGGGTGGAATTGAACGAACAGAAATGGGCAATTCTGGCATCGCTGGAATCTCTGTTTCATAAACTTTCGAATCATCACATTGGCAGCAGGTGGCCTGGGTATTCAAGAAACATACATTTCGATAAGCTGACTTTAGAAGATGAAAAAGGGAGCAAGAAAATTTTCAATAGAGGTTTTTTTGGAGGGCGAAAGCGAGCGACTGTGTGCAGGCACAAACACTCACACTTTTTATGGTGGATATGGGGAGTGAGCCTTAGTCCTGCAGAGAGCCCTTGATGTCGTTGGTGCACTGGCCTGAAAGCTCGAGGGCTGAAACCCTGAAAGCGGGCACGTGAGACTAGGAGCTATAATTTTGGCCAGCCAGGGGTAAGCAAGAGGAATTTCACTGTTGGAATGGGATATAGTGACTATCTCGATTGAATGGTGAAGCTACGAGTGGTTTGTTGAACGAGCCAGAGTGGATGGCAGTACTCACCGACGAACGGTTATTCTAGGACTATTGTGATTATTTGTTCCAGAAATGCTAGAGATTTATTGACCAAATGAGTCTTGGAATATGTTTCTATTGCTGTGTTGTAGGGAAAATTGTAGCTCACTATGTATTGAGAGGATTGAGGTACCGTTGCATTAAGAGGAAAAGAAAACAAGGAAACTGTTGAGATGAGAGGAAATGCTGATGGCAATTAAATTGCCGAAATCAATTGAATATTTTCGCCAGCTTTACTTTCAAAAAAAAACCTTAGACTAAGGCGGCCAGGAGGGGCATGTCGTCCAACACGGCGTGAGTTGTGTTTGCCAACTATCTGAAGGAAAGCTATCTCAAAAGCTAGACATTTAATAATGCGTTGTTGAGTTGAAAGAACCGATTCAAAGTCAATAGATAAGCGGCAGTTTGCAAGAACTCATTGATGTGTATTGGGTGACAAGATATTAAACATCTCAACTCTATAATTAAAATGTCCTTAGGCCTCAGCAGAGGGCGGAGAAAAAGAACGAGAGGATGATTGGACAGCTTTCTTGAAACGAATACTAATTGAACTGTCGCCTGATAATGAGTTGTACGCTTGTCAACAGTATGCTATTGAAGTTAGCTGCGTGAACCAAGTCGATTGAGAATGCTAGACTACACCTGAGCTTTCTGTACAGAAATTTAAGTTTGAAATCGCTTTTTGCAAAGAGAAGAGAAAATTGCTGGATCTGAAAACCCTTTAGCATCCTGATGACTGGAGTCCAACCGTCAGTGAATCCTGATAGCCTCTAGAAGTGTGATGATGGGTTCTTTAGGAAGATTCATATAAGGCTGAAACCAAGAAAGATGCCAGAAAAGAGAAAAGAATAGTTGACCTAAAATCAAATTTTTGGGTTCACGTCGTTTCAAGATGCTGGGGCTCCCTGTAGGAACCCGTTGTGTGGATAGACCAGATGGAGCATACAGACCAGACACCAAATATGCCAAAGCGTCTAAATCCAAAAGAGATCAGAGATAGTCGGAGATGACGAAGTCCATACCGAATTTTTGAATAATCAAAATTGCCCTTAACCCACGCCCCCTCATTGCAAATATTCGACCCCAAATCCACATCGCATTGGACCTGGCTGCGAAATTATCCGCGAAGCTCATCGCATTATCTCAGTACCTACTACTCTGAAATGGCCAAATCTTTAAGAAGTAAGCTGAAGTTGCGGGCCAAGTCGATCAAAAGAAAGGGCGAATTCACCGACTTTGTCAACGAGAGAAACGCCAGACTTCTTGCTCGTGCCAAGGCCGCTCAAAAAAAACAAAAGGAAAAGAACGATGATGCCATGGAGGACGAAGAGGAGAAGCCCGAAAAGCCCAAGGAGGACTTGAAGAAGATCAGCACCTCTGGTTTGAAGAGCACTAGCAGAATCAGAAAGCGTGGCTTGAAGAAGCGTGGCCACACGAAGTTTTGATCTTGTGGTAACTGAGATGTGTGATGAGATCGTTGAATCTGGAGTTTCGAGGTATTGAGATGGTTATAGACACGGCTGGCTCATCGGGCATGAGCTGATGAGAAGAGCCGAATAAAGTCAAATGGAGAAGCGTGTAGTATGGTGGGACCCAGGGTATCTTTGATGGTGACAAGGAGGGTTGGGACAAAGCGATTGAAGCGAAAAGGGCTGCAAGTTTGGGTTTTGAATAATTTGTGTTTGATTACGGCTGAGTTAGTTTCGTGTGTGTATATGGCCCTGTCTCATGGAGTCGAGGTTACATGAAATGGTGGTGTTACATGTGCCCAAGGCTGAAGGTTTGATTCTCAAGAACGAATCCCGTAGTATTCGGAATACCCAGAGGCACACCCAATTCCAAAACATAAATTGTTAAACTCGATATCTGAGAGAAGCCAGCTCATTCTTGCTTTCATCGCTGTTTGATTCCAGCGGGTGAACTTGCCGTGGTTACCAATCCAGAACAAAATAAAGTTTAGAGTCAAGAGGGCGAGTTCGAGTCACATTGAAGGCATTATTTGGAAACACACTGGTGTGAATGAAAACGCTTTGTGGTGACCAAAATACCCACCCAAGTGATTCCTTTATCGCAGCGTTGAAACCATGTTAAATGCTACAGAGAGCAAGAAGTCTGTATTATTTGTGATTGTTAAATTTCATGAAAAGCACGAGCCATTAACTCTTTCACCCTTACATTGAACCGTATCGTTCATTACTTCTCCGAATCAGCACCAACTCTTTTCCAGTCATGAAACCCATGTCTTGGTCAAAAGAGCATTTCTCACCAAAAGCCTTACTGTATCATATTTCTTAAAGCCAAATAATACAAACTCGTTGGTCACACCAGAAATCACCTAAACTCAATCCACCACTCAAGTCAACTCAGTGCACTATCGCTATCTAATTTCGCAACCACTAATTCAAGAAGACTACACCACCACGCTACCACAGCCAAATGAGCCGAACGATCTTTTCCCATAAGTAATGCAACAAAGAGCATTATTGAGAATTCCGTCTTGAAAATAATCTAAAAAAATGGACCACCACTTCCCAACTCCTGCCTCCACCTCTCAATACCTTATCGCCTGCACCGCTGACTCTGATCGCATCGCATCTTCAACTACACCTTCTTCATGGACACCAAGACTATCGGAATTTTGGGAGGCGGCCAGCTAGGCCGAATGATTGTGGAGGCAGCCCACAGGCTCAATATCAAAACTGTGGTTCTTGACGCTGCTGGTTCGCCAGCCAAGCAAATCAACGCTTTGGACTCCCATGTGGATGGGTCCTTCAAAGAAGTGAAGGCCATTACCCAGTTGGCCAAAAAGTGTGACCTCTTGACAATTGAGATTGAACACGTGGATGTGGAGGCACTCAAGTCTGTGGAGAAGCTGTTGAACGTGCCCATCTACCCATTCCCAGAGACTATCAGGTTGATCCAGGACAAGTACCTTCAGAAGACGCATTTGCAGCAGCATGGCGTGGACGTGGTGGAGTCTGTAGCTGTGGAGGAAAACACCGAAAAGGCACTTGGAGACATTGGACAGAAATTCGGCTTCCCCTTCATGTTGAAGTCGAGAACTATGGCCTACGATGGCAGAGGTAACTATGTAGTGAAAAACAAGGAGTCCATTCCCGAAGCGCTTGAGTTTTTGGCCAACAGACCCTTGTATGCCGAGAAATGGTGCCCCTTCACCAAGGAGTTGGCCGTCATGGTCGTCAGGCTGATTGAAGGCGAGGTCTTCGCTTACCCTACTGTGGAAACTCACCACAAGGACAACATATGCCACCTCGTGTACGCCCCAGCCCGTATTCTGGACACGTTGCAGAAAAAGGCCTCGATTTTGGCCCAGAACGCCGTCAAGTCGTTCCCAGGTTGCGGCATCTTTGGCGTGGAAATGTTCTTGTTGCCTAACCACGAGCTTTTGATCAATGAAATCGCCCCTAGACCACACAATTCTGGTCATTACACCATCGACGCCTGCGTGACTTCCCAATTTGAGGCCCATGTTAGAGCTGTTGCCGGTTTGCCTTTGCCCAAGGGCTTTACGTCTCTTGCTACTAGCAACACTCACGCTATCATGCTTAACGTGCTTGGAGACAAGGAGAAGAACGGCGAGTTGGCTATCTGCCGCAGAGCCATTGAAACCCCCAACGCCTCCGTTTACTTGTACGGTAAGGAGAGCAAGCCCCAGCGTAAAATGGGCCACATCAACGTCGTTGGTTCATCTATGGCTGAGGCTGAAAGCAAACTCAAATACATCATGGGCGAGAGCTCCTCGCTACCAAAGGAGGTCGAGATCAAGGAGGCTCCATTGGTTTCGATCATTATGGGCTCAGACTCAGACTTGCCTGTGATGTCTGTGGGCGCCAACATCTTGAAGAAGTTTGGTGTGCCTTTTGAACTCACCATCGTTTCTGCCCACCGTACGCCTCATAGAATGTCCAAATTCGCCATCGAGGCTGCTGGTAGAGGCATCAAGGCCATCATTGCCGGTGCTGGTGGTGCTGCACATTTGCCTGGAATGGTGGCTGCCATGACTCCATTGCCTGTTATTGGTGTTCCTGTGAAGGGCTCCACCCTAGACGGTGTTGACTCCTTGCACTCGATCGTGCAGATGCCAAGGGGTATTCCTGTGGCCACGGTGGCTATCAACAACAGCACGAACGCTGCCTTATTGGCTATTCGTATTTTGGGTGCGTTTGACTACAAATGGTTGGACGAGATGAGCCAATACATGAACAACATGGAAGAGGAGGTTTTAGCGAAAGCTCTGCGTCTTGAGGACGTTGGGTATGAAAAGTATTGAGTGCCGTTTGGAGGAATAAACAGACATGAACTTGTGATGGTGATTGTAGAATTCACAGGCTATTTAAATACTTCTGGGTTGTTAATTAAGGAAAGTGGACTTATTCTTTGACCATTACAACATCACCAAGTAAGCGAGCTGTCTCTTGTGACGTTTAACTTTTGGACTAACTGCGTTCAAGAGATCGAGAGAAGTCGAAGTAGTTTATGTTACAGGGTACTAGGATTTTCATATGGTTCAATCAAATGAAAACGAATGAAGCCACCCTCATCAACCCGGGTTGAGAACCACCAAAACACCCTACACTGCTGACCATTAACATTGTGAAATGAATTACTTAAGGTGTCGCTATAAACGAATGACTGACAGTGGGCTACCACTGAATGAAAAGAAGGGGACACAAGCCGGGCCAAAAAGTCACCTAGCGATGAAAACTGAAAAATCAACATGAACAGAAGATAGGAAAAATCAAGGAAACTCGGACGTTGGCGGAAAGTAGCTTAGAGGATCCTCATTGGGTATGCTTCTCACCGCAGCCAAATCCACATTCACCGAAGGATGGAAGCCGTGGCCAGATGGGGGCGGCGTGTGGAAATTGGTTGGAGTCTGAGGGAAATATGTAGTCTGGTAGAGGCCCGAGAGCGGATCTTGAGGCTCTTGCTTCACTATTGGAGCCAGATTCGGCGAAAAGACGTATTCTTGTTTCACCGGGTTTGGAGGCTGTGATATGGAATCGCTGAGATCAATGGGTGTTTGAAGCGAAGGCGGGAGGAAAAGTCTGGATGTAGTCGAGACAGCCTCGACCCAAGATTTGACACTCGAAAACTCCCATAGCAAAACGGCCTTGATGCGTGTTTTGGGAACAATGCTTGTGGACCCGTCCTGGCGCTCGTATATGACCTGTTTGACTGTAATTCCCTTAAAAGCGGCGTCCAAGGAGGTGGGCTGTTGCAACAACTGGAAGAAGAAGCATTTCCAAAACTTAAGGAGGAAAGGTTGGTTGGTGTTGGGTAGGAAGTTGTCCTCATTGACCTTAAGAACCTCAGTGCCAAAAGAATAGACCAGGGTGAAGCTGCAGAGGCCGGCGTGGGGCACGGTAGCAAATTCAAGCATGTAGTTTGTTTTGAGGTCCCTGTCGACAGAGAAGTCAAAAGGCACGGTGGCGGGGTTGACAAGACGGATCATGTTGTGAAGGATGGGCACATTCGTGCTGGCAAACTCTTCCAAACCTGGAAACCTCGATGCAAAATTGGCGTCCTCCTTTAGCGTCAACAGCCTCACCGGTTGATCATCCTGGAAGGTGAGCACGTTGTTGTTGCCTGGAATGCCGTTGTCCATGGAGAAATTGATATTTCTAATGGAGACTAGCTCCACGTTGAGACGTTTTCTCTTTGGTGTGGAGGAAATGCCGGTGGAATGGCGCCTTTCGCCCTTGCCGTTGGTGGGGACCACGCCTAGAGATTTGTTCAAGTTTATTTTGGCGAAAATCTCCTCAAACCGCTTATTCTTGAGCTCTGCCTCGTCGTCCGAGCCAAACTGGGGCCCGTCGTTGATCAAGGAAATGAGCTCCTTGCGCAGACCCATATTCTTGATCACCTGGATATGACTAGACACCTGCTTTCGTGACCTGTACTTGCCAGTTTTGGCCATGATGTAGTCGGAGATCAACTCGTTACGGCCACACGAACGCCCACCGATTTTGATCTTATTGAGGCCCTTTTTCGGCACAATAGCGAGCACCTCTTCAAATGCCAGTTGCACGTCGGCACACCAGATGTCTTTTTCTTCGCCGTGGGTCAGAGAAGTGGCACTGGTGGGAGTGGTGATGTAAGACATGTCGGCGGAGTTGCTTCTAGGAGGCCCAAATGTGGGAATCAGGGATGTTTCGACAGCTGGAGTGCTCGTGGAAACACGCATCATGGGCTTATTGTCGGTCTGGTCGGCGAATTGGGAGGAGGGCATGCCGTTACGGACTGGTTTGGAGGTTTCATGGACCTGAAACATTTTCTTACCCGAGTTGTCGATACCGATATCGACGATCATGGGGAGTTTTTTCGTCATAATTGGAGGTTGGGCGGTATTAAGGAGATCAGTTGGAGGAGTTGATATTGGTGTTTTGGTGTGGGGTTGGCGAATTGGGAACGTGAAGCGTATGTGGAAAGAAAGGAAGAGGCTCAAAGGACCAGGGAAAGCTGCATGATTAGTAGACGCTAAGGAGAACAGCGAAGGAAAGCAGCGAGGCGGAAAAACACACCGGCTGTCGAATGAAAAGCTTCATGCCGAAAACAGGCCGTGTGCCTGACCGCGCAGTGCAGCGGTTAAAACCAGGCACCAGGTTGCGGCACGAAAAACAGCGGCAGGCTGTCAGTGAACAAAGCAGGAACAGCGCGCCCCCAGGGGAGAAAGGGGCCGGGTGTTTTGCGGGGGACTGGGTATTTTTTAAAAGTGGAAGCATTTGAAACAAAATTGAGGCTGGTTTTGGCGTGACTTTTCAATTTGGAGCCGCAATTTGGCCAAAGCGGCGTTTTGTGTCCTGGTGTGATTTCACGATAGCCTCGCTTTTCGCGGGTCGCACCGGTTTTGGATAAACGCTGGGCGCGATGGACTGCAGTGGAGACCAGGTTCCTGGATGTTCCTGGCTGTTCCTGGCTGTTCCTGGGGGTTTCTGACGCGGTGCCTGAACCGTGCCAAGTGATTCGGCGGTGGAGGTATTTTTTGTTTTTGGCACTTTTCTGCATTTTCAAAGGCCCCCAGTGACCAGAACCCAAAAAGCAGCTTCAGGCGAGCCCGGAACATCGCTACCCAACTAAGCTTTTCAAGCCCAGTCACATGTGCCAAACGGCTGCAAGGCCGCTGACACAGATGCAACCAACGCAAGGCGCGGGAGACTAACGGGCAGGCAGTGATGAGATAACCAGGTGAATTGGAATTTGGAATTGCTTTTAGTTTTTTGGATTTGATATGGGGATTGGGATTTTCAGCTTTTCCAAAAACAAAACGCAATTCAGAGATCGCCCCCATACACCCGCCGCAGCAGCCCCGCGGACCGTCACTACCCTTCACACTCCGCCTTCCCAGTTGATCGCTTTCAGTTCGCAGCCACCAGTTGCACGCCGGCTCCACTTTCTGAGAGTTCACGCGGTTGTCAAGTGCCCAAGAATTCTGCAGCCGCTCGAGGCTAGTGGGGAGTCTCACGGAGCAACCACTTGGCAGAGAAGGAACTGGAATTCCTTAAGAAACTTCGGCTTTGAAATATTTGGCTATGATGCCTGCGGTATCGGTCAGGTTGCTTGGCTGGTAAGCCAAGTAGATCAGGCTGCACCACAAGCTTATTGCCGCTTAATGCCGCGGTGGATCGGTGGGATTGGCTGCAAACTGGCCCAGGAGGCCAAAGATTCCGTTCTCTGATCATGAAAGCATCTGGTGGGGTACCAGAAAGTCGGAACAAAACGTTGTCAACAGATTTTTGGAAGCTCAAGACAAACGGAATCTTGCTCATGCAAGCTCTCCAAAGAGTGTGTCTCACTGCTAGGCAACTGCCATCTGGGGGTTGCGGACTGGCTACCAAGAAGGCTTTGAAATCTGCACTGGTTTTAGAGCCACCGTTTTTTGAAATTAACCTTTCTCTCGTCGGCCTGCTCCAATTGGCAACTCACCAGCCACGTCTGTGAAGCCCAAATCCCTGCCTCAATACAACTGCGCTTCGGTATTGTTCACCTGCAACAGAAGTTCTCGAGTTAACGATGTTCTGCCACTTCTGGTTTTGCCAACCCCACCGCCCGCTACATCCAGTGGTTGCATATCGTAACCGGTTGCTAACCTGGAACCAGCTCTCGTCAATTTCACCAGTAACCAATTCAAGCCCCCAGCCGCTACGCACCACGCTGCCGGGACTGTGACTGACATCTGCCTAATGGCTCCTCCAACTCAGCAGCGTGTCGCTCTTCCTATCGCTAAAAAAGCTCCTGGCCAGCTCCCACCAACCAGTCGCCAATTGTACATACCTTTCCTACTGTCCAACCCGGAACTGTCTCCCTTTTAAGTTCCCCGGATAATCAGGCCCACAATGCCTCATTGTGCGAGCGGCTAGAGTTAGCCCGCGACCTCTGACGTGCTGCCCAGCCTACCGACGCTGGCGCCTCGCTGAGCCTACCTGGATTTGCCCTGCCTCGGCTGCTTCCGCGGCGCATAAGCTGGTGTTACGGTAGCGATTGATTTCTGCTGAGCCCTCTGCGATTGCCGCCCAGCGCCCAAAGTTCGATGAACCAATTAACCAATTCAACATGACGGTGCCACGGTGGTACCTTATCTCCATGACTCCCATAATTCAGAATGTCAAAAGCCCACCCACGAGATTCTCGGGCCCGACAGCGCAGCATGGCTTACCCGTGGATTGTGGTAAGGCCTCGCTATTTCTTGTGCCCTGTTATCTCCATCTGTGTCTTCTCTGTCTGCCTGCCTGCCGGGGCACTGTGTTGGCGCTGTCACGCAGGTGCTGAGGCAGGTGCTGAGAAAAGTCTGTGTGCGTCTGATCGCTCTGATCACCTTTGGGGATGAGACAAGGTCCCTTTTAGTCAACCACTTGTTCTCTGGTTTTTACCTGCCAGACGCTCCGGCTTTCCTGTTTTAGCGATCTGGCGGCTAACCTTACCTTGGGCTCGTGTGTTTGCCTGCTTTGGGAAATCCACCTTCTGCCCCACAGCCCGCCTATTTCTTCGCTGCACAGGCACTAGACGAACAAAGAGAGTGCGAAAATGGTCCCCGGAAACCCAAAATAAGACTGAGTCTCCCAAACACCGCAGCCCCAACGTCGCCAAACTCGCCAATTTTCGCCTAACACCGCAAACTTCGCCAGCCGCCAAACTTCGTCAACCACTATATTTTCCTCAACCGCCATATTTTCGTCAGTCTCTAAAATCACCGCCAAATCCCATCCTCCCCCACTCATCCTCCCACCTTGTCATCTTTTCTTCCTTTGTTGCCCCACCATGTGGTTCCTCACTTCCGCCCACTTCTTCTTTGTTCCTCCCCAAGGTCTTCTCTCCTCACGCCGCCTGCCGTAAACCCTGAAGATCGCGGTGTCAGATCTTTCGATCCCCATGCACCTCTCTTTATTGTCGTCCACACAGGACACCGTTCAAGCCACTGCTTCCGCCAGGTCTCATGACTGGGCCATTTTGTGTGAATTCTCCCATGTCCCTTGCTCATGCAGAACAATGATTACTCAGCCAGTGCAGCCGTTGTCAGGGCCCTGAAGATCCGGGGACCGTCCGCGGGCCCTGCGTGGTTCGCATTTGCACCCAAAGCTGGAGACTGCTGGAGACTGGAGGCCATGGCGGGGAGGCCGTGGTAGCAAAGTTAGGTTGAGGTTTGCTTTTTGATGTTTCTGCGTGGAACGGAAGAAAAGAAAATTCAGCTTGCTTTTGCCCTCTTGCCCTCTTGCCCTCCTTGACTGCCCATTCAATACATCTCAATGTGCCCTGAATTCCCCTGCCTGCCAAACTTCCCTGCCAGAATTCCCCACTTGCACCCAAACTTCCCGCTTATCTGAAGAATCACCTCAGGAATTCTGGCATTCCAACTCCCAGGTGAAGCTCGACTACAACTAATCGCTACCTTCTTCAACTACTGAATATGCTTCAGCATGAACCTCTCGACTTTGTTCCCTCCTACCCATCCCATATCTTCTATACTTCCCTGAAACCGTGTCAATCAAATCTGCCAGGGCGGCGATCAGAATCGTCGTAAATGCGCCTGCGTCGTTGTCAATTGCTTGTCACTCTTCGCTCCAAGCCACTCTCAACAATTGTTCCTGTTTGTCTCTTTCCTCCAACCTTACACTTTTGAATTCCGTTGTGACTCTCCTCTATGGGATTTCTTATTCCTTGATTCCTGTCTCCTCACCATGACTTCCTCCACTGTTCCTTTCCAATACCTACTGCTAGTCGAAGAATCAAAAAAGGTCTACACTATCTGCAGTTGGCCAATATGCAATAGCGGTCAAAGAAATAAAGTTGTTCTTTGTTTGTTTGCAAAGTCTTGGTTTTGAGGCATTGGCCCCAACAATGCCAAAGACCCGCTCACTTCTCATTGTAAAATCCGCTATTATTATGCGTGGTTCAGGGCAAGAAGCACAGCTTGCTTGAGAATCTGACAATGCATCAACTAAATCTCATGCAACAGCCGGCCGTCTGGCTTGTGCAAATCGCTCTCTCGCCTCGAATAGTTGTGTTTCTGCCTCGTGAGAATGGAGGCTTCCTCGATCTAAAGTGATTTCGGCGACTTCGACATGAATGTTCCCTAAATTTTGAATAATGCAACTCGGTCGAATGGCTTTCGCTTTGGGCCTAAAAAAAGACTCTGGACAGTCGTATGAAGCTGATAGTTCACTTTTAGCATTTTCTGCCGCTGCAGCCTGTCAAACAGATTTTTTTCGGCCAGCTGCCTTAAACCAATAATCTATACAGCTACAGCCATCTAGTTCAAGTCCAATTCCCGTTCTTGATTCCGTTTGTTTACTTTCCATCGGCTGCTCGAAATCTTCTTCGCTCAAAGTTTAAAGAAACAACACTATCAAAAACCGTGGCTTTTAATTGAGGGCAAACCCCATGCGGTAGATAACCACAATGGTTCTCAGCTTTAGATTCAGCCACATCCCGACAGTGGTTATTTAAAAGAGTTCCTCTCTTGGCACATTCCACGTACTTCCACAGGACATTCTCTCAATACGTATATTTACAAATCCAGCCTCTATACTCCTCATGCCCTCAAAAAAGCCTTGAGAGCCGCCTTGTTGTTAGGCTCTTCCGTCACGTCCTCAACATCACTTAACCCCTCATCAGCAAGCACAGCGCCTGCGTCGTGCTTCTTTAATTCTAGTCTACCGTCTTCAACAGCAACGAACGGGATCTTCTTCACGTCCATAGCCATCACCGTCTCCAATTCACCGCGTCGGCTTTCCCAATAAGTCCGCCATTTCAGCGCCGCTTTCTGTAAAGCTCCTCCCGCCCTCACGTCCACCAAAGATGCCACATCTGTGGAAATCTGCTCCACGGATGTATACTCAAACTGCCTTGCCTTTCGCAAGACATCAGCGAAGCTGGGTCCTTCGCGTGGCTTGTAGTTAGTTAAAGCTCTTGTGGGATCGAGCTTCTCGGACATCCAAATCAAGTGTTTTGTAGCCCAAGTGCACAAGGGGAAGTAGGCAGTATCGTACGCCAGTAAGCTCAACCTCAGGCGCTCGAGAGCGAGCTGTTGTCTTTGTTGGACAAGCTTGGCCATTTCGGTTACCTTGGCCAAATCGCCCACCAACGTCTTTCCAAATTCGATTTTCTCACGAAGTGACTCCAACGCTTCTTCTGTGGCACCAGAATCGTATAACTGGGCCGCCTGGGCCACAAGCATCAGCTTTTGTGCACTCGGACGAACCAATGGCCCTCGTTTGGCTTCTCGCTTGAGACACCAGTATCTACACAAGTCTGCACTTGCTTGATGAAGGTCTGCAAGGACCTCCAGTCTAGGCACGCTGCTGGAATTTCCGAGGCCTCGAAGAAGAGAGTTCTCTGGGATATCTAGCTTCAAGGCTAGCAACAACTCGTAGATCATCTCGGCGAAGCACTTGGGTGCGATGGGCGTATTCTGCTCCGTTTTCCAGCGAAAAGCGCTAAGGCTATTTTCGTGGCGCTTTTGAGAGGCCAAACGGTGTTTCTCTTCACTCACAAAAAACCTATCCCTATAGAATCTGCGAGTTTTCGCTATTCCTATCAGAACGGCTTCTGCACTCCACTCAGGAGGACAGTGTCGATGGCAGTAAGACGTTAGCGTCGCTTTCAGGGCAAGTGCACCATGAACACCCTTCTCCATAGCCATGTAGAGTCCGGCTCGTTTGGCACATGTGACGTGGTAAGCTTGAAAACACAGCCGGTTCGTGCACTGAATACAAGCACCAACACGTTGTTTGCAAATGTAGCAGACTAACTTCCAGCGAGTTTTGGGCACGGCACCCACGCCCTCAATGGGCTCCATGTAGATTGGATTCGCAAAGTATACCTCGGGAATCCAAAGCGCACAGACCACATGGCTCCATAAGCCGTTATCCAATTGCTTGAAAGCTCCCAGGCGGGATGGGCAGAAGCTGCACTCGCTGTGACCACGAACTAGCATACAGCGACGGCAGAACCACTGGCCCTCAGGAATAAAAGCAATGCCGTAACATTCCTGATGAACTGCAATGTTACATCCGTCACAGAAAACAATGGCATTACCGTTGTGGCTCTCCAGATCATTGCAAACAGCACAGCGTTGCTCCAGAATTGACGCAGCACCGGCAATGCCGTCGTCGTTTCCGTACTTATCAAAACTCTCATCTAGCTCTGCCTCACCTTCATCTAGGTCTCCACCCATACCGCCCATACGAACCTCGAGACGGTGCCATTCTTCTTCTAGCACGGTAATTGCGAGTTCGAGCGCCTCTCGTGATAAGGTAATTCGGGCCGATGGGCGTTCGTTTCGCCAATCTAGAAATAGCTCATCCTGTTCGTCGAGATCGTAACGCACCTGGCGACGGCTCAATGCTTTTTTATCAAAATCAAGCGGGCTCTTTTTGGGAGCGTTCAGCGATCCCTGGTCGTCTCCCTTGGAGCCATTCGTGACCTCTTTTGGCCAGTCCTGCCGTAGATAATGAGCTTTCACAGGTCCAGCTCCACGAGACGCCCGGAACCCGTGTTCTATAAGAGCCTTTGACATCCGCAGGACCGGCGCCTTGTATTCTTTCTTCACAAAAACAGGTCTGGCTAGCGATAAAGGTGGTGGTGGCACGCTTTCTGGAGGTGGTTCTTCGACTACCACAACGCCGAGCCTCAGCGTTTCGTCTAAATCACCGTATATTTCACGATAATCGCGCTCTTCTCGTGGCCGTGTATCGTAAGTCGCAGCCACCATGGCGACAGAGACAGGACGTGTTTTTGTTTGGAGTAGTAGGTGAAGTTGTTGATGTTACTGCGCGGTAGAAGGCAGGGTCTATGCCGGTCCAGCGATGCCAGTCGAAATGGTGATTTAGTGTGTAAGGGATATGATTATTTCGATTCTTGAGTTTTTGGGACTTTTTTGAGACTTTTTTTTCCTCTTCAGCTTTTGATCTTGAAAAAAAATAAGAGTTGGGGAGCTTGCAGTGTGGGTCTACGGCCGCACAAGAAGGTAGTACTGAAAGAGTACTATGGAAGAGTGAATACACTCTATGGGCTCAATATGAGAATGTCGACTATGCAATCACGATGCTTTGTGTTCTCAGAAATCTGAGTGTTTGTCTCGTCGTTTAGATGCGTCAGACTGGCGTCAGTGGTATTTGAAGCGATAGGCCGTTGAAACCATCTTGTACTTTCAGAAAAAGCGAAATCTCGTTCTGGGTTTCCTTATGCGTGCTGATCTAAAGGTTCAAATTTGATAAGCTCAACTCTGGGCTTTGGTTGTATTGTTCGCTATCAACGATAACTGCAGTGTGTAATTGGTATTCTTGAAGATCTAGGCCGAATTTTGGCGGAGGCCAGAGGGTTTCCTTTTGAAAAGTCATACAAAATGAAATCATAGAACTAAAAAAGCCCGGCGGGAAAGACGCCGTAGATGGCCAGAGTCCAGTGAGCATCATGGCTCATAGAAACCTTCAAATTAGCGCATAGTCAACTCCAAGCAAAAGTACGAAGTTTGAAGAATATGAAGACAATGAGTTATATCCGAAATCCGCACAAGTAAAGAAAATCTACTTGTTTGGCCAAACGCTAATCTTCTCGCACCCCCAATGAATCCTTCTTTTCGCAGTCATTGCTGGACATCAACCTACGAGCCAACTTCCCACTACTTCGAAGCTCTTTTCAAGATGTATAATTCAGTGACTCAAGGAGCTGATTATTTGCCTACCATAAAGATAAAGAGCGACTTGAATATGCTCCCCACTGAGCTAAGCCCTCCATATTGACAGCATTTTACCTGGCAACTGAACAACCCAGAACTGATTCCATGGAAGTTGCAAAACTCAAAACCCAACGCTTCTCAAATTCATGATTTTTTCAAAAGTGAAAACTCACATCCGTCTCTTTCCTGGAAACTCGAGACCCCTCAACTTAGATCCTGCAGTACCTGCCTCGAGCTTTGACACAAAGCTGAGCAGTACAAGGAATTGAGGCACCGAAATCGGTGCATATTGCTGAAACGGGTAACACGATCGATTTTTAACTTTTCTTGCCCTTATTAAAAGCTCTATTTTATTTCTAGTCCCAACTCACGCATCCTTGCTACCCCGAGCCTCCGACTCTGCCAGATCTTATCAGTATCTTATTTCCTGCATACATTGCCCCTCCCACCAGGTTTTAATTTTGAAAAATGCCAGAATACAAAGACAATCTCCCGTGCGGCTGAATAGACGCCTTCTTCAGGAGGCCTGACTAAAGTTATAACTTGCAAATCCCGCAGAACATCCGCATTTGGCTGTTCCTTGCCCATCAAGGGTGAACGACGTACTGCACAAGAAGTCTGCCGATTCAGGTTAGAGAGCATTTCCGGCCCGATCTTCAGAATTGTTCTATATTAGAAACCAGACAGCAAGATCTAGATGCTTCCGTGGTATCAACAGATTGTGAAGAGGAGACTCCTTCAGTGGAATGGTCTAAACCCTGTGTAAGTCCTGCACAAGTAAGACCATGCCACTTCTGCCACTTCCTGCTGCTGTATCTTATATCCAATTATTGCTATGATGGAGCTATTCGAATTAAGATAAGGTTTCTCGAAATGCGGTGTTCCATGAAAAGCTGCAACCGTTGCGTAATATACTGACTTTGGAGTACTTGCTAAAAGCACAATTCCAAAGCAACACTTATTTCAAAGTAACTCTTTATCTACCCTCACCGTAAGCCACCACTTCAACCCTCTCAATTGATAGTATCCCGGGGCTTGCATTGGTATGTGTGTACTGCATATACTATAGACTGTCAACTCCATCAATACGACTGAACTTCCAATATTTGGCGGTTACCACTTATATTCCGAAACCTTAAAGGTTTTCTCAAAGGCCAGCGACGCACTGAACACACACTACAGCCACCCAACTGTGGGAATTTCAATCGTCCTGCATACGCCACACCCACTGGACCCACGACCGCACTTGCTTACAACTCTATCTATTCTGTTCCTTACGTACTCCCTAGAGCTTATCCAGCAAAATGGGAAACAACACGTCATCAACACGAAAATCAGCTGCAGCGGTGGGCCATGACAGTGTACGTAAACTGTCGCAATCGCAACACAATGCTCACCAGATCCTTGAGGAAGAATTTAGCGACTTGATTCTCCATGAAGTCAAGAGACAAAAGCAGGAGCAGGCCTCGTCCAGCGGGCACCTGCATCTGGCAGACGAGCTGGAGCCCAACAAGCACTTCACAAACGACTTGATCGAAGATGAGTATAACGAATTGAGTGATGGACTCCTAGGCACCGATAACGGGGAGGTTCAAAGGAACATCCTTCCAACCAATGAGGGCTCGGATCTGGAGCTGGCTGTTCTGAACTCGCTGGGACGACCCGAGTGGCGAGCCCATACGGGCCAGAATCAGAATCAGTACTATGTTCGGAAAGATTTGAGTGAAGTCAACAGTATAGCAAGTGGCTACGAGGGCCTGGGCTACGATGGATCAGGCAACGAAGGGCTGGTATACGAGGGACTGGATGATGGCGAACGGATGGATATAGATGGAGCGGAGGGAGCTTCCAAATTCGGTGCCAGTGCCAGTGACTTACTGAAAGTGGACTTCACCAAAGTAGCAGCTCCAGCAGCAGCCCGCTACGGATTCAAACCTCCCCACCGTCCAGGGGCCACGCATCTGCCAGCGTTCAGTCGTGCAGAGTCCATGCAAAGCGTAATTCTGGGCCGGTCCCTGACTAAATCCCCAGCTCAGGATGCCTTGAGCCACAACTACGCAGGAGAGTTTGGTTCGCTGGCTTCGGGGAAGTATGTGCCTGTGGAGATCAAGTGGGTCAACTCCGCTCGCGAGAATATCAACAAAATCTCCATTATCGGCTCGTTCTCCAACTGGCGTGATGTCATCAAGCTCAAGCCGCTGGCGGCACTGCCTAACGAATTCTCGGCTATCATCAGCTTGCCCTTGGGTGTGCACAAATTGCTCTATATGGTCAACAATGAGTACAGGGTTTCCGAATCCTTGCCTACGGCGACAGATCAGGAAGGTATCTTGTTTAATTGGTTCGAGATCTTGGACCCACAGAGGCTCTTTAATCATTCTCAGAAACACCAGAGCCGTGAAGCCCTGACCCCGTACGACGCTAATATTATTCAGGTGGCCGGTCAGTATGATACTTCCGTGATTCAACAGAAACTGAACCTGTTTCTCGCCAAGGTTTCCAAAGAGGCCAAGGTTTCGGCCAACTTCGAGCATGTTGAGCATATAGAGGAGCCAGACAAGTACGAGTCGTACAACGAACGGCTTTCGTTTTTGGACGAGCACCCCAACAACAGCGCTTACGAGTACCTGAGCGAAATTCCCGAGATGTTCGTGAACTACGACTATTTCAAGAACAAGGCGCCCGACTACGAGTTGCCGGAGCCTCCCCAGCTTCCAGCCCACCTCAACAATGTGCTTTTGAACAAGATGCTGTCGAATTTCCAACAGAACCATGCGCATAACATTCCACAAGTATCGCTCCTGGAATCCACTAGTACAAGTTCCAATTCTGCCGTTCTGGTAGCAAAGAGGCCTGCTTTACGTCGTGCCGATAGCTCCTACTATGCTTCCAATGCTGAAGCGTTGCACCTACTGATTCCCAACCACGTGATTCTTAATCATTTAATGACGACGTCGATCCGAAACGATGTGCTCACTGTGGCCTGTATTACCCGGTATTCTGGAAAGTTTGTCACCCAAATAATGCACCTGCCTGCTGATACAGAAAGTACCCAGAAGCCTCGCAGCCATGTCTCGGGTGTGTCTGAGTAATGATGGTACTGCACAATATGCGGCGGAGCCACCATGGGGTCTGCGGTTTCGGAACCTTCGCTTCCTTGTTACAAAACCCCAAAGTCCCCCAATATTCATCAGATTTCTTCCCCTTACACATCATGTCCTGGTCCGGCTTCAAGAAAGCCATAAATAGAGCGGGCAACCAAGTGTTGCTCAAAGCAGGCCAGATTGACGAAACAGTCGATTTGGAGTTTGACTATGAGGAGAAGCGCTACCGATCTATGGAGAAATCGTCCGAGAAGCTTTTCAAGGAGCTTCGGCACTATAAAGAAACTCTCGGTACTTTGGCTACGGCACAGCTGAATCTCGGCGACACCCTTGCCGGTTTCTACGGGTTGGATGAAGATGCAAAGAGTATCGCTAAGGAATACAGTCTGGCGACAAACACTATCTCGGCCGAAACGCTCGAGGGTTTGAACCAGCCATTTTTACAGACCGTGCTCAACCCAATTGACCGGTTCAATTCGTACTACGTGGACATGAACGAGGCTATAAAGAAGCGGGCGCACAAGAAACTAGATTACGACTCCCTTCGGAACAAGGTACGCAAGCTAAGCGACAACCCTGATGCCGATCCTGCGGCGGAAATCAAGTTGAAGGACTCTTCGGCGCAGCTTGCGCTGGCCGAGGAGGTGTACAATAGACTCAACCTGCAATTGAAGTCGGAGCTTCCACGGTTGATGGACCTCCGCATTTCCTACCTCAATCCGCTGTTCGAGGCGTTCGTGAAGTTGCAGCTACGCTACTTCAGTGATAATCATAGGCATTTAGAAGAAGTGCAGAAGAAGTTGGACGCCAAGACCCGTACAGACTTCAAGAACGGGCACTTGGAGAGGCGGCTCGACGATATACTCGGGAAGGTGAAAGAGCTTAACATTGCCGGCTAGGCCACAGGAGCCAGTTAGGCTAGCATAATAGATTTCGCTTCCAGGAGGCACGGCCTCGTCAAGCGCCAGCATGAGCCAATTAGCCGGCAACGTTATTGCAAATTGGCTTTGGAACAGGTATTTTGGTGTATCTAGTGAACAGCCAGCAGGGGTAACACCGTGACCGTTATCGGGTGAAGTCCGAGTGTAGATTGCAGGCGCAAGCTGTTATAGACCCTGCTTTCCGGCCATGCTGGGATTATCTGTAGCTGATTTCGATGTCATACGACGCAAGAGTCGGCTGTCGTCTCTTAAACCTAATTTGCTCGATAAGCCACTCTACGTCCAGATTTGAGCAAGCCAGAGCCGAAATTGCCAATAGCCGTAATAATTCAAAGTTCACAATCAAATGGCAAAAAGGAGATCAGACTCTCTTGTGAAATTTCGACCTCAGTATTTCAGTAGGCATGCCGGGGTCTGAGGTAGAGCATTCCTATCAATTTGGCCTGTCACTTCTCTATACAACTGCAAAGATCTCCCCCAAATTAGACCAGAAAACCAATCGGCCGAGGAATAACACTGTTAAACAAAATCTTCCCTCATTACCGACCCCAGTTTTTCCATGATTTTCCCCCTATCTAATTCTCCCCTCCACAGCGTCCTGAAGCTCTATTCGCACTATCCACAAGAATTCATACCACTTCTTCAACACCACCACAAAGGTCCGCCAAATACCCATAACTTCGCATGTTCCGAAAAATTCGGACACGTCATGAAACAGGCCCGACTGCGGCGGCGTTTCCAGAGCTGTTTTGGCACTGGTATGCTGATTCTTACTCCCGACTATCAACACCTCAAACAGAGGCCTTGCCCCACAATACGAAGAATTACACCAGCAAGCTGACGGCGGTTGTTCAGATCAAGAGCTTTTTTGAATCGCCGCCGTCTACACACCAGGTTGTGGCGCTTTTGAAGCTGCCGTTTACGAACGGCGATATCGTCCGAACTTACACGCTTCTCCGTTTCTTCCAACTTAGCGAGAACGGTTTTTTCATTACCAACGATGGGTTTGAGCGGCTGGGTGCCCATATCGACTTTGCTGGTGCTGAAAACTGGGAAAATGTCATGTGCTACTTGGATGCTCTCTTGTTTCTGATGTTCGCCAATTTGGAGAGTTTCGAGCCCATCTTGTTTTTGCTGAACCAGCACGCCGACCCGAAGGTTGACCAGCTTTCTGGGTTGCTTAGGGTGTACGTCAACTTGTTGCGGTCTGGAAACTTGATCACCACCGACATCACCATGAGACTCTGCGAGTGTCTAATGAAACTCGGCTACAACGAGGCTATGAGCCACCGCCAGCAGGACGTGGCGCCTCTATTTGAGTTTCTTACTGAGACCCTTCAAATGCCGTTGTTGACGTTCAAGGTTGAGATAAAACACCTGGGCAAGCACGAAAACGACGACACCAAGTACTCCAAAGAACGGATCCTCTTTGTCTCTGTTCCCGAGGCAGCAGATTCCGCCACGCCGGTCAAACCTGAGGATAAGTTTGTTGAGAATCAGGCGGATGGCCTGGATGCCATTCTCTTGGAGGAGTGTCTTGAACATTACTTCAACAACTCCATTTCTGTCAAGCGTGAACTAGAGCGCCGTGCTACTCTAGACAGTCTCCATGGGACCCTGGAAGTCCCGGAGAAGAAGGATAAATCCGAGGCAGACGTGGAATTGTCTCAGGATTTACCCACCAATATTTCATTCAGCTCTAGAGCTCGTCACAGCACGCAGGGTTCTCAGAGTGCCATGCTTAGGGCCAGAACCCGCTCCTCGACGCTTTCTATCTGGTCCATGTCATCTTTGGAGTCAAAGCCCAAGGAGGTCATGCTTCCAGCATGGATGTTGTTGCGTCTTTTGCCATTTTACACCGACGATAACACCATCAACACTGCCAACGAGAGTGTGGCCCGCAATTCCAAAGAGTTCGTCAACCGCAGACCTGTGCTTCCGATCTGTTTGAAGCGGTACTCGTTTGACGCAGAGGAGCAGCTGGCCAACCGTTCCAACAAACGTATCATTATACCCCCCGTCATAGAATTGCCGTCTTTTGTGGCTGACGATGTCGACACAGAAACAGGCGGTTTCAAACTTATTTTAGAGAGTGCTTTGTGCCACAGGGGCACTACCATTGCATCTGGCCATTTTGTGTCTGCCGTCAGGAAGAACATCAACACCACGGAGGAAACCCTCGAGGACTCTCTCAATGCAGAGTGGTACTTGTACGACGACTTGAAGAAGAAGAAAGTCGTGAAGAAGACCTTCGGCGAGATATTTGACGCAGAGTGGCCCTACATGCTCTTTTATCGTTTGGCCTCTTCGTCGCTGAAATCAAGCTCTGTGCTGTCTATTCTGTCGGTGAAGGACACGGTCAGTTCAGTCGTTGCTCCAAAAGGGTCGCGTCTGAAGTACTGGAATGAGGACACTTTGACGCCAATTCTATCCAGAAGCGACTCAAAGAGTGATGTTGATTCAAGAAACGGCTCTACTTCAGGAGTGCTCAATTCCCTCGAGAGCACTGTGAAGGCATCGTTTGGCAGTGATACGAGCGCATCGAGCATTCCTATTCCAGATATCCTACCGTCCAGCCCGAAGTACACCGACATTCGCCAGCGATACCTCTGGTACTTGACAGATGAGGAGATGAACTACTATAAGGAGATTCCGCAGGTTTCGAAAACCGGCAGTCGGAACATGAGCATAAGTTTCACGCCGCAGTTCAGGAGGAACAGTCAATGGAGCGAGAACTCCAATATCAGCGGGCTCGCTTTGGCAGAACTGGCGGCGACGGAAAAGATCGACATGGATAAGGTCTACAAGAAGCTTGAGAATCTAAAGCCTTCCGAGACCCAGGGGGACGAAGCTGAGGAGAAAAGGCATAGACACCTCAGTCCGTTCCGTCACAATGATAAGAAGAGCGGAGCATCGCTACAGAGGAAAGAGCACAAGCGACGGTTGAACGAATACAAGAAGGAGAAATGTGTGATTGCATGATTCTGATATACAACATAAAGCATAGATCCAGCGCCAGGTTTGTAGACGAAGACAGAGTAAAAGGAGCTTTTGAAATGTAAGTAGAAAGTCAAATGCTGTACTTGGTTAGGGCCGCTGTAGACCTAGAGCATGACTCTGTACTAACATTGTGCTATCAATCAATAAACCATGTATCGCTTTTTTGTGAAATCTTAATTATCTCCTTAAACGATTCTGTAGAAAACAACCTGGACATCCAAAGTCATCCTCTGTCCCCACAATGGACTCTATAGATAGGCATCGCATCGCACCAACCAAAGATCCAACTCCACTCAACTATGAGCAAAAGAAGAAACGACGACGACAGCGACATCAACGTCAGCTCGACCGACGAAAGTGACAATTCCGACGTGGAAGAGCAGCAGGACGAGGTGGTGAACGTGGATTTCGACTACTTTGACTTGAATCCAGACGTGGACTTCCATGCAACGAAGACCTTCCTTCGCCAGCTTTTCGGCGACGACGCCACCAATTTCGACATTTCCTCTTTGGCGGACATGATTTTGACGAAAAACTCCGTGGGTACGACTATCAAGACCGAGGGTCTCGAAGGTGATCCATTTGCGCTTCTTTCAGTGATCAACATGACTGACAACGCTGACAAGCCTTGTATCAAGGCCGTGGTGGACTATATTCTCGAAAAAACAAAGGCAGACAAAGAGTTCAACCTCATATTGAGAAAATTGCTCCTTCCAGGCAAGACGACCAAGGACCAGACCAAGGAGCTCAAGGTGGGCTGGATCGTCAGCGAAAGAATGATAAACATGCCTGTCGAGGTCGTGCCTCCCATGTACAAGATGCTTCTGGAGGAGATGGAGAAAGCCGAAGATGCCCACGAAAAGTACGAGTTTGACTATTTCCTCGTGGTGTCCAAGATATACAAGATGGTGGGTTCCACAGCTGACGAAGAGGAGACAGCGCCCAAGAAGAAAAAGAAGTCTTCCACGGAAGAGGAGTTTGACTACTTCCACTACGAGGATTTGGTTTTGGAAGAAAACGCCAAGTACCACAAACACTACGAGTACACGAACCACCTCCAGGAAACAGATTCCAGAAGAGTGTTCACGGAGTACGGAATCGACCCTCGTTTGAGCTTGCTTTTGTTGGACAAAAAGGGCTTGGCCAAGTCTATTCCCGAGATGGCCGAGAAGTTCCCTCCTTTTTAATAGATTCCGCTTGAGACGTTGTGTAGGTGATTGTGTGCTTGAGATCCCGGAACTGATGAATGAGCGATTTGCAGTCAAAAGTGGGGTTTTTGCCGGTGGAGAGTGGAAATACGGTGAAAAGATGGTATTGAAAGTGTCGTTTCTCGTTACCATGGAATGGAAACACAAGTTGCTATAGTAATGCGTTGATTGAGAAGCTAGAGCATACGGAAATGAAGACGACTAGACATTATTTTGTATTTTAATGTTCGAAATAGACTAAGCTAGCACGAAACCTTGTGATGCTTTTAGTTCAAAAAAGGGATTCGGTAGCACCAAGAGATGGATTTAGCAGTCTCGACGGATTATCGATTTGGAGATACACTCCGAGTAGCAGTATTCTACATCACAGTACTCACGATGTTGTCAGTATCATATACCAGTATGGATCAACGAGAGATTGAATTCACCTTAGATACCTTATTCGATTGATAGGTTAGCCATAAAGTCCAACAGTTCTCGACTCATTGACAACCAAAAATGAGTTTTCTACAAGTCTTTTGGGAAAAGTCTGTCATGGCCTTTTTTGCGATATGATTAAGACGAAAACTGTCTTTTATAGCCCAGTATGAAAAACGAGTAAAAGAAATCGAAATCTGATAAAGACATTCAAACCGACCATCAATTGTGATCGTACCGCGTTTTTTGAATACTACCCCCAAAAGTGAATCTTGAAGTTAAAGCACAAGTCTTATTTCTCATCAGTTGTAAATCTGTCCGAACTTTTCAAATCTCTCATAATGATCTCTGGACACTTGAACGCCTCTGCTGTATACCCTTGCAGCCATTTCGCAGCCATTCCAAAGAGCCACTCACAAAGGTAAATCCACGATCTCAACCAAAATACCACAATCTCCAAAACAGCAGCTTTCACAAAGAACAAAAAAATCACAGAATCCCGCTGATCTAAATAATTTCCCCAGCCTGTTCCCAAAACTCATCCACCTTCAACCATTGTTAGTGGTGCGCACACGACTGGAAAATTTTAGTCTTCTCGATCTCCAAATTCAAACTTACCATCTCAACACGCCATGCCTCCAGCACACAAAAACCAGGCGTTGAGGCCAGAAAACGTGCTCAAAAGAGCAGAAGACCTCATCGGCGTCGGACAAAAGGATGCCGCCCTCGAGGTGCTTTACGAGATGATCACCTCCAAAAGAACAAGGTACTTGCCTGTGGAGGACTTGGAGCCCATTGGACTTTTGCTTATTGAGTTGGCTGTGCACTTCAGAAAGGGCAAGGTCGCCAAGGACGCCTTGCACCAGTACAAGAAAAATGTGCAGATGCTGGAAAACGGTTTGGAGTCCGTTCAGGTCATCGTGAGGAAGTTCATTGAATTGGCTGAGGGTAAGTTGAATGAGGCCCAGGCTAAAGCTGATACCAAAACCGACCAGGGCGATGAGGATGACTTGGAGACTTCTCAGACTCCCGAGTCGATTTTGTTGTCGGCAGTGCTGAACACCGATTCGGCAGACAGAACCGAGAGAGAGTTGGTTACTCCCTGGTTGAGATTTTTGTGGGAGGCCTACCGTGCTGTTTTGGATATTTTGCGTAACAACTCCAAGTTGGAGGTCACCTATTCCGCCATCGTCAACCAGGCCTTCCAGTTCTGCTTGCGTTTCAACAGAAAGGCTGAGTTCAGAAGACTCTGTGAGTTGTTGAGAGCACACATGCAATGGGTCACTACCAACGCTCCAGGCAAGACCACCGGCACCAACATCAACGCTGTGGACTTGTCGGACTCCGAAACCGTCCAGCGTTACTTGGAGCAGCGTTTCTCCCAGTTGAACATCTCTGTGAAGTTGGAGTTGTGGCAGGAATCTTTCAGATCTGTGGATGACGTCCACACTTTGATCACAGCCTCGAAGAAGACCCCCAAGCCGGTGATGATGGCCAACTACTACGAGAACTTGGCCAGAATCTTTGCTGTGTCCGATAACACCTTGTTCCACGCTGCTGCCTGGAATAAGTTCTTCAACTTGTTCTCGCAGTCTCCCAACGCAACAGACAAGGAGTTGAGCTCCTACGCCTCGGTGCTTGTGTTGTCCACGTTGTCCATTCCTACCAAGTCGCTTAACATCAACGAGACCGTGGTGGACGACCAGAAGGCCAAACACGCCAAGTTGACCTCCTTGTTGAACTTGAGCCAGGTTCCTACCAGAGACAGCTTAATCTCCTCCATTGAGAACAAAAACATCTTGAAGTTCGTTACCCCCGCCGTGAAGGACCTTTTCGAGATCATGAGCGACACCGAGTTCCACCCATTGACCGCCAAGGACAAGGTTGCTGGTGTTTTCCAGATCATCAAGGACGACCAGGCCTACAGCAAGTACATCCCCACCTTGACCGAGGTGGTGGCCATCCGTTCTTTCCAGCAGGTGTCTCAGATTTATGAGGCCGTCAAGTTGGACTTTTTGGTTTCCTTGGGTATCATCGAGGGCACCGAGTACACCTTGTCTGAGTTGGAGGTTGAGGACATGATTGTCAACGCGGTCAAGAAGGGCCATTTGTTTTTGACCATCGACCATGAGTCGCAGGTTGTGACTTTTGCCTCGAACCCATTCGAGGACTCCTACACCGACTCTCTTTCGTCTAAATTGCAGGCCACCCCAGCCGAGTTGGTCAGAACCCAGTTGTCCAAATTGGCCTCTGTGTTGGCCCAGTCTCGTGACGTTATTGACCCTCACTACGAGGCCCGCCAGGAGCAGAGACGTGAGTTGGCCTTGAAGAACGCCATTTCTGACTTCGTCAGAGAACAGGAGCTGATTGCCGACAGAGTCAAGGTTTTGGAGGAGCGCAAGAAGATCGCAGAAAAGCAGAGGCGTGAGGACGAGGAGAAGGCTGCTAAGGCCAGACAGGAGAAGTTGATTGCCGACCAGAAGGCTGAACAAGAAAGATTGGCGGAGGAGCAGGAAAGAAAGAACTTGGAGCGTTTGGAGAGAGAGAAGAAGGCCATCGCCGACAGCAACAAGAGAAAGATTGCCGAGGAGATCAACGCTAAGGGTATTATCAAGATCGACTTGGACAATTTGGAGAACTTGGACACAGACAAATTGCGTGCCATGCAGATTGAGCAGTTGAACAAGGACAGGAAGATGTTGGAGGACAAGATGAAGGTTGTGTTCAAGAAGGCCGACCATCTTGAAAGAGCCTTTAGAAAGCACGAGTTGACGTATTTGGCCGAGGAAGCTGCCACCCAGAAGGAGAGAGACATCAAGGCTCATGAGGAACTCACCAACAGCAGAATCGAGAAGGCTCGCAAGGAGCACGAAAACGCCAGAGTCTTGAAGGAGCGTTTGAACCGTGTGGTGCCCGACTACAACACCTTCAAGAAACAGATTGACGAGCAGAACGCTACGAAATTGGCAGAGTTGAGAAAACAGGCCAACGCTGCTTTTGAGCAGGCCAAGCAGGAGCGTATTCAGAACGTCAAGCAGCAGAGAATCGAGGAGTTGAGACTCAGAAGAGAGCAGGAGATGCACGCTGCCGAGGAGGCCGCTCGTAAAAAGGCCAGAGAGGCCGAGATGGAGAAGTTCCGTGAGGAAATGAGAATTCAGAAGGAGAAGGACGAAGCCTTGGCCCAAAAGAGAGCTGCCATGGAAGCCGAGATGGCTCGCCAGACTTCTTCTGCTCCTAGGTCCGCTGCTCCACAGGCTGCTGCCCCAAGAACCTACACTCCACCTCTGCGCCAGGCCAACTACACACCTCCAGTTCGCCAGGCGCCTCCTCCAATTCGCCAGGCACCTCCTGCTGCTGCTCCAGCTCCAGCAGAGGCTCCAGCCAGCGACAAGCCTTTGACTTTCGCTCAGAAGATGAAGTTGAAGAGAGAGGGCAAGCTCACTTGAGCGTAGCGAACGAGGTGGAGATCATTACACTGTGCATTGAATATAAAAGTCTAATGGGGATTTGCGTAGGTTGAGTAGGTGATGGTTGGAGGAGACTTTTTCAAATGAGAGAGTGGTAGATTTATCGGATTACTACAACTGTTCACAGGGGTCTATGTGAACAAGCTCATCAAAGGTACTATGAAGCTCTTAAAAACTATAGCTGGGATATGAGTGGTCGACATTTGCAGCCATTCGTTTAGATCAATGCACATGAAGAATGAACAAAAAGATGGTCTTTTCACAAAAATCCATCCTTGATTTATCATTCTGAGTTATTTCAACTCAATCCCTTCACGTTTAACGCTTCTCTTCTGGAAACCACTCCATGTATACAATGATCCAATGAGAATCGTCCAGCAATACAGGGCAAGTCTCAAAAAGAAAATTCTCCGGGCCCTTCATGAGTCAATGAATCTTCCAATAGTATTTTTAGTTTCCAAAAAGACCCACCAAAAATCCATCCCTCTGTCTCTCGCATTCATTCTGGTACCGAAATTCCACTATCGCACAACTACCACCCCATACTATGATCACCATCGTCGGATCCCTCAACTACGACCTCGTCACATACACAGACAAGGTGCCAGATGCAGGCGAAACGTTCCAGGCTAACACCTTCGAAAACCATCTTGGTGGAAAGGGCCTCAATGAGAGTTTGGCTTGTGCCAGATTATCCAAGAAGGAAACCGTAAGAATGGTCGGAAACGTGGGCGCTGACACTTTTGGAAAGGAATTGAAGCAGGCACTCGTCGATGCCGGCGTGGACACGAAGCATGTCGCAGTGTTGGAAGGTTTTTCTTCCGGAGTGGCTGTCATTTTGGTGGAGAGTTCTGGAGAGAACCGGATCTTGATTACAGCCGGCGCCAATGGCGAATTGAAGCCCACGGAGGCACAATACCAGGAATATTTCAAAGACTCGAAGGACGGCGACTTTGTTGTTTTGCAAAATGAGTATCCAGACACAACCAAGACCATTGACTGGGTCAAGCAACATAGACCCACCATCAACATTGCCTACAACCCATCGCCATTCAAAGAGCTTCTGCCCGAAACTTTGGCAAAAATCGACTTGCTAATTGTCAACGAAGGCGAGGCTTTGGACGTCGGAGCTCAAGTTTTCAGTGGTGCTGAATTGGAAGATTTCAAGTCCACTATTTCCAAGGACGAGGTCGATGGATTCAGCCGTTTGGCCCGCAAGCTCCGCAGCATGCTTGACCAGAATAACATCGCCTCGGTGATTATCACCATGGGCAGCAAAGGCAGCATTTCGGCATCGAAATCGGATGAACCTGCGTTTACTCCTTCTAGGAAGGTGGAAACAGTCATAGACACTACAGGTGCCGGTGATACTTTCTTTGGTGGTGTCGTTGTGAAGCTCAGCGAGGGATTAACATTGAAAGAGGCCGTAGAGTTTGCTACCAGTGCCAGTGCATTGGCCATCCAGAAAAAGGGAGCAGCTGAGGGCATTCCTGGTTACAAGGAGGTGGAAGCTCTGTTATAGATTTGGTTGCGGTGTTAGTGAAATATCGGCTCTGGGTTGAAGTTCAGGGCTTTTGATATTTCAGGATGCAGAGGTAATTACTGGAGCGAGACAACTGGGGTAGATAGAGACATGGTTTTCCTTTTCTGCCAAATCATTTGATTGAGCCTTTGAAGAATCTGACGGTCCTCAGACCGCCACAACTGGAGTTTCTTCATAAACAATGGCCAATGGCCCAAGCAAATCTAATTACAATCCTCTGGCGACTACTCAAGCATCCAGCTGCTAACTACTGCCACAATAAACGAACCGATGAATCTAATTAAACTATTAGGCGGCTGTGCCGCATCGTCTATGACTTTACTTTCTCTTACGGAGAGTCTCTGGAGCAGGAGAGTCTCTGTCGGAAGTGGTGACATACTCGTTGACCTGAGCAGCAACACCGCCAGAGACGGACTTGACTCTCTTGGATCTTCTAGTACCCTTCTTCTTGTAGACATCGATGTAGAAGGCAATGAACAAGACAAGGTAGGAGGACAAGATGGCACAACCGCAGTAAGCAGCACTCATGGAGCCAGCGCAGTCAGAGCACTTGAAGATAATACCCTGCAACAGCGGGAAGTACTCGAAAGTGATCTTCTGGAAAGTGGCGTAGTAGACAAAGCCCAAGTCCAAAACAAACTGGATGATCTGGAAGCGGGTGACCCACTCCTTCCACCAGACGCGAATGCCTCTGGCAGCCAAGAAGTAGTACCAGTACATGACCACATGGACACCCAAGTTCAAAGAAATGGGCACCCAAGAAATGGGGGTCGTACCAATCAACTGGGTGTAGCACAACAAGGCGGTGGCACCATGGTGGTAGGTGTGCAAGAAAGTCAACCTCTTCTGCTTGACAACCAAGAACACGGTGTCGATGAACTCGGTGAATTTGGTCAAGTAGTTCAAGTAGTACAAGAGCACGAGCGGCTGGGTCCAGGCGTTGGGGCTACAGATGGCGTAGAACAAGCCGTGGCGGTAGATGATGGGGATGAGCTGCTCAGCCATCAAAACCAACAAAGTCAAGGACAAAAGCGTGAGGAACAAGTTGTGGATCTGGAACAAGCCGTTCAACACAAGCGGCTTGATGCCGAACTTCTTAAAAATGAAGTTTCCTCCAAAAATGACCGTGTAGTACGTGGCGATAGCAGCAGCCACTGGAGGGAACGTGCTCAATGGAGTCTGGCCAATGACAAAGGCAAACTCTGAAGGAACAAAGCGGCCTCCCAGAACGGTGGTGACGGCCTTGTCGAAAAGGGGCCACAAGGGCACGATAAACGGCGTTTCGGGCGACAACATGGAAAAAAAGGTGTTGTTGATGGAGTAAAAAATTACCGGTGAAGCGTGCTATATGTGTTGAGGATGCAGTCCAAAGAGCAGACCGCAAGAGTAGCAGTTGGGAAAAAACCGCTTGCGAGGGGAAAAAGCGAAATTTTTTTATATGAAACGCAAACTGAGGGGACAAAAAAAAAAGGAAAGTTTGCCAGTTTTGGCCCTACCAAATCCAGGCCTGTTTTGAATAGGGGTCTGGAAGCAACCACCTCGCGTGTTGGACCGAGGTAAACAGAGTGCACAGCGCGTATTGGTGGGGCATCTCCCGGTGATTTTTGACATAGGAGAGAAAGTGTGGGGAACGTGGTTTGGCGGTGGGTTCTACTTTTTGAAAAGTTTTCTGTTTTTGATTCTTTGCTAGGGCTTTTTTTTTTTTTTTTTTGTTTTTTCGGTCTTTTACCGGCCGGGATGTCCAATGCCTTGGCCGTTTTGCACCCATTGTTTCCAAGCAGGGCATCTGGTTTTGTGCATGGACGTTCGTGGATGCCAGGATATTAGGGAGTAAATAACGAACGCAAAAGCGCAAAAACGGTAAAAAAAGGATGAAGCGAAAAATCGAGAAAATCCCGTGGCGTGGGTTTCGACGAGGTTGGCTATTTTCAGCCTCACTTACTTGGGCCTACATTAACTGGGTCGACATTCCTGGGTCTACATTAACTGGGCCTACGTTGGTTGAACTTTCTGTTTTTCGTTTTCCCGCTTTTGTACCGGCTTTAGCCGCTTATTTCTTGTATTATGGCAGCTTTGTAAAGCAGCGCAAATAACCTCTGTCTTTCAAGGCATTACCTCGCACTGGCACTGGCATTTTGCTCAGCCAGTCGGATCTCGGCAAATGGTCAGAGCCTATTCGAGTTGAACAAAAGCAGTGGAAAAGGCTTCAATAAAAAGAGACAAAAAGCGAGTGGTTCTGGCTCTGGCAAAAGGCGCAGCTGAGGCTTTCTTTCCTCTTTGGGTTGACGTCAACTGACATGAGCTGAGACATCGGTTGAATCATGGGTGACTCAAATGACTCAGCGACCCTGGTTTGATAGTAAGTGCTTTTGGGCGATTTTGGGATCAAACGGGTGTTTTATACGGAATTTTGGAATCCGGGTGTTTGCCAAACGGCATTTTGGGATCCGGTTATTGGAAAGTTTATGGACTTGGTGATCTGTGGTTTCGAAGAGTTCCAATTTCTTCGTCCGAGACGTGAAAGCCTGGGACACTGAGGACAGTAGATTCAGGCAAAAAGTGTGAAAGAATAAGCCCGTCATGATCTTCAGGATTGACAAATTGCGCTTTTAGTTAGAATACTGCCAAGGACTCGTTCCAAGTAATTCTGGGTCTTACAAAATGGCTGCAATTGACGGGGTTTCCGCCGTCAATTGTGAAGAGAACGGCTCGAGCTGTTCTGGGTTTGGCGGAGATTCAGATTGGCGTTTGCAGGCGGCTTCAGGCTCAATGGACTCTGAACATGTGTGGTACATTTGTGCAACTGGGGCCCTCATCTGTAGTCAGGTAAGCAGTCAACTGAGTTTTTTTTTTTCTCTTTTTTTTTTTACGAATCGAAAACCTTTGAGACTCGAGTCGTCATTTGTGGGTTGGATCTGTTTCGCTGTTGATGTAACCATTGAATCCAAAGGAATCTCGAAGTGTACGGCAGTTTTCCACAAAACAATAACCGTGTCGATAGCATAGACTTACAAATTCAATCAAATTCGGTGACTGTAATGGCTGAGGATGGAATCATTCCCAGAATTTCGGCACTATCCATATTAGCACCAATTGAAGCCTCACCTTTAGCTCACGAAAGCTCCACTTGCTCACAAACAGCCAGCGTTTTCTTTTTTCGTATTCTCTCCTTTCAATTGCCCAGCTTGCATCTGCTGAGCCATTCCATTCATTAAAATCCCATTTTCCATCTATGACCTTTAACCATACTCGCCTAGATACTCCATCCTACATATCCGCGTTCCCCAGAATATCAACTACATGGAGCTTGAGCCAAGCCTAGGGCCCTTTCTCGAGCCGTACCTCCCACCGAAAAAGGAAGCTAAATCTCGAGATCCATCAGAAAATGAAGGTAAAGAGGCAGAAAATGATCTCCCCTTCATCACACTCACTTGGGCTCAGAGTCTTGATGCAAAGATAGCTGCTCAAAAAGGAACACAAACGAAGATTTCTGGCCCCCAAACAAAGGTCATGACACATTTCCAGCGCTCTCGCCACGACGCTATTCTAGTGGGCTCTGGAACGGTTTTGGCGGACGATCCCAAGCTCAACTGCCGTTTTCCAGAAACTGGCTCCCATATGATCAGACCCGTCGTCCTTGATCCTTCAGCTAAATGGCAATATTCATCATCCACAGCTCGTAAGGTTTTTCTAGAAGGATCAGGAATTGCGCCGTATGTGGTGGTAGGAGAGGAGATTGAGGTGAAAAAGACAGAGCAGGAGCTTCTAGAAGCAGACGGCGGTCGCTATGTTCGTGTCTCTCTCACAAAGAATTTGGAGGCCAATTGGCATGGAATCTTTAGGAAACTACGCTCTTTGGGAATCGAAAGCGTTATGGTGGAAGGCGGAGCTTTTGTTATCAAGACGCTTCTCGCCATGGGCATTCCTGACTCGGTGGTCATTACCGTGGGATCCGTCTTTCTAGGAGAGAATGGTGTTTCCCCTTCTCCCGAAGAACCTCAAAAATTGAAAGATGTATCGTGGTGGAATGGACAAGAGGATGCGGTCATGGCGGCTAGACCAGCCTCTGCCAACTACAAATAGATCCTCCAAATCTTTATTAACGAATTTAATGCTATAGTACATCACAAGCAGATTCTGTACGATGCGTACCGGCCCGAAGTCTCGGACCGTCTGATGATTTTAACAACGTCTCCTCTTTTCAAGCCGAAGTAGCGAGCCACTGGGTCTTCCCTCTGGATACGAGGCAACTGCGACTCTTTCAAACGATATCTGTCCAACAACTCCTTCTTTTCGAGCTTGGACAAACGGATGTGCTTGGGCACCAACTCGTGGTGAGTAATGTTCACAATGAGATCGCTCTCCTGGAAAACCTCAATTGTGGCGGGCGCAACTGTTGGGATCAACTTGTTAGCACTGGGGGTTATCGAGTTCTGGTAGATGAAAATGCCTGTGCTGAAGTTCTTCTCGCTGATGTGGATACAGAAGTTTCTCATGGTCTTGATACCAACAGAAGCCTCGTCGCAGAACTCAACCCACAAACTGCCCATCTCGGGAAATCTCTCTGATGCCTCAGGAGTGGGCTGGGCCTGGAAACACATCAACTTTCTCTGGGGGTCGCCCATGGGACAGATTTTGCTCTTAAACTCATCCAAGCTCATGCTGATCTCCTCGTCCGTGATGAAGTAGCCCTTATCTCTGACCATCTCCTTTACCGTCCTGAAACTTCTCCACAAACGGGAGATTGATCTTTCGACGTCATCCATGGCTAATCTATGTTTTGACCCGGATGTACTGTTAGTGCGCTTCTTGATACTTTCTCATCTCAAAAATTTCTTGTGCGCAGCACGCCCGCCATATAGAAGGCTGGCTCACGAATCGAACTTTCTTCGGAAGAAAAGCTCGATGTCGCTGCTGGACTTCCAGATTTTGGTTTTGATGGTATGGAGTGTCATGGTTGGATCGAGAACTTGGCCCTTGCATTCTAGCTCAAGCCATTCGGCGGGCCGCTTTTTCTCTCTCATTTCTGATGTTCTTGATTCGAATTTCTCTGTAACGTAGAGCAACACCTTGTTCACACGAAGCATGTTTTGTGATGTAAGTTTGAGGGAGCTTTCAAGAGGAGGGAGCCTTTTAATCTTTCTCTGGGCTTTTCCGCCGATCTTCTTGTCTGGCGGATACTTCGAATAGTCTGCCTCGAAAAGCTGGAATGCCACTTTGGGCCATTCCTTCTGGGGAAATTTGTTGAACAAGATGGGATTTCCAATCCACTTGGGAAGTGTCTGTCTGAGCTGTTGAATGAGGTGACACTTGGTGCTATTGGGTGGAACTGGATACTTCAATTCGGATATCTCGTCCAAGTGGAAACTGCAAACATCTCTATAATTGCCCAAGTCGGGCGAATTTTCAAAAACAATAATGAGCAAATTCCCCGGAAGCTTGCTCACTGGAATGAAGGGACAGTAAAGTGAGCCTTCGTCTTTACCATTCAAAGCAATGTTGTTGGAGTAGAGGAACATCTCGGAAGGTGCCACTCTTTTGCTTCCATTCTGGCTGTGGAACTCAATGTACTTCTGCCTGTTTTGCAGAATGAGTTTAAGGATAGAGTCCTCGGCAATGTTTTGGTCAGAGATACTCGATGTCTCCGTCAACGTAAGTGGATCATCAGCCAAGTCGCTAATCGCGCTGGAAACAGAGGGATTGGGGCTGAAACCGGCAGGCTTCGGTGTGAGTTGAGCAGTAGCTGTCTTTGAGGATTTTCTCGAAAACAATCTTTTCCTCTTACTATCTTCCATCGTACTCGACGCAGAGCTCAGGTCAACCTCAGAACCAGTCCCGCTGGTTTTGGTTTTGTTAGCCGCCAATCTGAGTTCTTCTCTGGCTCTTTCGTCGCTCTTGAGCTCGTAGAGAGCATATTGGTGAAAGATCGAATTGAGAAATATGAGCGCTAGTGGATAACGTTCGTCATCGCTTGCCCTAGCCATGTGCTCCTTCGCAAACTCATTCTTTTCTAGCGCCATGTAAGGGTACTGTTTGACCATTTCGTCGTAATATATTTCCAAGTTGGGCGCAGAGGACTCCAAAAATGACACTAAAAGCTTCCCTGACCTGATTTCGACCTCGCACCAGTTGCTGAAGGTGTCCAATGTTTGGTGGTCTTGAGCGATCTGGTCCATCTCGCGAGCTCTCTCTTTTAGTTCATCATCCGAAAGTCGCTTGTCACTGCCGGGATAAGATTTAATAACCTGGCAGATGAATATGTCCCAAATGCGGATATCTCCGTTGTGATAGAGCACAACCATCCAGCGTTTGTTGTTGAGCATCTTCTTCGCCACAATGGACTTGGGGCTAAGGGGGAATCGTTCTACTGGCTCTGAGTTGAAGGCAATGGAAATAACCTGGCCAGCGGGTATCGGATTGAGAAGGATTTCCACAGGGGTTTCATCGACAGTCAGGTTCTCTGCATGTTTGAAACCTTTGAGCTCCTCTTTGTAGGCGTTCACAAACTCCGTTGAAGGGCCGCCATTGATACACAAAAACATCGAGTTGTATTCGGCGCTTTCGTCGACTTCGGCCTCCACGTTGGTCACGGACATAGGGTAGTTGGAAAAAGACGACTGAATGTCGAGGTTGTTCGTGTCCATTGAAAGATGGCTGACGATATCGTAGAATTCCGAATTAAGGTCTGATTGGTCCGTGGTGGCACCCTCAAGAACAACCTGGTGGTCATCATCGACTTGGTTTTCTAGGTTGATGCAATAATCCACGCAAGTACGGTAGTACTGGTATTTGGCCATCTGCCGCGTATCTGGAACGAAATAGCGATTGAGTGAGTTATAAGTTGAGGCGAAAATAGAGTTGTCCTTCTCCACACAGAGAGAAACGATGGGAGAGCACGCTTTCGCAACCAAAGTGCAAAGACCAAGCTTCTCATCTACCAATGTGTGTTCCGACGAGCTGAATGTCGGTTCGACCATCTCGTCCTCAGGCACGTACGTAGAAAGATAGCTCAAGTCGGTCTTTATCACATTACCTGCCTTGTCTCCAGAGTAGAACACCGAGAAGTCCGCCTGTTCACTTGGAAGTCCTGGAGCCAGCGCATAAGGGGTGGTGAGACCCCAGACAGGGTCGTCGTGCATTTCGAAGTTCTTGTAGACCTTGAAGTTCCGCATGTCCCAGAGCTTGACGGTGGAATCCGAGCTGCCACTGAGAATATAGTCTGAGTTCATCAAAAGACACCGAACATTGTCCTGGTGGCCCACCAAGCGTCTGATAAGATTAGCACCGCCCTCACGGCTGATTCGGCGGTCGTAAACGTTGATGGTGTTGCTGGGGCCGCCAGCCGAAATCAAGTTGCTCTGGTCATTAGCCAAGGCGTACACTGAAGACGGGAGGTGAGGCTTGCTGGACCAATTCTGAAAGTGCAGAATGGGCTTGAGTGTCTTGAGGTCCCATATAGCCAAGGTCCCGTCGAGAGCACCGCTGACGACCAAGTTTTGCAGGGATATCAGCGAAAGCTTCTTGACATAGTCTGTGTGAACATTTTGGAACTTGTGCACGTCGTTCTCGTCGTCCGAGTCCAAGCGGATAAGCTTCAATGAGAGATCCGCCAGCGCCGTCACCAACAGTCTGTCGTGATCCACTAGCTTGATGTCGTTTATCCAGTCAAAATGGGTATTTCTGTTCAGCACCGCCAGAGAGTCGTAGCGGCACTGAAGAGGCTTGTGCGTCAACAGGGTCAGCAGAATCGCCGTCTCCAACTTCAAGAGCTGCTCATTCACATCCTGGCCAAGCTCCTGCGAGAAACTTTCCTCTTCGGTCTCGGGGTGTCTATCCAGACTCCACACCTTCACCACGCCATCTCGGCCTCCGGTGAATAAGTGGCCCGTGTGGGCCAGAAGCTGCATGGCATTGATGGGAAGGATATGATTTTCATGGGTGCCTGTGTCCCCTAGCACGTATGAGAGGCCTTTTCGGACTCGAGCCATGAAGAAGAGTTATGGTTGTATGTAGGCGATAGGAGGTTGAGATAGAGTTGGTGTGGGGGTGCGGGCACAATGTGGAAGAAGTTCGGAAAAGGGCGAAGATTCTCGAGCAATTGATAGGAAAGGTTACGTTTGTCTGGTTTTTTTCGGAATTGATGTGGATGCGTTGGATTTCGTAGATGGTTGAGTCTGGTGCTGCGCAATTGGCTAGAGGTGAGTATCATGTGGTCCTCAAAGAGACCTGACAGTTGGGGTCCACAAGTAGAAAAAAACATGTAAGAGGGATTCAGGCGATAAAGACAGTTCGTAGGGTTTTGGTTTGAGTATTTGTTGTTTTAATCTTGCGGTGACCATTCTCAGGGGTTTGCAGCCATTCAAGACCGAGTCGAGGATTGGCAAATGTACCATGGCTATGACGTGCTGGTGAATTTGCCGATAGAGAATTTAGGGATTGCATTCGCTGTGTTTGCGTCTCATTTGTTGTGGGTACCGTTGATGATCAGAAGTTCCATGGTGTCTCAATGCCTGTCAGGGTACGCTGACCAGCCAGCCAGTGGGCCGAGCAGCAGGACAAACGCCTCGTGAATTGAGCGTCATGGCTTTAGGCGTTGCCATTAGAAGCCATGAATGTCAATGAGATTCGCTTCCCGCCAAAATCGAACTCCCGATGGAACCGTTACTATCCTTGATCGTCACGAGTTTTCACTGTAACGCTTTTCCCGGTAGACCTACCAAAGAGGTAAGATCTCGAGCAAAATCTGTGGAATCTGACTTTTAATGCAGTTATTTTCCACGGCCTCTGCCACCCACTTCAAAAACGCTCACTCCGCAAGCTTCAGCTCTTGTCACCCTTGGACTTCTCGTACTCCTTCAACGCGTTTGCAAGAGTATCGTTCTTTCTTGCCACCATGTAGATGTCTGACGGATTGATCACATTACGGCCTGCGTGGTCTGCAAACAACTCCAAGTCGGTTCCCAACGACACTATCTGGTTGTAGACGATTTCCACAAGAGAAGCGATAAAAGAGGGGCTGGCGGAAACTGACATTTCGCCTGTTTGTTCCTCGACCATTTTGGCCACGCTGAGGTACACCGAGGCCCTAAGCTGTGCTTCTAGGTCTTCCATGGTAGTTGGGTATTATCCGGAGGACGGGGATCTCGAGGGGATTTGGAATAAACGGCTTCAGGAATGAAATGTGAAGAAGGAGAGTGCTCTTGATAAACCTTGAATCGAGATTGTGGGACCACTCTTTAGACCGGTCGTTCTGCTGCTTCAATTATCTTATGGTTCAACCAGCAAGCCAAAGGTGATATTCTTCCTCGATGATGGTTGCCGAAAACTTTTCAAAACACCAACTTCTTCTCAATGGTGACTTAAGGTCAAATGCAAAGCTCCAATATGTCTCAGGACTCTGCAACTCTCGATGTCGTGAGATGTGTAGGTGCGGCTGGATGTGCCTATCAATCAAATTTCGCGTTTGCGTGCCTTCAACCCACAGAGCTTTTTACCGTCGCCAATGGCAAAATTGTTTACAAAAAAAAAAGGAATATAAATACTCCCGTTTCCCTCCCCTTGAAAATGAATACAAATTCACTTTGACGGAAGCATTGCCCCCGGAATCACGGACCCTGCGGATTCACGGTCTGCGGTACGCGCATAATTAGTATTCCGGAATAGGATTGACGCGTTGAGAGATATCCTACTACTTACTTGACCGTTCTTCATCTTTTGCATTCTTCAATTCTTTCGCTCACATTTCCACAATGAAGAGATCAGCTCAAACCATCGATGTTTCCGCCAAGAGAAGAGCACTCCAGCCGGTTTCCAATAACCAGCTCGCTACTCCTCCTACTACTCCAGACAAGAAGAAGGTCATCGACCTCAGCCTGTCGTTGACAAAGGAGGGTGTCAAAAAGCTCAATTTCCTGGATTCCGTGTACTCCAAAGCTAAGGCAGTTTTCCAGCGAGGTGCCAGTAACAACGACCAGGAATGGTTGGTAGGAAGAAAAAGAGAAGCACAGCAGTTCACTGAGTTTCTTCGTTCCAGCATTTCCGAGAAAAAGTGCAACAGTCTATACATTTCTGGGCCTCCAGGCACGGGCAAAACAGCACAGGTCAATCTCTCGCTAGACAAGTTGACCGATTCGTCCAAACATGTGTATGACCTATTTTCCAGAAAAGTCCAGGTGATGAGAATCAATTGCATGACTGTGGGCAAGCCCGATAGCGTCTTCCACGAGATTTACTGCCACGTCACGGGCCAGAACCATGGCAGAAAAAAGTCTTTCGATGACCTCTACACATACTTGACAAGCACCGAGAATGTCGATTCGGTAGTGGTGGTGCTTGATGAAATGGACTACCTCATAACCAAAGACCAGCAGGTTTTGTTTCAATTGTTTCAATGCGCCTCAACGCTCAAGAGTCTGGTGTTCTCGACTAAGTTGGTCCTCATTGGTATCTCCAACGCCTTGGATCTCACAGACAAGTTTCTTCCTAGACTCAGGTCCAATGGATACACGCCCGAGGCGTTGCAGTTCTTACCATACACTGGTGACCAGATCAAGGACGTCATTACTGAAAAACTCAGGTCGTTGGTGGATAAGGAAAATTCTGCCCAGGTGCCTATAATGCACCCTGTGGCAATACAGCTCTGTTGCAAAAAATGTGCTGCAGTTACAGGCGATCTCAGAAAAGCATTTGACATCTGCTACAAGAGCATAGAAATGGTTGAGAGACAGACAAAAGAGAAAGCGCCTTTAGACGAGTTGACCTTCGAGACAGCACCAAAAGTGCTTATTGGGCATGTCGCTCAGGTATGTTCATCCACCTTCGGTGACACATCATTCTCCAAGATCAATGCGCTTAATCTCCTTCAAAAGGCGGTTCTTTGCTGTCTCTTTAAGCTTGACAGAGAAGCGTCCACGACTCCCACAGTCAACAAGCTATTTGATTTTTACACAAAGCATACGGCACAGGTGGCCGAAAACATGTTGGGTACGTTGAAAAAAGGCGAGTTTTTGGAGATCATCTCCGCTTTAGAATCAAGCTCGGTCATTTTACTTGCAACTGTCTCAAAAACATGCACTGGTTTGATCGATGTCGGCGGCAAGAGCGTGCGCCCCAACGTTCTGCTTGACGATATCAACAAAGCCATCCAGGATGTGGGTCTTCTCAGAAGACTCTTCCATTAATAGAGAATATAATTAGTCATGGGCACCAAACTCAATGGTTCAAGTGCGTTTAAGTATCTGGGAATAGGCCGCAAAGTGCCTCTCTGGAGTTACGTTGACAAAAAAAACTTAAGGCATTTTTGATGAGATTTTCTACTTTTATGTTGGACCAGGAAATTTCGCCCCCTTTTTGATTTTCAATTCATCGATTTTCCGTGGGTAAAGCCCACTTCTGAGATTGCGAATCTCCATGGGAGACCTTTAAGACAAAATTGACGAAAGAAGAAGAAAAAGGAAACCACTACAGTATTTTCCATAGCACATTGAATTTTTAAGACCCCCCATTTCATTGACCACTCAACCCCACACAAGCAGCTCTTGTAAAAAAAACCACGTGATTAGCCAGCCGTTGTAGCTCTATTATCACGGTGTACGGGTCTCAACTAATGCTAAAGTCTAGTCAACTAAAAAAACCTCTTTATCCCCCTTCACCATACTTTGCCCCTAGCGAATTTACATAGTTCATTCATACTACCAATCAGTCGAGACCGCAAAAAGTATTCCCAGTTTGGTCTCAACGCATCAACCACACAGCGCCTAATTAAAACATCAATATTCTATACATCGACCTCATAGCCTCATTATCATCAAACTAATCCCGGTTCAACATGTCTTCGGGCTCCAGAGGCGGCCCTCCTATTGGCCGAGATCGTGATAGAGATCTGCGGTACGGAAGCAGCAGCGATGAATTTGGAAAACGAAGGAAGAACTTCTACGGTGGGTCTACCAGAAGAGACTTCAAATCCACTACCTCTCCCTCGGGGCTAGATAATGCTCCACAGGGGCAGTATTCGTCAAGAGGCGAGACCCCTTCTTCGAATGACTACGGAAGACCCCGCTACAGAGGGTCCAGTCTCTCTAATAGTGGGCCTCTGTATGGGGGCCCCAGACCGAGTCTATATGGGAAAGATTCTAGGTACAGCGGGTCCAAATCCAGCTATGGTTACAACTCCAAATATTACTCGGAAAGAAGTGGGAATGGTGCATACGGTTCTTACAATGCAAGTAACAGAGAACCCTCCGGAGAGTACTATGGGTACCCAAGCTCAGGCAGAGACTTCCGAGAGCGAGATACAAGGGATACAAGGGATACAAGAGACCATCGCGAAACTTGGGATTATAAAGAGGCAACTTCTCGAGACATGATTAGCAACTCAAGCCTACCGAGGGACTTAAGCAGAGACCTGTGGCGGTCCGAGAGACCCAAAGCACCTCTCTCAGCATCTGGCCCCTCCAGCAGAAAATACTCTTCCCGCTTTAACCCCAACAATCCCCCAGCCACCGGCCGTAGCGCTGGTCAAGGAAGCGGGAGCCTATCACACTCAGGCCCTGACTACAAGAGGGATAGGTACGACTATGATAATGACGAATCTTATGGGAGCCGGTGGAGATCATATTCTAGAGATTCTAGGGATCCTAGAGAAAAATCAAGATTGCTCTCAAATTCCAGGCCATACAGCAGCAAAGAAAAAAGAAGCGCTGGTCTCACAAACAGCTTGGGCAACAAAAGGGGTGACTCGTACTATCCATCGAATAGCACTTACTCGAATAACGCTCCCAGGTATCAGGATCGTTATACTGACCGTTACGATCGCCGTGAGGATGGCGAAGATAGCAGATATGATTACAGAGGTAACGCTGATGACCGTAATGACGGGGAGGATGAAGGATTTGACTACGGTGACGATTCATACTACCGAGAGGACCTGCGAGAGCCTGACGAGGGTTATCGCTATGAAGATCGGGACACTGTCAGAGCAAAGGAGCATGAAGAAGAAAGCGATCGAGAGCCTGACGCAAAGACCACAGATGAAGCTGAAAAGGAAGATGCCGAACTTGAAGCAAAGAAAATTTCTGAGTCTGTTGTTCACGACATGAAGACCATCGAGGCCTTGAATGAGACTGTGAGCAAGCCAGGTGATCCAACCTCGCGTGCATTGCCCACAGGTGATGATTACCAGCCTAAAGAAGGTGCTTTGGCTGGTCCAGAGCCTACCGACACCACTGTGAAGGATGAAGCTGCATCACCTAGTGTTACCTTCTCCCTCCCCAAACCTAAAGAGGAGAATCCTCCGGTTGACTCCAACACACTCCGCTCTATAGAGAAGCTCAAACTGGTGCAAGTGTCTGCCGAAGATCTTGACACTTTGGATTATCCTGACGGTTGCATGCGCCCACTCACTGAGTTAGACCACAAACTCGAAACTTTGAAAACTGAATTCACTCGCGCAAAACAGTTTGATGAAGACGAATCTTTTCTCAGATTCTCCCTTGCGAAGCCGCTTGCGAATCTTCTGGACTATCCCTTCTTCCAGCAGAATCTTCACCAATTCTCGTCGAAGTTCAAGCGCATCAGAGATTTGTACAGCCGCAAAGAGCATAATGTGAAGAAAAAGCGTCTCATGCTATGGATCAAGTATAATACCTTGGATAAGGAAAACGAAAAGAGATGTGCGAAAATGGAGGAACAACTAAAGATCATTCATCCACCTGATGATGAGTCGAGAAGAGAGCTCGAACTGATTGACATCAGAGCCAAAAATAACGATACTTCCCCGGATGCGCAGTTGCCATCCGAGCCACAACAACAAGGTGGCAGGCGTGGACGTCGTCACGGTGACTTGGTCACGACCGAAGCCGAATTCCAGGAAATCTTGAAGAGCTTGGAGAATGAACAGAACGAAGACCCGTTGAGCAAAGCGAAGCGCTTATCTGCGAAGATTCCCGACCTTATTCTCGACCCGGTGGAGCGCCAAAGCTTCATTTTCATGGATTCCAATAATATCGTTCATGATAAAGAAAAGTGGGCCAGCAGAATCAAGACTGATTTTATGGATAACTTCACAGAGAAAGAACATGACGCATTCTGTGAAGCCTTCTGCCGTGCTCCTAAACGCTTCGGTGAGATTTCAAGGTTGATCGGTGGGTTGCGTTCGGCTGAAGAGTGCGTGGTACATTACTATATGACTAAGAAGGCCGTCAACTACAAATACTTGGTGTCGCAGTTTAAGAAGCGTTCTGCTAGAAAACCTTCGAGAAGAAAATCCAAGCTCAAAGAGCAAGAAGCATCTTCCAATGCCACGACTGATGCCGCCCCAATGGATGCAACAGATAGCGGAAAAGACACCGAGGCGGTGATGACACCGGAAGCAGGGGTTCCTGCAATCGAGCCAATTGAAGAAGTCAAGCGTAAACGGGGTGCGGCTGATGATGTCCAGACAGCTCCTGAAGTTGAGATCGAGCTTCCACCAAAGAAAAAGACCAGAAGACGGAAGGGTGACGATGTCTCAATACCCTCAAATCCTGTTACTGAGCCACTCCCTGAGCAGCATGAGCATGAAGCAGTCGCCAATGACCCTTCTGTTCCTCAAGTCACGACTGCCGTGTATGATCGGCCCAACGGCTCAGCTCACGAAGATAAGCGGAAAGCCATAACTAGCTATTGGAGCATCACCGAAGTGAACGACTTCCCCCGCTTGCTTGCCGAGTATGGCTCTAAATGGTCTACCATCGCGAAGAAGCTCAGTTCCAAGACTGCAACCATGGTGAGGAACTACTATCAGAGAAATGCTGAGAAGCATGGATGGCAGTCGATTGTATTGGACGCTGATGGCCGACTCGCCCAAAGTGCTGGTGACCCACGCTCACAAATCTCCAATGTTGATGCAACCATTGTGGTGAAACCGCAAAGACGACCAGAAGAGTACGCTCCCGGGCGCAGACCTGAAGACTTCAACGGAACCTATGAAAGCGTAAGTCATCCACCCAAGTTTACTGATGTGCCCGTTGGAATGTTCCACCACCCCTTTCAGGCCACCCCACCCAAGCGTGCGTCAGTGGGTTCTCTTCTTTCAGGCCCACCACCTGTGATGTACGAGCCACCCACCCGTGTTCCTCACCTCTCTGGTGTTTCTCACTCGTCTATTCCGCAAGCCGTGTCGCTTCCTCCTGTTCTTCCAGCACCTATACTGCCTCCCGTGACGCACAGTGGAGTGAAGCCCTCCATAATGAGTCTCCTCAACTCTGACTCGTCTTCGCTGGTACCATCATCACAGTATTCCCAGCCACCTTCAACGACTCAAGAGCCTGCCCCACCTGTTGCACCAGCGCCTCCCAAACCAGGCAACCTCGCATCCTTGCTTAACTCGTCCTCCTCGCCTGTTCGCCCTCAGGAGGCACCCAGCAAACCTGACATCCCGTCCGAAGCGCCCCGCAAAAACAGCATCAAGTCCCTTTTGCATGACCTGTGATGCCCTGTACCATAGCCAGTCAACAAGCTTAGACCTGTATTATAATATTAATCGGAACCCAGACTCAATTGTAAGCGAGAGAAATGATGGAGATTTAATCGAGGAGCCGAAAGAAAGGCAATGGTATGAGCTGTGGAGTAAGTCATTTCGTCTTTTTAGAATATCACCATCGCCTCTCCATATTCTTGTACCATTTGTATCCTTCATCTACAGATGCCACTGGTACAACAAAAAGCCCAAATAAAATTTATATCAATTTGGTGAAGGCCTTCCAAACTCCTTTCTTGATCTTCCTTGGCAGACTTCCCCCTTATGAGGTGCGCACGCACTGAAAAAACTTCTATGCTTCAGAGTACCATTCTCCAACAATCAGCCATAATGATGCTAAAGCCCGGCAGCTGCGTCGAGGGGTGCCGTTCTCTTCGGAGACTCTTCAGCTCAACCGCATTCAGGTCACAAGAGATCCTTGAGGAAAGACCGTTGGTCCCTCAAAAAGTTAGACCAGCCACACATACAATAAGCAGAAGCCTACCATACACCAAACTAAGCAATGCTGAGATGGAAAGACTAAGGGTGGTGCCTGCTTTGAAAACCTTTTTCGGCGGAAACCCATACCACGACCTGGTGATGAGCAGATTGAACCGTCTTTTGGAAAAGCACCACAGACTCCCTAGAAGGGTTCTTGACGAAAGAGAAGCCAAGGCGATTCTGTTCATTTCATCTGCTGAATACAAAGCCCGTGCCAACTCAGGAAGCAGAATCAGACCCGTTCATTATAAGGAGTTTGTGCAAGCGTTGCAGAAACTCAGAAGCATAGAACCAGAGCTCATGCCTCACGATGTGATCCAGACATTGGACGAGTTCACCAAAAAGACTAGTGACGAGAAAAAGATCGCTCAGCTGTTTGTCAAGACGTTGGACGAGTTTGGCAGAGCCAACACCGTCGGCAAAAGAAAAGACGCTGTGGCCAACATCAGCATGGTGAGAGGTGAGGGTTTGATCATGGTCAACGGCAAGAAACTGACCGAGTATTTCACCAGAACCCTCGACATGGGCAAGCTCGTGTACCCATTCCAGGTTGTTGCACAGGAATCCGAGTATAATGTGTTTGTGACATGCAGCGGAGGTGGTGTCAGTGGCCAGGCTGAAGCTTGTATGTATGGCATTGCCAAAGCATTGGTGGTGTTCAACCCATCGCTCAAACCACGCTTGAGAAAGGCTGGTTTGATGACCAGAGACAACAGAATTGTCGAGAGGAAGAAGCCCGGCAAGCTTAAGGCTAGAAAGTCGCCAACCTGGGTCAAACGTTAATCTTGTATATATGCACCGGTTACTCCTGCTGCTGTAAATACTCTAGCACCTTCTCTATCTCTCCCTTTTCGTACTTGCTGACTTTGCCTTGGAAGCTGGCGCCTTTGCCGCCTCCCTTGATGTTCTGAACAAGGCTCTTGATCTTTACCAGGAGCTCTTCGGAACGGGGACCCATAATCTTCACCATTCCACCGTTTCCAGCTTTATAGTCACCGTTGAGCAATACCACGGTTCTTGAGTCGGTCAAATTGATCCCACTCTCCTTTGTGCTGTTGACAAGCGTGAGAAGTTCCTTCTGACAGGCAGTCAAGTACTCTGGCGAGCTGTCAGCTCTGTAAATCGTAGCCACCTTCTTTTCTTTAAGCTCTTCAAAAATGGCAGATGCTTTGAGACTAGCTAGCTCCTTGATCAAAGCGCCCTCTCGAGAGAGTGCCTTGCGGTAGTTAACATTGAGATCAGCCACTTTGGTCCCCACCTCCTCGATCTGGCACGACAATTGACTACCACACACCTCCTTGAGCATAAGATAGTTCAGCTCAAAAAGCTTAGCAACACGAGAACCGCACGTAAAGAACAAACGGGAGTTGCCTCCTCTAATGTTGGTCTGGTGCAACAACGCTACCGCCTGCACTTGACCAGTAGACTTCAAGTGGGTACCACAACATGGATTAGTGTCCAAGTCACCAATAGATACGATCCTCACGACGCCCTTCGACTGGTCGTAGTCATCTGGTATATGAGACACATCAATCTCATGGCCATGTTCATCTGGAGTGGCAACACTAACAGGCAAGTTCTCGACAATCTTCTGATTGATAATTTTCGCTGCCTCTGCAACTGTAGCGTCATCTGCTTTCCTGGGTAATTCAATGTAGTTGATAGAATCTCCCATGGACCAGCTAACTGTCTCCAAGTCAAAGGTATCAAAAACCGCCGAAACCAAGTGCTGACCAGTATGCTGTTGCATTATATCAAGTCTTCTTTCCCAGTCAAGGCTCACCTGGACCACTGTTCCCGGCTCGATCTCCTGTGGCGTCACATGTACAGCTGTAAGTTCCTTTCTCAACACTTTGATCACATCCACCTTGGTATCGTCTGGAAGAGTGAGCTTTCCCGTGTCAAAAGGCTGGCCACCCCCTTCAGGAAATAAGATTGTGTCTTCGAGCTCTACCGAAAACAATCCCTCATCCTCTTTATCCTTTTTTGGCTTGTTCTTGTTCTGCTTATCTCTGGAGGACAAGATTGGCTCATATGGCTTGCAAGAGACCACTTTGGTCTCAAACGCTTTAAGGAATGAATTTGTTTGACATGCCAATGCACCCACAACGGTAGAGGTCGCTATAGGCATAATTAACGTAAAAAAGGTGAAACACGGGAAATCTGCTTGATAAGTTGTGCGCACAATTTCGATAGTCTCCACATTATGACTCGGTTTCTTGTCACGGAAAAGCTCAAAGCCCTCATCGAGAGCTCTTCACTAAGCAAAGCTGATAAAATTAATTTGCTTCTGCAAGAGCATGTTGAACATACTGAGTTGGTGAACTTTTATCGTCAAGAAAAGCCATGCTCGTCTCTTTTGGAACTTCTCAGAACCACCAAGTTGGTGATCCCAAACAAGAACACCAAAAATGAGGACACGCCGAAGACAAAGGAGTTTCTCCGGTCAATGGAAAAGCTACGAGTTCAAGCTCAAGAAGAAGAGTATCAACGACTTGTGCAAAAGACGGAAAACGACCATTTCAAGCTCTATGAGCAGAGGATTGACGATAATTGGAACCCAGCCCAAGCGAGCAAGGAGGTCAGAAGTCATATAACCACTATCTTCAACATCTTTATCAGTGTGGTGAGCGTTGTCTATGCGATATGGTATTGGACAAGTAGCTCAGCAAGAATGAAAGATAGTTATCGTGTCTTACTCTGCTTGTTTTCCGGAATCCTCATTCTTGTGGCCGAAGTTGTGGTTTATATGGGATATTTAGGCAAAGTCGAGGATGCTCGTGTCAGAGAGCGTAACAAAAAAGAGGTGAAGAGGGTCATTCAGACGTTCAAGCTTAACTAGTCGATATGAGCGAAACGGAAATCACGAACGTGGAAACCACCTTTAGTTACCACCTACTGTCGCCAATGGAGGAGGGGGAGAAAGGGCCGTGATATCGACAAACTTCCCGGGAGGATCATTTTTGACCCGGCGACTCGTGATGTCCTTCTTGCGGTAGTAAGACCACTTCAACAAAACGCTGAACAAAGCAATGAATTTGAAATCCGGCCACAACGTTGGGACAAATTCGATCTTGCAGTTATGGGTGCACTGCCACAACATGAAGTCGCTCAAACGGGAGTGGCCAGACGTTCTGACAAGTAAGTCAAGCTGAGGTGAGTCTGGTCCCATGTACATATTTCTATAGAGCTCGGCCAAATTAATATCGCCTTTTGGAATGCCGTTCTCGCATACGCCCTTGATTGAATGGACGATATCATCCCGGGAAGTGTATGGGAAACACACGTTCAATGTGCGCTCCAGCTGCTCGACGTCTGTGATCTGCTCGACCTTCTTTAAGTCTTCCAAGATATCCTCTGGTATCATGGAGCGATTGCCAATGATACGAACACGGACCCGGTTTTGGCGTGCGTATGAATTGTCGTAGAGCGACAAGTATTTTAGCTTGTCTCTAAGCAAGGCCATGAGAGTGTCAACCTCCTCCTTTGAACGATTGAAGTTCTCGATCAGAAAAGCATAGACGGTGACATCAGAGACTCCTACGCGATAGCACGTCTCCAAAACCTGAAATTAGTAATAGCGCCGCAACGACTGAGGGGTGTAGCATACAGATAGAAGAGACAAGGCCCCGGCTGCATGGCCGTCTTTCAAAGGCAAAGCTTTCTTTTTGGCAAACCTCCTATTACCATCCATTATGAAGCCAACGTGTTTGGGGGCTGGGCCGGTGGTTAGGATGGAGATAAGGATATCTTTGAGGAAATCGAAGACGATCCAGGAGAACGGGATGTAGTGGAGGGCGTCAACAATCTTCTGGAGAAAGTAAAAGTCGATCATTGAAAAGTGAAGGGAATATTCGGGGAAGGAATCGACTCGTTTTTATACCCAGAGCCGCACCACTGGCTGCAAAAAGTGAAACGGCAGGAGTGCCTTGGTTTTTGTCGGGGTAACATTTTGCGAAGATTCTATAAGTGGCTTCGAATATGAACTCATGGTGCTTTTTCTGAGTAAGCCCTAGAGGTTCAGTATTGGATCGTCAATTGAGGTTCGTCAAAGTTCTTGATCTATGACCGAATTCTAAAGACTTCGAAGTTTTGGGTATTTTAGAGTATTTAGAATAGATTTCCTGCTATTGACTCTCTGTCTTTTTCTTATGAGATATTTCATAGTGTTTATCAGTTAAAATAATATGATGTTGTCCACTTTCTTGAACGGCTTCATTTGGCACAGTGAAGTGGAACATAGAAGTCATGTCTCGAAAATTCTTGGAAACCTTTTCATTTCCCTAAATACTTTTGTAACTGGAAAGAATTGGTTTCGAATCTGTCGGTTTTCAATTTCTGTGCCTATTTTTTTGTTCATGCTTTCTCTGGAATCTCAACCAAGAATCACAGAATCTCACGCACCAGGCCAAATCCCAGAAAAGTGTGAGCCAAACGCCCTTACAAAAAATCGTAAACAAGAAGAACAGACTTTCCAAGGGTCTAAATCGATAAAATTTTTCAAGGATTCTTTGTTTAAGCCGAGATTGAGTCAATTACGGGCTCTGGACACCTTTACTGGTGTTCGGTACTATAAGCCGTCTGGTTTCTATACAATGAAATTCAACTGGGGTCAAAGTTCAAGAGCCGACCGATGACTAAACTATCAAGTGCTATAGTCATCTGAGAAAAATGAAAGTTGAGCTTTTTATGCCTTAACATAAACCCCAGGTTACTATCGAGAATTCTCCCCTTCGCAAGTACTTGCCATTGAGCAAAATCACCTTAGATGCACCATGAAGATAGGAAGAGGAATGATAGTCAGTCAATTGATGATGATCAGAGAGAATGGGCTACTCAGCTTTGGTTGGTTCGAGTTAGATAAATATCAGATGAGCGGGAGTTTCGGCGTTTTTACCAATGTTTTCCCTATGGTGGCCATTCTATAACATGATTCATATAAACGAGCTGAAAAGATTTAAGTCGCCCTCGGGCGTCTCCCATCTGGTGGCTATTCTTAACGATATGCGAATGGCTGCAAAATAGGCCCAAGGGTGACCAACAGATTCACAAGAAATACCAAACCCCGACAAATCTCAAGACTTGCACCTCTTCAATACAAAAATGCAGCCAAAAAAGGCAGCCAGAAAACAATTCCCCTTGAAACCCTTGGAATCCATCATTCCCCAAATAGGACCCACATCACCTCCATGTTTACTTATTCGCACATCAACAAACACCTACTACTACCCAATGTCGTTCCGACGCCCCCAGCCAGACCTGCGCAAAAGACAGTCCAAAAAGGACGACGCTATTCGGCGCAAAATCGAACACGAACTTTCCAAAAAAAGGGGCCAGGGCCTGCGGATCCGTCGTCTGAAGAAAGGTGCTCCAGGCACAGTGTGGTCTTTGAATCCCTCGGATCCGATTGTGTGCAAGGCATCGGCATCCGTGTACGAGGCAGCTCAGCTTATGCTGGCAAAAAGAGAGAACTGCATTCTTGTTGTGGACAATGCCGGTGGACTCATTGGAATCTTTACTGCCAAAGATTTGGCGTTCAGAGTCGTGGGGTCAGGCTTAAGTTCCAATAGCACGCCTATCGAGCAAATCATGACCCATAACCCCATCTGTACGCAAGCGCTGTCGCCAGCCCTGGATGCCCTCACGCTCATGGTGGAGAAGGGCTTCAGACACTTGCCTGTGTTGGATGATGAGAACCACATTGTGGGTGTGCTAGATATCACCAAGTCATATGCACAGCAGATGGAGAAGCTTGAGAGGTTGCATGCCTCGTCGAAAAAGCTCTACGACGCTTTGGACTTGGTGCACACAGAGATGGGAATGGCAGATCAGCCCAGACAAGTTTTCGAGTATTTCCAAGACTTGAAGCTGAAGATGGACGGCCCCACCTTGGCCCTGGTGCTTGACCCAACGACTCAAACAGTTTACACCACAGTGAAGCTGTCTGTGTATGAGGCCACCATCTTGATGCGGGAAAACAGAACCACTGCTGTATTGGTGAAGGACACAAATGATAGTGTCAGCGGAATCATCACCTCCAAGGACGTTGTGTTGAGAGTAATTGCGGCGGGCCATGATCCTAGAAAGTGCTCCGTTGTACGTGTGATGACATCCCAGCCGGATTTTGCCAAATCCAGTCTATCGATCCAGCAGGCTTTGAGGCAGATGTTCGAGGGCCACTATCTCAACTTGCCCGTGGTTGATGAGGAAGACGAGATTGTCGGCATTGTGGATGTTTTGAGGCTTACGTACGCCACTCTCAGTCAGATCAAGCGAATTGAGAACCTGGAGGATCCAGGCAAAGAGGAGCCTGGTGAAGGGCCAGCATGGAACAAGTTCTGGACTTCTCTCGACAACGACTCGGAATCTGTTCACCTGGACTCGGCAGCAAGTATTCCAGATGTGACGCCCTCCGAGTTTCAGTCATTCAATATTGATGTGAACCCTTCTGACTCGATTTCGGCCGTGGAAGAAGGCTCCAAACAAATGAGCAAGACCGCATCCAACTTGAACAGAGATGACCTTTTTGTGTTCAAATTTCGCTCTCCAGCACTCGCCAGCCGGGTCCATAGAGCCACAATTCGTCCTGAACAGACTCTCCAGGAATTGAAAGACGTGATTGAATCCAAGCTTCACAGCAAGGATCTCGAGGCCTTGAAACTCAGCGACGGCGAGGAGTACGCAATTAGCTACGTTGATGACGAGGGCGACATTGTTTCTATTACGTCTGACCACGATTTGCGGGACTGTGTTGAGGTTCATGAAAAATTGAATATCTTCAAGGCAGACATTTACCTTCACCACCCCCATGATGAGGCCCCAGTGGGCAAGATCAGGTCACTCAAGGGCGCACTGGCTGGTGATTTGATTCCAGGTGTTTCCAACCAGACCCTTATTCCTGGTGTTCTTGCAGCAGCCACTGCCATTGCAGCAGTTTTCTACGTTACAAAGAAGTGATCACTCAATCTCAAATATGACAACCAGAGCAGCAGCTACGTGAGCCAATTATACCATACGTTCACTTCGTACTGAATGCTATATTTACAAGATACCCTCTAGTTTTCTCACCTCCTCCAACTTCTCCTCGTACACCTTCTTCTGGTCGGCCTCCAGAAGCTCCTCGTTCAAATAAACGTTGGGCACACCCTCGAAGTCCTCAGCACGCAACACAATGGCATTGGGGTTGCGTTCACTGGACCATCTGTGAGCCACCACTTTTCTAAGCTCAACGTGCAAATCTTCCAAACTGTGTGATCTGCTAATGATATAGTCGGAGATGTCGAAGCCCAAGCGCAGCTGCAACAGCTTGAAATAAGTAAATCTGAAATGGAGGTCATGCAAAAGAGTGGAGGCGAAGTCTGTTGGTTCCAGGCCTTGGAGTTCCTGGTATGTCTCCTTCATGATCTGGGCCACCTGCTCTGGAGAGTACGAGGATTCGATATCCTGATTTCTGACGACATTCTGCTTCCACTGAGCCACCTTGAAGCCTGGCATGTCGCGCTCGGCGTCAAAAGGCTGGAAGTTGGGGGAGTTGTTCTTGTCTAAGATGTTGATTTTGGACTTTGGATCGGTTTTGAAGTCGTCCTGCTTTTCGATGATTTTGGGGTCGACTTTGCGGGAGAAGCCGAAAAACAGCCTCGTTGCTGTCGTCGACAACTGCCGGATACGGACAGGGAAGCTGGACCTTAACATGCTGAAGAAGACTGTTGGTGAGAAAATTTCTAAAGGTGTAGGCTCAGATGCAGGGATCATAGTAAAGGCGAGGAGTCTGGAGTGTGATGAGGAAAACATAGAAGCGGGAATTTGTTAGTCTAAAGTTTTCTTGTAAAGAATGTGATTTGACCATTTTTGGGTTTGGACATCGAGGCATTGTGGGTATTGTGACTTTGAGGTCAAACAATGTTGGATGTTGGCTGTTTCGCAGCCATTGGAGAGAAGAAGCGAAGGAAATGAGTTTGAGAAGAGTTTTCCTTATTTTGTTGATATGAAGCCGGCATAAGTGGAGAACTAGGGGGTTTGATGAAGCTAGGACTTTTTTGACCTATGAGTGTGATTGGCTCAGTAGGACCGGTTCAGTGCGACATGGGGTCTGATTCAAGACCACTCAATATAGCACTCTCACAATGGCGAACAAAATCTCGCCATTGGCAATTCTGCATTCATACATTTTCTATAGTTTCATGGTAGTTTGGCAAGTGAATAGCATGTGAGGCATCAAAGAAGCCTGGTGGGTCGGTAAGCTAGGCATACCAGTCTAGTGTGTGGGGTCATAGCGATCGTTAAGTTAGGTTTTGTGAGGCCTGCGGATGAGGTATTGGAGCGTAAGCATAGCCATCACAGCCACAAGCGTGATATCTGTTAGAAGTGCATTGGGGGTAGCGGGCACTGACGCCTCAGAGCTGAACGTATCCAGCAACTCGACGTGGAACCGCTTGACATTTGACGGGAGCTCTGTAGGGACCACAATGTCACGTTTTTGAGTGTTAGGGACTTCCGTGGCCACAGTCTGACCTGGCGAAGTGATTGTTATGGGCGAAAAGGACGGCGCTGGTGTCGAGGAAGTAGTAGTAGGCAGGGCCGTGTTTCCAGAGCTATCGACGTTTTCCACAGACACTTCGCCCTGCTCACACCAGCCGTTCACGGGAATGCAGTTGATATACTTGCACCAGGTACACGTTTTCTTGCCCAGCTCCATGTCGGCCGAATATAGGTTCTTGAATAAGAGGGCGAAGTAGACGATGGCCAAAACGAGGCAAACTACTCTCAAAGCACCCCAAGTAAGCACTTTCCACTTAATTTTGTCCGCGTACTTATCCATTGGATTCCACAGATTGATCATGAGCTGGGTAGTGGAGGTGTCAGCGTAATATGTGTAAATGCCATCAACGTAGACGAATGAGGGGTCCGGAAGAAAGAGTATCAGCAACAAGAGACCCATGCAGAAGCCTCCAATGTGACTGAAGTTGTCCATGCCTGGAAGAAGACCCAAGACGAAGGCCACAATAACCTCAAGAATCATGATGAATATAAATAGCTTGTAGTGTTTGGTGCCGTAAGGATTGGTATTTTTGCGTCCACAATAGATGAAAAGAAGGAAGTTTGTGGCGATAATGCCGAAGAGGGCGCCTGAGGCGCCGGTTGAAGCGATTCCATTTGGGGAAAAGTTCGCTCCCAAAAGAAAGCCCGAAATGCCCAGAGCCATGTAGATGATAGCGTACTTCAATACACCAATGGCCCGTTCCACAGAGGCACCCATGGTCACTTGAAGAAGGAGATTGAAGCCAAGATGGAGAAAACCAGCATGGAGAAATATAGGCGTGATCACTCTGTACCACTGGTCAGGGTTGTAACCCAGCGAGTCCAATGGAATACCGCTCAATCCGCAAAGCTCAGCTAGACTACAAACATTAGTGTCTGTGTCAGTTGAGTTTGGGCAAGGAAACTGGATCAGCGGATCAGAGGTGATACCGTCTAGTTTGTGCATGCAAGGAACGTATCTGGCGCCCATGTTAATGAAAAGATACGTTGAAGGACCCAACATGGGGTTAAAATAAGGCGACGTCTGGAACGCCAGGCCGGTGAGCTGTGCCATCTTGGCCAATTCCACGATAAACACAATTACCTGGATCAAGGTGACTAGGATGGTGAAGTAGGGGAGTTTGGCGTAGTGAAAACGAGGCAATCTCTTTTCGATTTTGCGGCGGGCACGGTCGTTTTTCTTGATTCTCTGGTCGATGGAGGTCGTTGTGTCTCTGAAAGGGTCCTTGATCTCGTCATCAAACGGGTTTCTGCTTGGGAACCGGTCCATTTCGTGGTGTTCCAGGTCCACGCTGTTCTGGCGAAGATCGCTCAGGCTCGTGTGGTCGAAGCCGCCGCTTTCATAGTAGCGGTAGCCATAGGGCTGGGTGCGTCCCTGGGGCTCTAGGCGACTGTGGGCGTCGTTGACCTTTAACGTGGATTCATTTAAGGGCAGAAACGGTGTAGCTCTCGAAGGTTCGGGGTGAGCTTCAAAGGTGAAAGACAGCCCCAGCGGGTGTTTCTCAGGCACAGGCGGCCGGTGGTCTGGCGCATTTTGCATGAACTCGTCTCGGAACAGCATGGGTTTTAAAGAAGTTCCTGGAGGTAATCACGTAGATGGAGCTGGTCTGTGTAGGAGTGAGGCAGTACCAGGAACCGTCCACAGGAGGCGGTGGGAGGGAGGAAAAAAAAAATACAAATCGATTTTTTGAAATGTATTTGAATACTGTGACTTTGCTTCGAATTATTCTTTTTTGTTCTTTGAATTCACGGGAGTTTGGTGGACCAGAGCCTTTACGTGATAGATGCGGAGATGCACAGTCCAAAAGAGCTAATAAATCCGGCCGTGGTGTAACTACGCGTTTTCTGATCAAATTTTGAGGACAAGCTTAATTTTGGAGAATAAGTGACATTTTGAACTTTCTCCTCACCCCCAAAAGTCTCCCCTCCTTTCGGTTTACTTCTGGACGTGAGTAGGCGCTGTGCCTGGTACCTGACGAGGCGGTGATTATGGCTGCGAAATCCAGAAATAGCCTGTAGAATGAGACAAAAACGCCTCGGCTTGAGGTGACGAAACGGTCCAGGTAGAATATGAGAGGAATTTTTTAAAGACAGCACTTTCGTTTTATTCAAGAAAGCGCTTCGTTCGGATGCTGGTGTCTCCGGGGTGGTGTTTCAAATGGGAATGCAGGTCATCAGGCGTTCCATTTTGGGTCAGAGAAGAGATTTCGGTGCATTTTCTATGGAGCTATCTTTCTAGAAGCCGTGATCGGCAGTGAGCGTTTTTTGTCAATATTCCCTGGAGAGGTCACTCTCGTCTTTGATATGCCTGTTTGTAGAGAAGCTTTTCTAGAGGAGGCAGACCAAGTTTAGAATAAAGGCACGGATTAGGATGATAAGAGGTACTTTATAAAAAGCACGCCAAATTCAACAAGTAGAGTATGTAAGTAGGTTGAAAGGAGACTGTTCCACTAAGAAATAGCGACCTACGCCCAGGGACGCTGGTGTTCACAGGACAATCTTGGAAGTTATGTAGCTATCTTACTGGCTACTTAGACACGATTAGTTAAGGGTATGTGCAACGAAGAAACAAATATGCTTATTCTCAAGAGCCCGAGATCATTGGGTGATAATCCTCTCCTTAAATTATTCGATTTAAGGTTCATAGTGGTTGTTTGACTTCTCTTTGCTGTCTCAGAATGTTCCACAGGGATGGCTGCGATATGGAATCACTACATTCACAGGTTTTCAAAAAAAAAATAGGACTATTTGTATTCTCGATGACGCATTAATAGGCCCGTTCCAGAGATTTCACGAAAGTATCGTAGACTTTCGTCTGGATGGTGAATTCATTCTTAGCGAGACAATGACACCTTCAATAAAACTTCTCTTGTCTCTGAGAACAAATTGCTCCCAGAAGCGCTACAATTGTAAGGTTCCGTCAATCTTGGAATATTCTTACGTGAAAAAAATCTCCACAATATATGATCGCAATACCGGGATATCGAATAGTCGTATATGCTAAATCTATGCTTCCAAATTCCCTGGTAGTATTGTTTACTACCAATGGCAAACACCTTGCGACTAATATCTCCGATGACAGCAGAATCCCGTTAAGAAGTTCAACACTTGAAACCTTCAAGCATCTCGAACCCGTTATTGAACCTTCTCCAGTGAGCCTAGAATAATCCGCTTTCGGCACTCAACAAACCTCCAAAGAAATCTCCCTTCCTTGGATTCCTCTTCAAAAAGGCGACTCGTCAGCCACTCTTGTCGATTCTTTTGGTCTACTTAAAAAGCGACTCGTTAGACAAAGGATCGGCCTTCAAAGCCATCTCCTTGCGCTTCACTTTTCTGTCCAAAGCAGCCGTGGCCCTGGATCTGGCCTGCTCAGCGGCCTGCTGCTTCAATTGTGCTCTGACGGCGTTAGGCGACACGTACTGCTTGTTTTCGTAGATCTTGGGGCCGCCGAAGGAACCTTCCAAGATGGTGATAAGAGTCATCACAAAACGAGGCCCAATTTCCACCAAAGAGAGCGAATCAGCATCCACCTCACCTTTAGCCACATCGCTCTCCTTGAGCTCCTCGGTCTCGCTGATCTGGTAGTTTCTCACCCAGATCTTGTTGTCCACAATGGAGAAAGTCATGACATGGTCCACAAAAGGCTTGGACTTACGGGCCTTGGGAGGAACTCCAAAGGTGTGAATGAACATCTCCTTGATCAAGGCGAAGTGGGGCAGCGCATTGAAAGACTTGTCGAAACTCAAAATCGGCCTCGATCCCTTCAAGCAGTTGCCGGTGAAGTTCAACTCGTCCAAAGTGTGCATGTTCTGAACGAAGAACTTCATAGTGGGACCGTTAGGAGGCTTCAGGATCCACAAATAGAGATCCTGGTGTTTTCTGGCCTCGAAAAAGAAAATATTGTTGCAGTTGTAAAGCTCAGCTACCTCGTTAAGCTGGTGCAAGTTCTTCTTCGAGTCGAACTTGGGCTCTTTTCTGGAATGGGGCATCAAGAATGTCAAATCTTGGATCAAGTGTCTGTGTCTGTAGGTGACGCCACGAGACGAAATCACAAGCACACGCTGGCGGTTTATGTGCTTGGTCTGCTCGGACGTCTCCTTGGTCAGTTTCAGCTGAAGGGCTTTGTATATGGCTGACATTTGGTAGATACTGGAAAGCGATGAGATGCGATGGGGTTGATTTTCAGCCTGAGTAGGCGTGAAAGACCCGTACACCAGCTTACCTCAGGTCGTCCAGCCCTTCCACGATAATGCCTGAATTGTTGAATTGGGAAGGTCTGGTTAGTTGGGGGTAATATTCAATACCTCGTTAATATACCCACCGAGTATGGACGCATTTGGAGCCCACTGCGTCGACCTACGGTCATGTCTACAAAGTATCTGGACAGCGATCCCTGTCCCGGTAGCAGCTCCTCAAAACATGTATTTATCTAGATCTAGTGCTTCTCAGCAGGCTTCTCAAGATGCTTGGCCAAGAAGTCCTGGACGAACTTTTCCTCCTCCTTGGATGAAGCGTTGATAGCTGGAGAAGTGGGCTTGGCGGGACCCCATGGCTTGGGCACAGCAACAAACACAACAAGGCCCAAAGTGGCAAGCGACAAGACGTGTGGCTGGACGGATCTTCCGAGGATTTGGTAGGCGGCACCCATTGTTGAAGATAAGTAGATGTTTGTTGAAGGTTTAACTCGCGGGCACTTTTTCATTGGTTGTGGGTGTGTGCAGGTCGCCAACAGGGTCCCATAGATTCTGGAGGGCCAGAGGGGTTTGGCGTGTTTTTTTGGGGGTTTGTCGTAGTTGTAAGTTTGTAATTGAGGTTCGGAAGTGTTCTGAAAGTTTGGGGCTTTTTGGTCTGGACAGTGTGGGGGCACTTCTGGGGTAGATTGAATCACCCCAGATAGAACCTCGGACATTTGGAGAACGCCGGTATGGTTAATTGCCGACGGAGTGTAGAAAGCATTGGATAATGAAGACGTTATTCGCCATGTAGAAGTTTTGGTTTAGTGGTTGGGCCCCTGGCTTCCAGTGGAGCTAATTGCGAATACATTTTGGATGCAATGACGACTTCACGCGATATAGAGCTGTTTCAAGCAGGTTGGGGAGTTCAGATACTCTACGAATGATAATTGGGGCAAGACAGAAAAAGTAAGCACAGTCGTAGATCTACTCACTGACAATTCGCTTTGACTCAAAACAACATAATGGCCATATATGGGCTGCGTTCTGGAGATTACTGGCAGTTTAACCTGGAGTTTCAAAAAGACAACAAAGCTGTCGAGAGGGTGAGTCTCATGTGAGGGATTCGTTTTCTTTTCGAACTCTTACCCATGGCTGCAAAAATGTCGTCTCTGTCTCGATATTCATTGTAGTATCAGTACCAGTGCTTGACATGACTTCAAAGTTACACATCAAAGGAATTCATTGTCTCGCTTGTTACACAGGAATCGAACTTCAATTGGCACCCAAATGACTTGAAAGCTCGAGGTCTGCTGAGGCAGCGACGACATTGTCGCGTCCCAGTGAGACCAAGAGACTTGGTACCATTGAAATGGCCCGAGATGGAAAAATTCGGCTACTCAAGAAGGAATTGGCAAGCCGCAGCTCAACGCAGCACAGTAATTGCGGTCTGAGAAGCAGTCAGACCAAGTGGCCCTGACAAAGACAATCTCTCGTGAGGGCCAGCATTATTCGTTCCTTTAGTAGACTATTTACGAAACTTAATTGTCCCTTACAGAACGTATAAGTACAGGGCCTAGCTCGTCGGCTCGTCTAATTCTCACTTATCCGTGCCGTATCAGCAGGAACTCTAAAGCTACAGCTACAAGCAAATCTCTGACTCTGATGAACAGGATCAATTCAACAGCGCCCAAAAAATGAAGAGTCGATTCGAAACCCCTTGATCAAAGAACCATCTGCTCTACAAAGTTTGTGTTAAACACCCCAAGGATTGGGCATAATCAAGTCCTTGTTACAGTGGCTGCGAAACAATATGAATAGGGATGCTATGGGAAATCCATGACTGCGAGTCCAAATCTCCAGCAAGAACCGGCTTTATCTTCTCGCTCGACGCACTTGCCCAATGTGGAAATCTCCTGTCGAAAACACCCGGCGTTGTTCGCTCATACAGACAAAGACATTGATAAATCCCCTGGCGCTATTGTGTCGTAATCCCCCTGGCTTTTTAACAAACCCAATGCGAAGCGTAGTTCACCAACCGTTTCGGAAAAAGCCTGCTTCCGTTCGGCGACCGTTGCGGGGTCCTTGTGGCTTGGACCATTGTGCTGTCTTTGTGATCCGAAGCAAGTGACAAACTCGCAGCAGCCGTAACGGTCAGGCGCTCTAAATTTCCAGTAAGGGAAAGGATCGAAAAATGGCTAAGATGGACTTTTTGAAATGTGGCTTCAGCCAATTGTAGCGGATACACAAAATATCCCAGCATCAGCTGATCAGCTGTTTCGTTTCCAGCGGTTTAAGAGGTTAGCACTGTGTGGGGTACGGTGAACTCAAAGGAGAAGTTGCTAGACTTGAGCGGATAATTTTTTCTACCTCGACCAGACAAAAAGAGAAGTTTGGTTCATTCAAGCAACACGAGTTCGTCATGGGGACTGGTTCAAAGGCGAGCCTCGGGTCGGATCTTCCATTCTCAGTCCACACTATGGCCGGAGGAGCTTTGTTGCTGCAATGTGGAAGTTTCAGACAACAAAGGATTCGGAATTGGAATTTTCTGGCAGCAGGAAAAAGAGGAGGAGGAAAGTTTCAGTAAAATGAACCCGTAGCACCAGACCCACGCTGACCAGGAAGAGATCATCATGCGGTACCACAAAACTGAACACTAGAACCAAAAGCTTCTTTTTCGTGAAACTGCATTCTCTATCGAGAAATCCCCAATTGCCTCGCTGGGTCTCAACTTCTCTAGATCTCCCCTTCTGCTCTCATCTCCGTGTTCTGGAAACTCCACGTTTGAGTGGTCTCCAACAACACCACACCATCTTCCTAGTCCAAGCCGATTTAAGACCACAAATAACCTTTTCTACAACTTAAATATCACCTTCATCGTAAACATTCCACTAACACCCCCCCATCGGACTTTCTCCAAAGTCGTGCCCCTCCACATATACCCATTCTGAACTCCATACTCAAGCCTCCACACTCTAACTACTCCCACTTCTTACCCCAGCAGTTCGGCTAGCGGAGCCACCCATACTATTAACGCCTCCTCAATTTTTTAATCGGCGAATTCTGCCTAGTTCTCCCAGGGAAATGGCCTCCAGCGACCTCAAGAGCGAGTTGATTCGCTCTTTGAGTTCCCGTTTGGAGAACATCCTCCCCAACCGCTCAGGGTACAACATTGCCGAGGTCGAGCTCAATGCCCAGTTTATCTTGACCACCAACTTGTTTCTCGCCCACTCCAAGCCGCTGAAGGAGAACGGGAACCTGGACTTCATGGCCGATATTATCGAGCACTTCTCTGCCATTTTGGAGAAGTTGAACATCGACCCGACCACAAGAAAGGTCAAGGACCGAGAAGAGAAGACCTTGACTTCCACAGTAGTGGTGATGAAATTGCTTTCCACGATTATCCGTTTCTCTTGGGACAAGAATGCGTCCATCGGTCAGAACTCCAACATCACCGCCAATGAGGGAGTCAATTTCAACTTCGACCTCGGTTATCACAGTGAAAACTACATGATATACTCCTTCCAGCCGGCAGAGCTCCTCAATACTGACATCCACCACAGCTTGGAAGTGCTCTTTTGTCTCCTTTCTGAGGAGGTCAATAGAGAAGCCCTCGCAAGCATCAAGAGAGTTCGAACGGACAAGTATAAGCCAATTGATTACTCGCTTGTGGGCGACACATCCTTGTCTACAGATGATATACGTGCTTACGTGAAGGAAATCGACAAGAATATCCTGATAGTTCTTCGCTATCTTGCGGCTGCAAACCCAAACGACTACTACTCATTTCTCAACAGGAAGCTTTTTGCCTGGGCTGAAAGAGGCGAGTACATTCCAAACGCAGCGTTGCATAAGTACTCTTGTCTGCTCAAGTTCCTTTACTATACCAAGGATGTGGCCGACCAGTACGCCAAACAGGTCTACAGCATGATGCCGTACATCCGCTCCAATAGCTGGAAACAGGTCTGTCTTTACTTTGACTCTCACAATATCAAATACCAGTGCCTTTACCGGCCCAGGTTCTATGCGGAACAAGTCATTCCGGGCCAGCCAAGCGAACAAAACTTCAAAACTTTGTTCGACTACGTTTCCACGGCTTTCGAGGACCAGGAAATGATTGGAATAGCCCCATCTTTGCATTCGTGGTTCGTTATGCTATGTCCATCGGACTTTGACGAGCTTCTTCTGAAACCCAACAAGCTTAAACAGGCTTTCAACAAGCGTCTCAAGTTCCTTAGCTCAATACTCAAGGACGCTCATTCTGGCTCCAACTTAGAGTGCTTCGAGAGTTTGATAAACATCTTCTCTCTTGGTGCCCGAATCCCAGATCTCAAAGGCGATGTACGTGAATTCAGTGTCAAGTACGTTGATGAGACCTTCGACAACTTGAAGAAAATGGGCCCTTCTATTCTTTACGAGGGTTCAAAAGTCCGGTACCGCCAGTTATCCATAGACCTATACGTTGCCGCCATTGCTATCAACCCGGACAAGTATATCCCAATATTGGTGGATTACTTCAACGCTGCATATGCGAAATCTAAGAATGATTGCAAAGACGAATGTTTCTGTCCTGAAGTTGAAATTTGCATGAGTGTGATAAAGGGCCTTGCTCGAGTCGAGACCTATAAAGAACCTCTCCAACTTGTCATGGAGAAGCTACGAGAGCCATTGAAAAACCTCTTATTCACGACATACAAGAAACTTTCGCTGTTTGACTCAAATCGTCCAGATTCCAGCTCATCTTCCCTTCTATCGCAGACATCCGATAGACTTCCAGAAGTGGACAAGAGCATGGTTAGTGCCAATCCACTTTTGTCATCGCTCAAGAAGAGTAATCTAGATTACGGCCTAGGCTCTGTCCAGGACAAGTCACCTACTACAGACACCGAAATTGCGGATACAAGCTCCAACAAGTCATCCCAACCAAACAACGTCGATGTTCCTTACAATGAAAAATGTATAGGACAATGTGAGCGCATCTTAACGCAGCTATTCGAAATCTTTGCGGCATCACCAGAGGCTTACATGGGATACTTGTCTGAAAGAGTCACGAACCCTGAGACAGGAGATCAAAGGGCAATTCTCCAGGAGTTGACTTCTTTTGCTAACGAGATGGCTCTTCCAATAAAACAGGCCATCCACTTCAAGTCTGTTAACGGTAACTCGGAATTGTTTGAATCTGCTTGTTCCCTTGCCATGACCATGATCAGAAGCAAAAGCCCTTCATTGAGGGATTCGGAAGTGAAAGAATGCCTGAGCTTTCTCTTCTCCAACCTTGTCATCAAATCTATCGCAGAGGCTTGCACGGTATTTTCTTTGACAGATCCAAACTTCAAACTACGCTTCATCTTCTTGAACAAGTTCTTGCAAGAAAGAGATTTAACATACAAGGATGTGAACAACAATAAGCTTTTAAAGCACGAATGTTCCCATTCAGCTTGTGAGACGGTCTGTGAAGCAGTCGAGATTATTCTTCTTTTGGCATTATGCACCCACGATGTGCAATTCTTTGGCATGGCCAAGCTCACGATGAAATGGCATGTTCTCGAAATCGAGGACAGGGATCACCCGTACAACTGTTTCGACAATCATTTGGCTCACGTGTTCAAGAAGATTCTTGATGATGATTCCGTATTCACTGGTTTTGTTTCGCTCCACAAAAAGTTCCGCAATATTCTCATGGAGGCTCCACCTACGAGCTCACTATACCACGTCTGGCTTTTAATTTATCAGAGATGGTTGGACATTGTGGACAGCAATGCTACAGTTTCCGATGCGAGTCTTGTCTTCAGACATTACACCGGGTTCCTTGTTTCTACCTCTGGATGCTTCTTAAAGAAAGAGTTCCTGCAAAACGATCCAAAAGAGAAGAAGAAGGCCTTAGCATTGATTTCAGCATTTTTCGACAGAGCGATCAGCTTGCTCAAGCTGAATGAATTAGTGGTCAGAGTTGTGATCAAAGATGCATTATCCAACGAGTCGCACCCCGCTGTGTTCCATTTGGTCTGTACCAAGCTTATGAACGCTGGAATTTACTACGTGGATCAGGGAGTCATCTCAAGTGAAGCAGTTTTGTTTATGGAGCAAATGATGGCAATTATAACGGCCATGACTGGCATCAAGAATGATGGATCATTTGTCTTAGTATCCTTGTTGCCTGGCGTCTGCGAGTTTTTGCATAAATTTATTGGAATGGTTACTAATCCTGTGGACCTTGTGAAGCTCAAATTGCGTTTTTGCAAAGTGTGCTCTGCAATTGAAGTGGACAGAGAAAGAAATGGTATCGCTGGAGCCTACAAATTGCGGAGCCATTACGCGAAGATTTCGCTCGAGTGGCTAGAGCAAGCAGTGTTCTTTGACATCAGCAATGAGGAAGCCAGCGTGGAGGAGTCGGTTTTGACTACCCCAAGTTCAAGCCAGAGCAACCAGACGAAAAACTCAGAACTCGATTTCTTATATATCGAGCTTGCGAGTGAATGTGCGAAATGTCTCGAGTTGCAATTGCAAGATTCGATCTTTGAGGTGCCAGAGGGAGTGAGCGACAAGAATTTGAAGCATAGCAAGGATTTGGTTTTCTCAAACCACTTCTCGCTCTTTTTCAAGATCTTGCAGAAATATACTTCACCTAATCCCTCCCCTGCGATGATGCGGTCGAAGTACAAGGTTCAAGGTATAACAGACGTCGTGCTCAAGTCTATTTCCAATATTCTCAAGTCTGACACAGAACATGGGATGCATTTCGTGCTTCCTTTGGGCTATCACCAAAACAGCAAGATAAGATCTATTTTCCTCAACATTTTTGGTGACATTTTATCTACAAGAAAGCTCAAGAGTGCGAGAGAAGAGTTTCCAGATCTGATCGTCACAGAGATGGCTGAAATCTATGAAGTGTACGGAGCGGCTGCTGAGGTTGCCTCGCCAGCTGAGCACAATCTACTAGCAACCTCGCTTCATGGTCTCTTTGGCTATACCAGAAAGCTTGATAAGCTTTTTGTCACCTTGTTGACCGACGAAATCAGCAGTGTCGCCAGATCCACGGATATCTTCAGAAGAAACAGTACGTTGACCAGATTGATGTCCATCTTCGCAAAAGAGGACGGGTTGCCTTATTTGACCGTCGTCTTGAAGCCAGTGATACAGGAGATAATAGAAACTTCTGTTGTTTTCGAAGTCGAGAAGTGCCATGAAGCGGAGGACGTTGACTTGTTTATCGAGTACCTTGCGAAGATCATTGATAGCATTGTGGGCTCTGCCAAGTGGTTTCCAGATTCTTTCCGCTTCATTTGCTCGGAGATTTATCACTCTGTGGGGGCCAAGTTCGAGGATGCTGCTTTAATTGCCGTTGGCTCATTTGTGTTCTTGAGATTCTTCTGTCCTGCAATCGTCAGTCCCGAATCCTTCTTTGACTTATCTACTTCAAATGTCAAAGTGAAACGTTCCCTTATACAGTTGGTGAAGGTTATTCAGTATATGGCAAACGGTACCTTATCCTCGCTCAAATGGGAGGGTTTGCTCGAAAGATCCGAGAGGTTGGGAGAGCTCAACAAAAAGATTTTCGACTTTCTTGAAGCCCAGTCTGTTAGTCCAATAAAAGGGTATCCATTCCACACGTTGACTGTCAAACCTTACACTGGCTTGCGCTACATCCACAAGTTCTTCTACACTTACTTCGTGTACATCAAGCATCAGTTGACATTGGGCGACCCTCTTGTCAATGCTGGAAATCTTCATGAGCGTGTCTTGCTCTGGAGAAGGTTGGACCAAATAATGAAGGAACTCGGAAGACCCAGACCGTCCATATCTCTTCAGGGATCCACTTCCTACAGAGCCGTGGATCCCTCGTCGAACCTCGGCAATTCGCAATATGCTGAGTTCATGGCGAAGATGTCTGTCAGGAATATGGAACTTGCGGTCGGCAGTGAAGTCATCCATAGTGCCGTCTTCCCAGATGGCACACCTGCCGTCATTCTTAACTTCCGTCACATCAGAGAGATCGGCTACGACATGAGCACATTCGTTTATCTCATTTTGGAAGCCGCCAGTCAAATTTGGGATAACAGGTTCTACATCGTGAATGACTTCACCCAATTCTTCTATATGGGCATTATCGGCAAGAACTACGTGAGCTTGATGAGAAATTATGCACCTCCCATTTTCTTTAAGAACTGTGCAAAGATCTACTACTTCAACTTGCCTCGGTTCAAACATGTCAGCATAATCGAGGATATGGTTAAATTGAGAGTGAACATCAACCCTCTGTCTAAGGGATACTTCTACTCGCAAGCAGACAAGCAAGAAGTGATCAACAGTCTATGTTTGAGCGATACCACAACTTCAATTGACAAGGATATGCGTGTTATCTTTAACAATTGCCTTGTCTATGAGAACGCTGTTCAGAAGTTTGTTCCTGCCACAATTAAACTTGGCCGGAAGTTTATGCAGATAATCTTTGAAACAACAGACTTCAGCCCCGATTTCATTCTGACTGAGACACTTACCCCAGTGGAAGTGCATCTGCTTTCCGACATCACTCGTTGTGAAATTTCCAACACACTTGATAGTCCAAACGAGTTCACATTATCGCTCAACAGGTATAACTATGAGGTGATCATCTCTTCGCCGCAAAGACTGTCCATATTGCGCTTCCTCTACTTTGCAATGTTGAGGTCCTCGAGAGAAACATCTGCACCCAAAAAGGATGAGGACGATTTGAGAGAACTGCACTGGTTTGGCAAGCTTTACAACATTGTATTCCATGCTTTGCTCGAAAGGGATCGTGAGATCAGATCTTCGGCGTCATACCTTTTCTCATCAATGTCTGCTTATTATGATGTCGACTTCGGCGTGTCACCATCTCATGCTTCAAGCATTGCATATCCAACAGACACAACGGACTTTGTTGTCAGTGTCTCAACACATCTCGCGAAGCACAGACCGGAAAACACATATCGTTTCATCAAAGCTTTTTTTAACCACTTTGAAAGGCTACCAGAGGAGCACCACGTGAGTGCCATTATGTACATCTCCCCATGGATTGACAATGTGGGCAACGAAATCTTCATGGAGCTTGACAACGGTTCCGAAAGAGTTGCGGAAATTGCTAGACAGTTTTGTCGTATCACCTCACAGACGATGCATATGCTTCCGTTTCTTAATACTTATGTGTGGAGGAAACTCTTTGCCGATTTACGGTTGAGCTCGGTGCTTTTGGATGAGGTCATTGCATTCGCAATCGACAACAAAGCAGACGAATCAGAATGGGAGCAAATTATCTCTGTCTTAAGTCCAAGTGTTGAACTCTGTGGTGAGTTAATGTCGAGATTAGTTGCTTGCATCCACAAGACAAGAAGCAATGATTCCGATATTGCTCTACAGAGTAAGCTTCTCGAGATTGCCGTTCTCATCAAGATCTGCGGGGCGATGTTCTTCAACTCCTACGTGTTTGGCTCGCTCTACTTGCTGCATGTGTTCTTCTTCTGCTCCTTGTTCATTGACAGTGCCAAACTTGAGTTTGGGCCAGACTTGCAGAAACTCACGATCAACACTGTTCAGTCATTTGTTCACAAATGCGATCTCACATCTCAACAAAGAGAGTTGATAGAATCGTCTATTGAATACTTCACCAGTCAGCGTGCAAGAATGCTCTTTGGATTCTCTTCAGGTGACCGAAGCAAGGGATCAGATGTCACTCACTTGTACAACAGAGCCACAGCGTTCGATCTCTTGTGCGATAAATTGAGGAGTTTCATGCTTCTGGTTGGCTCACCAGATGACAAAATCCGCTGGACTTCCAGATGGTCATCGCTCGCCATGGAGATAGCTTTCAGCTCCGGCTCCCTCTTCCAGCGTCGTGCTATCACCTTGGTTGGCACTCTCGCGAGAACAGGAATCAGCGACTCTGCTGGTGGCCGTATGATGAGAATGCTTGTTGACAATAAGTACCACGAGCCCAACACATATGTGCATTCTGGTATTTGCTTTGCCAGATTGGAAGAGGGATTGGCCCGTGACTCGAAGTATCTTCCGATTCTCATGTGGTCGATTGTATGCCACAGCTTGCTGGTATTCCCACCGTTATACCAAACAGCTATCAGCACCACCACGAATATCTTCACAAAGTTGGAGTACAGAGAAGACTTTATGATACCTGTTTTGAAAACCAGACCATTGCTCGAGCCACTCATCCAAGAGTACGAAATCGAGGTGAATCACGCCGTGGACGAGAAGAATTTGCAGCTCCACAGCATGCTCTTCCTTTGCCTTGGTCTCACAACATCACAGTTTAGGCACACATCCATACATTGCTTGAAGAAAATGTTGAAACACAAGCTCCAACTGGAGGATGGTTATTCCAACAAGCCATACAGATACGAGTATCTCTTGCTTGCTTTCTTGTCGACCTCCGATAGTACATACAATGAGTTTTTGAGGGAGAAATTCCCCGATGCTGAAGAACTTCAATGTGTGACAAGAAACTCCCTCCCAAAGGCTGTGATTGATGCCATCGAGAATATCAGTGGAGAGATGAAGATTGCAATTATCATCGCTGCCTACACGTTTGACAGTGAATGCGATTCTAACTTCAAGTCGAAATTCCTTCGCTTATACAACCACCTTTTCGCTCATCTGAGGAAATTTGCGTTAATGATATTCCACCTCGTCAAACATGGGCTTGAAAACCACATAGTCAGCAGCACCTCGATTGATCTCATCACCTCCATCTCAAACATCATTGTGGATGTGATTCAAGACAAGAACTACTGCGAGGGTGATGCAGAGGCAGAATTGAATGACTTCTTGGACTCCTTTAAGTTCCAGAGGGTACGCGAGATTAAAAATTTCAAGAACCAAGTCTCTGACAACGTCTGTGACATGACGAGAATGAAGTTGGTCCAACAGCTTATGCACAGAAGCATCAGCAGTATCAACGAGGGTGAGCGCTTAGAGAAATCATAACCCCATTCCTTTCATTAATTTTATGTACACTGACGATGCATTATATATGAATTACGCTTCACGATCATGATAACAACAAGTTTTACTTGTACTTTGCGATAGCTTCCTGATTAATCTCTGATTTGAACTTGCGAAATAGAGCCATTGTGGCTCTTGCGTCCTCGACGGAGGAATGCAGACCTTTTTGGATGTCATACTTGAAATGCTGTGAAATCAACTTTTTCAAACTGGGAGGATAGCCCTTTGTCTCGATTCGAAAGCCAGAGTACTTGGACGTGTCTCTTATTTTTTTCTGCGGGTGTTTGAGCTCTAGGCATTTGAGATCACCGCCTAAAGCATGTCCCACGAGGGTCTTCCCTGCAATGATATTTTTGACCTTCTCTTGAGCTTCAGCAAAAGGAATCGCTTCCAGCATGTGATGGGGCGCCACGCCAGACACCCAAGTCCTCCAGTTAGTGACCCTTCCCTTTGGCTTGACAAAAGTATCTAAAAGTATTACTCCAAAGTAGTTCACGATGGAAACACGCGCAAGAGCGGATTGATCATCATCACCGACTCCCACGAACTCACAGTCAATAGCAACAAACTTCCCGATAGCGTTTTTGCCGGAGCCGCTTTCTTTTCCCCAAAGATACGTCTCTAGTGGAGTCTTCCTTTGAGCGAGCTTCTTGACAGGCTCTGAGGATCTTGGAGATTTGACGATCGTCTTTTTTCGTATCTTCAGAATACTTTTGTCATCTTTGGATTTTTTGGAATTCTGCTGGGCGCTCAAACGCTTCCAGTTTTCAGATAAGCTCATAGAGATGCTTCTCCGATTTAGGCGATGCTCTCCGACTGGATGCACACCACTGATAGCCTGCGTGTGGCTGCAATAAAGGAATCACTTCTCGATCATATTGTTGTACACCTGTAGAGACCACCTGATTTTATCGACAATTTCCTGGCACTGGGCAGGATTATTAGCTTCAAGATCGTATTTTTTCTTCACCGCAGCCTCCTTGCCGGTTTCGCTGGTCGGTTTCTGAATGACGATTTTGAAGTGGTTGGGGTTTTTTGTCTGGGTGTATTGCTTGAGCTTAACAATCTGAGTGATATGGAATGAGCTAGTCTTCATCATGGTCTCTTTGTAAAACTTCGAGTAATTGTAATGGTGCAAGTAATGGTGGTGGCTCAAATTGCTTGTCGCCAAAGGGTTATCGGCAGGGTTATTTCGCCAGTTAACATCGTCTGTGGGAGCCAAGTGTATGTAGTCACCGTCTATAATAAGCGCTTTTTCTATCTTGTTGATAAGTGGGGGCTTCCTACGATACACTGTCCACTTAAAGTAGATGGTGTTTAAACTGACGGGAAGACTTGGGCGGTTCTGATTCAAAATGTCACCAAACGAAAGTTTCTTTGCTCGGCTCGCAACTGCAGACATATCGGGGTCAGCTTTTGATGGTTTCTTGGTGACAGATCTTTCGCCTTCTGTAGCCTTCCAGTCTTTTTCATCCGTGACACCCGAGACATCGTCTTCCCTTCTCTCCAACTGACTTGTGGGGGGCGTAATTCCGTGAGGTAAGAAAGTTGCGTCAGAAGGTGTGATGTTGTTGTTCTCCCTAAAGCTGTCTTCCTTTACATCCGTCAATGGCCTGATAGTCTGGGACAAGTTTGGCACGAACTTGAACTTATTCGTAGGGAGGGTGGAAAGCAAAGCGGCGTTATCCAACGGCTGCTGCCAGGAATTCTTCGTCAGCTTGATGTCGTCACCAAGCATATTTCTCGATTTATCCGGAAAGTCAGCTTTGGCCAAGCGGTAACGAAGCGGATCCACTTGATATTGCAGACAAATGAGTTCTAGGAGCTGGCCTACTGTCATATGCGAGCTGATGAAGAAACTCACAATATTGGCGTGGCTGTCGGGAATATTGACCACCTTCACCTCAATGGTATCCACACCCATTTGACCAGGTTTAGTGTCAAACTGAGGCGTCATAGGTTCGTTAGATTGGTTCATGCTTGGGTGCTTATCGAAAGTATCAAGGTTCTGCCTGAAATCAGGCGGGAGCGGGGACTGCTTTTCGTTGTTTTTGAGTTCAGAGGGTTTGGTCACTCGACACAAAGCTAGGCAACTCGGACAGTTGTAGGACGATAATTGCCTTGTTCTGTCTAGAACGCCAAAGTTGCCGTCGTACAATTCTCCATCCTCGTCAATAAGCTCAATGCGCCAGTTGTTTGGGTTGATAAATTCCTTGTCCAAGGTCTCCTTGTACTCGTCGATGTTAGATAACTGCAAAAGCACGTAACCTATGCACTCATGCACAAGAGTTGTATTCCAAACGGCAAGTTTCTTAAGCGCTGGAGTTGTACTTGGCGGCGTGAAGAAGTCAATGTACACTTTTCGAGAGTTTGGGCTCGGAGCATCAGAAGCCACGAACCCAAAGTAGTTCAACGGATTCACAAAGGTCGATCTGAATTTCGACAGAATCATGCGGCTGAGGTTGGATGGAGCCAGCTCCCGGTCTTTTGTACCAACCGCATAGTAAATCTTTTCGAACTGAAGAGAGTCGGACTGTTCCCGCACACGAGGCTTTTCCTTCAATTCATCGTCTAGACTGGATTTCTGCATTGAAGAGATAAGACTAGCAGACGAGTGGCCCTTTTTGCTTTTTCCTTTCTGCTTGCGCAGGTTTTTGGCTTCCTGAAGTACATAGCTATTGGGCACCAGGTAGTCGTAAAGCAAATCGGAATCCATTTCCAGAAGTGAGTTTCCTTCAATGTCGGTAAATGCAGAATCTGTAGACGAGCCCGAGTTGTGAAGATCAGACCCGCTGATGCTAGTGACGTTCCCGCTTGGAACACGTAACATCGTGTTACTGGTACTTTCCCCACTTAATGCATGTCTCTCAAAAGAGCTACTGGAGTCGATAGTGAAACCATGGATATCCGGCTCTGCCTCAAAGAAACGCTTGTCGAGATCTGGCTCATGAACGTTACTATCGTTCTTGCTGAGCAATGAGTGTTCTGGTCCCGCTGGAACGCTGCCTTTGTCAGATTTCTGGAACAATTTCAGCAACGGGTTCTTCTTCTTTCTCTTTTTGACATCGCCCAGTGATGAAATGCTGGGCAGTGGAAGCGTGAGCTGGGGAGAATTTAGCACCGAGTTGCCTATTGTCTTGACGGATTCATCAGAAACGTCATCGTCTCTGGGAGCGAAGATGGATTTCCTTTCTTCCTTGCGTGTCATTTCCGTCACGGAGCTGCGTTTTTTGCTGTGGGTTTTCCTTTTGGAGTCAGAAGACGTCACGGGCGCCGTTGATGCCTGGGATCGTAAATCGTAGGGAATCGGTGGTGATGAAGGTCGGAGGTTACTGAGGTATTGCTTGTTCAATTTGTCCCTGCTGAGGCCGAACTGGAGCGGCTTTATTATCGTAGCGGCATCATTCAGCTCTGGGTCTGCTGTAGCCACCGAAAACGCCCGGAGATACGCGACGAGATTGGACGCTTCTAGGGGAAAGGTCATTGCATTGGAGGGCGTGAGATCGCCTGAATTTGAAAAATGTGTTGATTTCGGGCGGCTGGAAGTGTGAGGTGAAATGGGAGTATGCAAGTCTGAAAAAACCCGGGGATTTCAGGGTGGTGTGGAGAATGAGGCGGATAAGGTGGATGTCGGTAGTTGTTGATAATAAGTGAGAAGTGGTTGCGAAACAGGACTGGAGTGGTAAGACGAAAAGGGAAAGGAGAATTATGGAAGGGGGAGGGAAAGTTCTCAAATTTTGAGATTTTTGATTATGTTAAATGATTCTAGAAGTTAGGTCGAATGGGGGAATACATCATGAGTGGGATTGGATGTGTGATTGTTCTGTGAAGTGGTATTGTGATGTGAGTGGAGAGTAAACTCAAGAAGGATATATTTTAGGAGATATTTGAAGAAAAGACTGTTTGAAATATGATAGCTCAGTATTGAAGGGTAATTGGGAAGTGAAAAGGAACAACCGAGCACATCCAACAGCTGGTGTTCAATTCTGTCCTTCTTTGATTTGCATCTCTTTCTTCCTTTTCTTTTGCTCTGTTCAACCTGCTTGCTCGAAGAACTCGCTCATATCTTACCAGGTAAAAGCCGTGTCTTCAGCTTCCTTGCATCACCATTCAGTGAATGTCCAACCTTTCAATCGAAAGCCATACTTTCGAGTCTGGAGCCAAAGACGATGACTTCGGATCCCACATATAAGGGCCAATAGCTACAGTTTCTGGAAAAGCCAACTGCTTCTTGTTTCGGCTCTTAAAGTACTTGGGCCGAGAACGGTGAGAATCTCTCCAGAGAAAGCACGCAAAACCCAAATACATTTACATATGTTTTTATTGAACTACAAAGAAAAAAAAAAAAAAAATCAGGAGCGGAGCCGCGTATGTTACTTTTTACCAAAGCGTTGTCCAGAAAGTACTCTGATGAGGGGCAGCTAATAAGAAGAAAGGAGTTTACCCTATCGAATATAAGCGTCAGTGGCATCTAGAATATCTGAGCTAAAAGTCAATCCTTTTGCGAGTTTGTGTGGTCTTTGATTTCTTTCTGTTGATTTCTAGGGGATAGTTAAATGAGCTATGGATCAATGAAGTATTCTCTCAAATTTTATCCTGGCTTAAAGATATAGAAGGAGACTTGGTCAACTGATGCTTCAAAAGGAATGGGATGAACGGATCGTAGCACCAAGGCTTTCTAGCCTGCTTTCGAGGCGTCCTCTCATAGAATTGAAGCTCAGAATCAAGCAAAAAAAAAAAAATAAGCTCAGATTATGACCACCTTCTAAACGTTAATCACAGAAATCTTGTATTATTCTTCCGATTGCCCACCCCTTGTCTGAACACAGTCTGATCTATGATACAACGCCCGCTTACAATACAAGTACAAATGACGTAATCAAAAGATCACTCCCAATGCCCTTTCCCTAAGCTGCGGTGTCTCATCTGCTGCTGAGACGTTGCTTCCGCATCTCATTGGTTGCAAAATCCGGATAAGACAGGTGTGGTCCTTCTCCACAAACCGGAAAAACCTAAAAACAGCGGGCTGTCTTTTGACAACTCACTTCAACGGAATCGCCATGGCATTCGAATTTGCCAATTACTCCTGCAATTTGAAATGTCATCTTGTGATCGTGGCTGATTTTGGCAATCAACTTTCTTAAACTAGAAATTTGCAAAAGGCTTGAATCACCATCGAATATACTACAGTTCTAGCAACTCTAGTTTGGTGAGGTCTCAGAGAGTTGCTCATTCAGGAAAAATGGCACACACCGAGCCGAAAGATCGAAAATTGGCGATTTTGACCAACTTAGTGGAAATTTATTCCTAATGTATTTTCATCAACAGATTAGGTTTTTTAGTCCCCAAGTTTTGCACTATAGATCATTGTCTGAAACTGTGGGCCTTCGAAATGCTATCCTTCTGCTCCTTAGCCTAATAACGAAAACCCCCAGATTGCATCAAAAGTGCCAAAAAATCCAAATTTTCCAAATTTTCATCCAAAACCGACTTTCGATGATCATCTCCTATCTCTACTGGATCTGGTGGGTGATATCGTCCTGCACAGACACTCGGCCCGGTCTCCACATGGGTCCGTCAAACTGGCACAGATCCCGATGAATTTCACATCCAACGACGCCATCACATTATCAATAGACCAATCTCCACACCCACGAAATTTCAATCAATTCTGAACCCCCAGGCCTAAAACACCCACTGTTGGTTGCCTGTCTTACATGCACTCCCTTACGTGTAATCGGCAGTGCTACTACACGGCAACCATAACCAGCTTACGTTTTCTTCAGTCTAGGCCAGCACAAAACGCCCAGAAAACCACCGTCTTTTAATTCCCCCAAGCTACACTGCCCTAGACTGCATCACGTGCCGCCTCCACCCGTGCAGCCCCATTTTTAGCCGTCATTTTATCCATATATGCTCCCCTGAGCACCATCATTCCAACACATGTCCAATAGATACACGCTGCATTTGCAGAACACGCTGTTTGCAGCAGAACCCGGATCCGGGGGGTCCGGCACTCAACTGCCGGATTTTGGCGAGTTGTACAACTCATATGCCCATGGCAGCAATCCTCCAGATGAACAGGAAGCTACTCCACATTACGGGTCCCAGGACCTGTTGGACTCGAATCTGAACCACGTAGGCGATAGCTCCCCGCCGGTGAGAAAGAGCTCACTGAAGATGAACCCCACACGAGCACAGGCGGTGTTTCAGGCCATGAGTGAACAGGTGGGAAATGGGCTGCCTCAAACTCCGCAAAGAGTCGGTTCACCGGGCCTGAGTGACTCGTTTGACTTTGCCCAGCCCACCAATCAGAATGCTTTTCACTCCTCCTCGTTGAACGTCTTGGTGAACACCCCGTCGTCTGAAAGTCAGTACCGTGAGTTGATTCTGACACCCCCAATCATAGAAACGAACTACAGACCGCACGGGCGGTACGCCGAAGAGCATGGCAATGGCGAGGACGACTCCAGCACCGTGGATGTGATGTTGCCCAGTGAAAGCGGGGACAATTGGGCCGAGAAGGGTGCTGCTGAAAGAACAGTCTCCTCATCCTCGAGTGGATACGATTACAAGGTCATTCGCCGCACAGTCAAGGACTTTGAGTTTGGCAAGGACATTGGCGAGGGCTCCTACTCCACTGTCGTTTTGGCAACCGATAAGCTCACGTCCAAGAAATACGCTGTGAAGATCCTAGACAAGCGCCATATCATAAAGGAAAAGAAGGTCAAGTACGTCAACATCGAAAAGCACGCGCTCAATAGGCTCTCGGGCTGCCCAGGCGTGATATCCTTGTTCTTCACATTCCAAGATAAGCATTCTTTGTACTTTGTGCTTGATTTTGCAGCCAATGGAGAACTCCTCGGCCTCATCAAACAATACGGCACGCTCAATGAGAATGCCACCCGCTACTTTGGCGCCCAAATGCTCGACGCTATCAGATACATGCACGATAATGGCATTGTTCACAGAGACATCAAGCCCGAAAACGTGCTTTTGGACGAGAAGTACAGAATTCAAATCACAGATTTCGGCACAGCTAAACTTCTCGAGCGTAAGAAGAACGGTGACACCGGCGAAGAGGAAGACTACCCGTTGGACGTACGTGCAAAGTCATTTGTTGGCACTGCCGAATACGTCTCTCCAGAATTACTCGAAAACAAGTACTGTGGTAAACCGGGTGACATCTGGGCTTACGGCTGCATCTTGTACCAACTAATTGCCGGCAAACCACCATTTAAAGCCACTAACGAATATCTTACCTTCCAAAAGATCACAAAGTTACAATATGCCTTCAGCGCAGGTTTTCCCTTGGTTCTCAGAGACTTGATCAAGCAGGTTCTTGTACTCCAGCCCTCGAGAAGAGCAACGATAAGCCAAATACAGAAACACCATTTTTTCAATGACGTGGATTTTAATGACACCGACGCGATCTGGAACACACCCGTTCCTGAACTAGGTCCCTATAAGATGACTGCCAAGTCTATGATGAAGATGCCTCCTGTTCCCAAACCTGGGGTCGCAAAGAGGATCATACGCAAGCCAGGCAAGAAGAAGGCGGCCCCAAAGACAGAATCTTCCGAGGAAAAAATTGACCAGAAACGTGTGTCCAGCGATGGTAGCTCCAAAAACTATAATGCTGCTAGTGTCGCTGCCTATGTATTACACAAGCAGGACGAGGAGGAACCTCCACAAAGCAGATCCACACCATCCGCAAATGCCACTGCAAGGAAGCCCTCAGGTCCTGAGTATATTCCAGGAACCAATATCTTGCGCCCAGTTCTCAACTCAAGAGCCACCTTTTCAAGGAGTAATCTCAGTCAGAATTCCGGCTCAACAAGCACAATAAGCACTACAGCAGAGAGAAAAGACTCAAAACCTGAAATACCTCCGATATCCAGTGTCGAGTTAGCTTGGAAGGATTACCTTACCGACCCAGACGAGAGAATTTTACATGTTGGCCAGGCAATTGCCTGCAAACAGCCTACAGAATACTTCGAGAGGAAACACAAGGGGCTAATCCATAACGCACCATTGAAGTATGTCAGTCAACTCCAAGCCGCAGCAAAGGTGGGTGGTAACGATTCAATGCTCACAAGAGTGGCACAAGGCAACAAAGGTGGATTGAGATCGGCTCCAGATCAGACATCTGTTGTTTTCAACGAGAAAGACGCCGTCATAGATATTGTTCCTGAAGAAGAACCAGAGACAAACATCACCAGTATTCCTGAGGATGAGGATCCACCGTCATCACCAGTTGACAACAAGGAGAAGGAGGAACAAAGCACCGAAAGTGGAGGTTCTGCTAGCAAAAAATTCGGAAGAAAGTTTTTGAAGAAGTTTTTGAACCACAGTGAGAAGAGCGAGGAAAGTACCAGCGATTCTTCATCGTCCAAGTCTGCCGGCAATGGAGGAAGCACGAGAAGCCGCAGCTCGAGTTTTACCTTAGATAAGGCAAGAAACTGTGCTCTTGTCGCTACTACCCATGGCCGGCTTTTGATCTTCGTCAAGGAGGGTAACTCGGAGCCAAAGTTGATAAACGAGATCTTCCTCAATTATCCATTCATTCTGTTCAAGGAAGTACTCACCAATCACACAGCTAAGTTTGGCAAGATCATTCCCGTGACGGGTATTTTTGCAGTGCAGGCGATAGAGTCAACATTTGTTTTTGAGGTTGATAAGTACGAGGTGGACATTTGGACTGTGGCTCTTGCCAGATCCAAACTTGGACAGTTCGACAGGGAGAGAGAGAAGTCGAGGTCTGCCTCCAATTCAAGCCCGTCTTTGAAGCTCATGGATGCACCTGCTATCAAGTCAAATTCATCTATTGCTAGAGAGAAAAGTCAAGAAAATAGCGCCCCAGCTCCATCTGCTCCTCCTCCCCCACCACCGCAAATATCTACTCGAAAAGTCAGCAAAGAGAGAGGCTCCGAGCTGCCGAAGTCCAAACTGTCTCCAAAGGAACCTTCGCTGCCAAAGCTGACTCTTGACCCAAAGGGCCATCTGATGTTCAGAAGCAGGACAAATCACTCGAAGAGCTTGAAGAGAAAACCACCACCACCTCTTCCTAAGAGCAACGTTGGTAACACTGGTTTGCCAAAGGATCCCCTCAGCCCAGATAGCGAAACACTTCAGGCGGCTCTTCTAGCAGTGAACAATAATCCTATCACAAAACTGGAAGAATCACGTCGTTCAAGCTTCTCCAAATCGAACACCAGCCCCACGCAGAATATCACCTACAGGTTCCAGCCTCCTTCTAACGGAAAGGGCCGTATTACCGCTATGAACTCGAAGTTGCTCAACAGAACACGCGACAAGCAGTAGTACTGCTTCAATACACGCTCTCTGCAAATTATGTAGATTGAAAGTTTTAGACCGAAAGACGTTGACAAAACAATGGAAGTCAAAAACCCTAGGTCAAAGGATGCAGACTGAATTCAACGTCTGCTTGCAGTCTTGAAGGAGAAATAAGCTTTTCGCAGCCATTTCAATGCACCATCTGAGTTAAAATGTAATCCAATAGAAGAAATATCAAGATTGACATTTCCATTAAAAGCAGGCGAGTTGTTTTATTGATGATTCCATCAAAATCTAGAATATAAAAATTGTAAGAAATCAGCGGTCCACCCAGGCAATTAGTGATGGATCCATCGTAGGGAAGGAGGCAGTTTAAGAAGGCAATTAAAGAATCTGTTTATTTAATCAACCACATGATCAGGATTTGTTTATAATTTCTTTTAACATGGCCCCCAAACATATGGTCTAAACAAGTTGATAGTTGTTCGGTTACAAGGTTTGGTACTCAGTGATATGGTTCAATACCAGGAATGTGGACAGCCCTTTCACCATACCGAAACACGTTCAGCCTATTGCTGAATAGAAGCATGCATTTTCAAAAAGTACCATAATCCGCTGATCGTCCAAAGTTCAATCAATTATGTATGTGCATACTTACAGAAGCTCTTGAGGTCTCATACACTAAGGCCTGGCTGACCCTAACATTGTGGCTCAACACTTCATGAACACCGCCGTTCCAACAACATTGTCATGAAAATAGACAAATGTTAGGAAAATGCCGTTTAGACACCGTTTGGTGAACCTTGAGTCGACAGTCACGGCACACACGTGACCGGTGAATAGCCCTCGACCAACACCGCGACATACGTTGAAAAATGTCGCACACAAACCGCAGAGCTAAGGCTCCGGCCTGCACAGAACGACATCGTTCGCAGCGTCTACTCACAAAAAATTTTCTATTAGTGAAGAAAAAAGGATTTTGATATTTCACCTGTTCCACATCTCAAAAATGGCTAAGTTCATCAAGTCTGGTAAAGTTGGTATGTACAGCCGTTGAAACCCGAACAATTGCTGAAATGGCTCTCATGACCCGGTCCACCTAATTTTTCATCCGCTGTTTCACGAATCCACAAATCCCTAAAACGCCCATCTATTCCCACAACCACGGTCGCTAGAAGCAAATCAACAACTCCATCGTTTCAAGGGCTCTTCATTGCCCCATGAAAATAATTTTCAGATCCCCACCGGCGATGGCCATCGAGAAATCCCATCCCTCTTGAAAGTGAAAAACTCCACCAAATCAGCAAATGCCTATATTTTCAACCCTTACTAACAGTCAGCTATTGTCACCCGTGGCCGTTTCGCCGGTAAGAAGGTTGTTGTCGTCAGACCCCACGATGACGGCACCAAGGCCCACTCTTTCCCACACGCCCTCGTTGTTGGTATCGAGAGAGGTCCACAGAGAATCACCAAGGCCCACGACGCCAAGAAGATTGCCCAGAGAACCAGAGTCAAGCCATTCGTGAAGGTCATCAACTACAACCACTTGATGCCAACCAGATACTCGTTGGACGTTGAGTCTTTCAAGAACGCTGTTACCTCTGATGCATTGAACGAGCCATCTCAGAGAGAAGAGGCCAAGAAGGTTGTGAGAAAGGCTTTGGAGGAGAAGCACCAGGCCGGTAAGAACAAGTGGTTCTTCCAGAAGCTCAACTTCTAATTCTGTCACATAATGTAATAAACTCTGCAACGGTATATTTATAGTAGGGGGGACACTCGTAGAAGGAATCTGTAGTGGGAAGTTGAATTTAGGTGGGGACGGGTACTCGATATATATTGATATGAGTGAAGAAGGTGAAGTGCTGTGTGAGATTTGCATATATGTTGTATGGTTTCATCTGTTACTTCTACTGAGACGTTCATTTTGATTAACAACGTCTTCATTCTTCCTTCAAGTAGTGGAAGGATGAAATTATTAATGCTATAATTTCATTTGATGTTAGTTGCTAATAAGCTCCTGTTTCGGCTTCTTTCAACTCTCATGCTATTTTGTCTCACATTTACTGATTTTGGACTTCTTACTCGAAAGATGTGATCTCTCAACTTCTTGATATCGTATTCCGTTTTATGCTATTATCCGATTCACATAGTGCTTTGAAAATGACCTGACTGAGTGTTGAGATTAAACTTAGAATGCTCTAGGTCAATCAACTACCGCTTACTCCAGCCGTTCAGCAATTTGTTGTACTTTATTTTCTCCTTCAAATTAAGGTTCCCAAAAGAAGATGGCACCAACTGAAACGCAAATTATCAAGGCTTTGTGGCAGGAAAGTTCCGTTCTTTAACTGAAAAACTATTCATTGAGGGGTTGTGACAGTAACAGAACATTCTTTAGTTGATAGAGTTGCGTGGCTAAAGCTATGTCACAGATGCAACAAGGCGGCCTTATTCAACGCTTATTAAATTTTTTCTTTTGCTTTTCCCTCCAAAAACTAAGACGTCCACTAGTCATAAGCCACTAAAAATGAGGCCAACGCAAATGGGTCCAATAATGCCAGAATACGATAAAGAGATCAATCCGATATAGGAATCAACAAAGGCGACGAGCTTTTATCGAAGCCTATTTTGAAGGATAATGTTCTGAATGAAGCTGTCTAGACTACTAACATTTTGATCCATTAGTCACATAGTGATCTGCTCAATACCAGCTTTCGCAGCGAGAGTACAAGACTCCGTATTCAAAAGAATCATATTTTATCTTACTTCGTCGTTGGCCCAGAATAAAAATAAAATAAGTAAAAAGGTTATGCACGGTTTCATCGTTTCCACATCTCTTGCACCATAAAAACTTCACACCAACAGAGCCCGAATTCAATCACCATACCCAACCAACAAAGCTGAACTTATGTAATTCTGACTAATGTATGAAATAGTAAAAGGACGTTTCGAAAAATAGTTTCATCAATTCCATGAGACGGCTCCACCTACATAGTATTCTCTCAATCAGCAACGTGAACCACACAACTTTATTTCAAACACTTGGTCCAAGCAGACTAAACGCCTTAATTCGATCTACTCTTCAAAAAAACAAAAAAATCTCTCCCATACCTCAGTGCCCCATCCCGGTCTCCTTGACGTATGAGTCATATGATCTACATCACGTGCACATACCAACACTTTTTTGTCCTCCACCATCTGTAATCTTCACCATGGCTGACATAATAGACATAGAAAAGCTTCAAATCGAACAGGAGAAAAAGACCCAGGAGCAGAAAATCACTCCTTGGGAGGTGGAGGGTGCTGTGGACGAAAATGGACTTTCCCAGGGCATCGACTACAACAAACTCTCTGCCCAATTTGGTACCAAAATCATCACCGAAGAGACCTTGAAGAAGTTCACGGAGATCACGGGTCACGAGCCCCACCCGCTTTTGAAAAGAGGCGTTTTCTTCTCTGAAAGAGATTTAAGCAGGATCTTGGACTTGTACGAGCATGGTGAGCCTTTCTTTCTTTACACTGGAAGAGGCCCATCTTCAGACTCCATGCACTTGGGCCACATGATTCCATTTATTTTCACCAAGTGGTTGCAGGACGTTTTTGACGTGCCACTTGTGATTGAAATGACTGACGATGAAAAGTTCTTGTTCAAGCAGAAGTTGTCTATTGAGGACGTCAAGGGCTTTGCAAAGAAGAACTGTAAGGACATTATTGCCGTGGGTTTCAAGCCTGAAAACACCTTCATCTTCTCTGATTTGGAGTTCATGAACCCGGCTTTTTACGAGAACATCGTGAGAACTTCCAGACAAATCACCACTTCCACAGCCAAGGCTGTTTTTGGCTTCCAGGACTCTGACTGTATTGGAAAGCTTCATTTTGCATCTGTGCAAATTGCCACAGCGTTCCCCTCGTCATTCCCCTCTGTTTTGGACTTGCCTCCCAAAACACCTTGCTTGATTCCATGTGCCATTGACCAGGACCCTTACTTCAGAGTCTGCAGAGATGTTGCCGACAAGCTCAAGTTTAGCAAGCCTTCGTTGATTCACGCCAAATTCTTCCCAGCGTTGCAGGGTGCCTCCACGAAAATGTCGGCCTCCGACAGTACCACATCGATTTTCATGGACGACACGCCCAAGCAGATCCAGAAAAAAATCAACAAATACGCTTTCTCCGGCGGCAGAGCCACTTTGGAGGAGCACAAGGAGCTTGGTGGTAACGTTGACGTGGACGTGGCGTACCAGTATCTTTCGTTCTTTGAGAACGATGACGAGAAATTGGCCAAATTGGCGGAAGGCTACAGAAAGGGCGAGATCATGTCTTCTGAGATGAAGAAAGAGTGTATTGCCGTGGTGCAAGAGTACGTTTCTGCGTACCAGGAGAGAAGAGCCAAGGTGGACCAGGACGTGGTAGAAGCGTTCATGAAGCCCCACAAGCTCATATATGGCCAGGCTGAGAGAAAGGTTCCAGCCAAGGAGAGAGTCAAGAATTCGAAGAAGTGATCGACGAATAATAGATTTAGCATGTGCAACGTTATTGGAGTAACTAGAAGAGAAAAGATCTGTAAAAGTTGAAAAAAGCTTCCACGCTGGCTTTGTATTTTTGGTGAGTATTTAATAAGGCCAGGAGGCATTGGCCGTGTCATTTCAAAGTTCTAAAGCTAGTGATATTAGTGGATTTTCGTTTCTTGTAAGGGCCTCCTCCAACCGTTATCTCTATCAACGAATGAGTGATAGACTTCTGAGTGGCGCCTGACATCGGTCGAAATTGCCAGGATACAGTATAAGCGGTATTATTCACTTCTATCCAATGGTGTGTTTGATTCTTCGCTGTACTGGGTGCCGCTTATGAAAGATAACCGTATTAAATGATTCTCCCCCCAATTTAGTTGGAAGAATAATTTATATAGCTATCCAAATCTCGAACAGTCAATAAATTCATTCTTCCTTTAAGGGATGCTCCAATTTAGAATGACACCAGAAACACGGTAAGCAATAATATCAAGTGGAATGTGAGAAATTGACCTCGAGGATAGTCAGATTCTGGCTTTGTATCAATCCGACCAAGCAAATAACAATCTTTATGGAGCGATCATCAATGGGCCACTGCATCCCTTTGAAACAGCGAATGAAGTCTCGTTTTCGACTTGAGGTAGAATTTCCTCATCATGCAAAGTTTGATCCCAACGCTTGATCTAACCGTTTTTCTTCGACCACCCTTACCATAGAGCCCTATTTGACCAACTCTCGAAGCTTCTCCAACACAAACATCAACTTCTCAAAGTCCCCATCCTGGGTGTCTCTCCCCCACCACCGCAGGCCCATGTTCAATATGACGTTTTTGCGGTTTCCCAGCGAATACAAAGCCTTTCCTATCTGACCTGCCACAACCTGGAGCTTCAAGTTCTGCGGATCTCCCACTAACACCACAGGCTCCACGCCCAAGGAGTCCTCCTTCAAAACACTCTCATCGATAGCCTTCAGCGTGGAAAGCGGAAGATCAAACAGAGCGTCCATCACGCCGTCAATGACAATTCCCACCACGAGCTTATCCGCAAAGGAAACACTGTAAAACCTGAATTCAGCACCGTCAGGTGCCGTGGCTTGAATCTCTTTTGGCTTCACGTCCATGATGTGCTTTGGAGGACTCTGCAGGAAGAACGAGAAGGAGAGGAATGGGGCTTACGAGTGCTTCAGTATACATCCAAGGCCGATTCGGATCAATTGCGAGTTGACAGGATGCTGCCTATTTGACAGGCTCTTGCATTCTTCCGAGTGCACTTATCACCGGCTGGTGCCAAACAGCGAAAGCCACTTTCCTGTGTTCTGCCGGTTTCCCGAGGCAGAGTATAAATAGCGACGGCCACGCCGGCATGATTTGTCATTTCTGACTTTTTCCCTATTTTCCTTAGTCGCCGTATTCAGCCGTGCTGGCCGTTTTTAGTCACACCAGTTCTGCCTGACTAATCGCCTGACAATCCTGCCTCTGGATTCGCAGCCATCAACGACATCAGTACTCGATTTCCACTACCCCAGCTTTTCACCAACTCCAAATGTCCTTCACCCCGATCAAAGAGGCCATCGAGGCCTTCAAAAAGGGCGAGTTTCTTGTGGTCATGGACGACGAAACCCGAGAAAACGAGGGTGATCTCATCATAGCAGCTGAATTCACCACCCAGGAGAAAATGGCCTTCTTGGTCCGCTACTCCTCTGGCTACGTCTGTGCGCCATTATCAACAGAAAGAGCGGACAAACTCGACCTTCCTCCCATGTTGAAGGACAGAACAGACCGCCATGGCACCGCCTACACCGTCACATGTGATTATGCGCATGGCACCACCACTGGCATTTCTGCTCACGACAGGGCGTTGACGGCAAGGTCTTTGGCTAACGCTGACTCTAAGCCTGACGATTTCATCAGACCTGGCCATGTTTTGCCCTTGCGGGCCGTTACTGGGCTTCTCAATAAGAGAAGAGGCCACACCGAGGCATCTGTGCATCTCTGTGAATTGGCTGGTTTGCAACCGGCAGCAGTGATCTGTGAGCTTGTTCGTGACGAGGACGGGCTCATGATGCGCTTGGACGACTGCTTGGAGTTTTCGAAAAAGCACAACATCAAGGTGATAACTATCGAGCAGCTTGTCAACTACATCAACGCACAATAGACTCTGCATTGTGGGGTTTCGTAAATAGGAGACGCCGTTCGGCGGTCAAACAATAGAAAATAGTATCAGAGTGTTGGGTGTTGTAGGTTCTGAAGGATATGTAGCATTGGGTGGATATAGTGATGGAAGCATGAGACGTCCAATTTGGAATATGTGAGCAGAATTCAATTGTTAATCCAGCCCTTAATTTGACATATCTATATGGAAAAGCTTGCTCTTCATTTGAAGTGAGGAAGTGACCCTATACCGTTAAAGCTATTCATTATTGTGCGTCCACAGGATAAAGTCTTAAGTAAATGGGCTTTAAATTCAATAACCAAAGGATGGAATAACACAAATTACGAAATACAATTAATGTCATCTACTCCTCCTCAAAGACACTACATTGCAACTTCCCCCTTCACTTTCCATGTAAAATCCATTCTATTATACATCTATCACGCCAAAGTCAACTGTGCCTTTCTCTTGCCGCTCACCTCATCCTTGACGGACTTTACCTCGACTTTCACCTTGTCAAATACAGCAACAGTTCTCATCTTACCCTTGAAATCCTTGAAAGTCAACTCGTACTTGTCCTCGTTGTAGTCGGCAGTGGTGACATCACCAAGAACCTCCAACTTGATCAATCCCTCGATACCAAACTTTGGTACAAGAACAACAATACCGTTGTTGAAGCATTTGATGATGTAACCCTCCTGGTCGGATTCGTTGTTACGCATAACCTGGCCGACGTAGTACTCAATACTAGATCTGCCAGCAAATTGGGCGTTTCTGTGCTTTTTGTTGATGTTTCTGACAATCAACTCCATCTTCTGCTTATCTCTGTGACTCAAGTCCAAATTTTCGTATCCGATAGCACCTGCAAGCTGTCTATGTGCAACCACATCACAGTATCTTCTGATGGGTGAGGTGAAATGGGTGTAGATGTCAACAGCCAAACCATAATGCTTGAAGTCGGGATAGCCGTAGGAGCCAGAGGAGAAGTACTGGGCGGCCATCATACATCGTGTGGACATGATACGCAAAAGAGTGTTGAAGTATGGGTCCTTGTCGTCAACACAGCGGTCCAACGAGTCGGCAAGAGCCTTTGAAGATTCGAGCGAAATGGACATACCGTTCTTTCTCACCCTCAACATTTCATTGAGTTCCTCGAAATTGGTAGCTGGAGGTGGGGCATGTCTTCTCAACATAGCCGTCTGTGGATAAGCATCGTAGATTTTGCGAGCGACAGAGATGTTAGCGAACAACATGAACTCTTCGACCAAGGAATTCGTCTCCAACAACTTTTTGATTTCGACTTCACCGGGGTCGGACGTTTCACTATCCATGTGAACCTTGACCTCAGGAGAAGCCAAGTTCAAGGCGCCTGCGTCCAACCTCTTCTGCTTGAGTTTCTTTGAGAGTTTGAGGAGAATCCTCATGGACTTCGTGAGGTCGTCCTGCTGGGTCTTATCGTCAATCTTATTCTGAGCACGCTCGTACGAAAACGCTTCCCTCGACTTGATGACGGATTTCATGAAATCCACTTTCACAATATTGGCGTTCTCGTCCACCTCCCAAATCACAGAAAAGGCAAATCTGTCCACGTATGGCTTAAGCGAACACAAGTTCGTACCCAAGAGCATGGGCAACATATCGATTCTCTTGTCAACCAAGTAGACAGATGTACCACGAGAAGCACCTTCGTGGTCCAAGGCAGTATTTGGTTTGACGAAATGTGTGACATCGGCAATATGAACGCCGACTTCGTAGTTACCGTTGGGAAGCTGCTGTGCGTGAAGAGCATCATCAATATCCACACATCCTGGAGGGTCGATGGAGCACACGAGCTTGTCTCTCAAGTCAACTCTCTGTTTCAACTGCTTGTCGGTATCCAACTTCTCAGGAACAACCCAGTTTTCACCTTCTTTGGGCAAACAGTCCAACACAGCCTTGGAAAATGGTCTATACTCCACATCGTGCTCTAGAAGCAATGCCTCGGTTTCCGCCTGAACACTCTCGATTTCTCCTAAGCTTCTCACAAAATGGCCCTGGGGGTATTTGGAGTTGGTGGGCCACGAGTCAACGGAAACCACAATCCTCTGCCCTAAAAGATCCTTGGCTTTTCTGGTTTTGATGCGAATCTTGGGAAGAAGCTTGTCCATCAAAATAACGAAACAAGTTTTGGATGAATTGCCCGTGTCCTCTTCCACGGATACAGATGAAGGTGCAATCTGGCCAACATAAAACCTCCAGGATCTTCTGGTGATACCGACCACTCTGGCGGTTGGCTGGGTTTTCCTTTCCTTAGCAGAAGTAGCCTTGACAGCTTCCTGGGCCAAAACACGCCTCTCCTTATCGGAAATGACGCTCTCCTTGCTATCCTCTTCAGCATTATCGTTACCACCAATCGCACTTTCCTCCACGATAGTCGAAGAAGGTTCTCTCCATTTGTCTTTAGGAAGCAACTCGACAATGACCAAATCACCATTGAAGGCTCTGTTGAGGTTGTGTGTGCCCACAACCAACAAGCGTTTCTTGAAAGCAGCGGTGCTTACTGACCCCTCCAAAACATTATAGGCGGAGATGTTCATCACTCCCTGGTACAAGGTACCATTCTTGATACCAGCCATGGTTCTGGATGTGGAGTAGTACTCTGGGAACGAAATCTCGTCTGCGTTCTTGTCGAAAGCCTCATTTTCTGTTGGGATCAAGTCCCGGAGCTGCTCGCCTTCAGGTAAGCTTTCGATGTATTCCACCAAAGATCTGGCTATTGATCCATCAGCGAGTGCCTTTTCTCTGTTGTCCCTGTCGTTGCACACAAACACGATGTTCACCGGCGTTTTGCTGTTATTGGTGTTCAAATGTTCGCTGTACCACTGGACACAGCGGCGGATGGCTCTGTCGTTTCTGTCGTTGATGGACTCGTTTCTCTGTCTGTTCACAAAAGTGTCTTCTCTGAACTCGTTATGAAAAACGACAAACCGCTTATCTGCTGCCTTCACAAGCGCACGGAGCCTCTGGTAAATGGGAAAAGACCGGTTTTTGACTTCGTCAAGCACAACCTGGGGAATGATCACATCGTAAAAACAGTCTGGGTGTTCCAAAAGATCAATGGCCAGTAAAACCACGTTGGTGTCGACGATCACGTAATGACCCACGCCGTCCTTCAACTTCAAAGGCGTTTCGGAAAGAATGAATTCAGGCAAATTGCCCAGGGCATCTGGTTGAACTAAGTCTGGACAGATATTGCAAAGCCTTGAATAGCAAGGAATGTCGCCACGGAGATAGTGCTCTCTTACAATCTTCGTACATCCTCCGTGTCGGGACCTTACGAAAACCTTGTGGGTCGCTGTGAGCCCCAGGGAGAGTCTTTTTTTCAGAAGCATGAAGTTGAAGTTAGCTTATGGATTCTCATCGCTGTAATGGGATGCGGAAACACCCGTGCACCATTTTGCAGCCATTGCCCATCGTCTACTAATTCTACAAAAATGATCTAAACATATCCGAAATCAATAATATCATACAAATTGTTGGGCTTTGTGCATCTGCTGGGGCAGAAACTCGTGCACACGTGCATCGCCCGTGTAGTTCTGCTGAGGAGGAATAGCGTCTCTGTAAGGATCCTGGAACTCAGTCTCAGCGGTTTGGGCCCTTTGGAAGCTATCGGTAGGGTATGGTGAATTAGAGTGAGTCTGATGAGTAGGTACCAGAATAGCGCCGCCGTAAGGGTTGTTGGGCACAGTGTGGGTCTCTGGGCCATTGTTACCGGTGTATGGATGTGGCAGGTTTAACGTTGTAGCATCAATGCCCAGGCTGGAGGAATGGCGTTTAGGAATAGGCTGGAACGAGCCATTGTTGACCTGAGTAGTTTCCTGTTTGTGAGCATCGACAAAGCGTTGGTCGTACTGCTCGGGATGGCGTAATCTGTAGTGTTTGACGGCGGATGGGAAGAGGTCGATGGCCCAGAAAACGAGCAAAAGACCGTACCAAAAAGAAATGGTCCATTCGAAGCAGGCCGAGTCCGAGTCTTTGCCGACTTTCATATAGTAGCCGAAACAGCAAGCGAAAATGACCGCTGCAATAAGCCAGATGAGCTTGAAGAAGAACGACACCATGTACAAGTTGGACCAGCGGTGCTTGCCAAAAATGACCTTTTCGTGATTGGGGTGCAATCTCTGGGGAAAATTGCCGAAAATGAAGGAATTAAGGAAATTGAAGAAACACGCCCAGAATACGAAGAAAATGAACACTCCCACCATGGTGATGTGCACGGCGTGGAACTTGTTGGTGTTGAAGATAGACACCATGAGAATGCCGAGCTGGCCAATCAAAGCACAGATGATGCTGACAATGGCAAACCATGGCTGTTTGTTGGAAACGTACGGCTGCAATTTCTTCTTTGTTCTCAAGACATACTCCATCACCAAGGATCCCACAAAGAAAATGAGCTGGAATCCCGTGCACGCAATAAATAACGGCTGGAGGTTCGTGGCACCAACGTCACTGATGTAAACTGGATGTTGGACGTTGTCCATGAAATCATACATTGGCTTGCCCTGAAGAGACCAGGCCAGCAACAAGGCAATGAGCATACCCCACCATACTACCACGGCGATCAAAGGAATAAGGTAGTAGTGGATTTTCTTGAAGCGGAGCCAGCGTGGCGGCAGCTTCAGTATCAGCGACATAGCAGAGAAGATGAAAAGTAGGTAGATGCAAAGGAATGGTATTTATTGTCTTGCGGGCAGCAATCGATAGAAGCGAAACGCAGGAAACGGCGCATCGGCGCGGTGATGGCTGAGAGGCTGAGTGAAAGAAGGTGGGTTTTTGGAAGAACCATACGGGGTACGGGAAATCGGAAAAGAGATTCAGAATCAGGAGGCTTGGTTTTGGCGGTAGTTTTTCATGGCGAGGGCAGGATCCAAAGGGATCCCCTAGAACACCGGACCGTATTCCCGCGAGTTTTGAAGTATTGCTCGCATGCTCGCAGCAATGTCGGGTGCAATCCGTACTATTCTTGGACGCACGGCGAGAACCATAGAATGTGATTTGGCTCCGCTGCCAGGAATTGAACATTGAAGTTGGTGTTTCACGACGTCAACAAAAGAGAAAACGGCATTGCTTCGCTCTTTGATAATCGGAATGACGCTCCGGCTGCGGCGGTGCAAGGCTGAGTCGCATCGAGAATGCAGTCTATTGGAGACCGAAGGGACGGGGCGAGGAGAGTAGGCTTTGAATTTTGGATGTGCTGGATATTTGCGGTTTTCGAAACAGCCATGCATTTTGCGCTATTGTGTCTGGTTTGTGGCGGCGTCACGAACAGCAGTGGATTACGGGGCTCTGATCTCAGATGGCTGGTGCTTACTGGCGTCATTGCTGCAAGTCGCGAATACCAGATACTCGCTTCAGCATGGGAGCAATTCATGGGGCCGTACTGGGCTTGTGGCGAGGGTTTTGGGAAATCCAATTGATGCGTCTTTAGGGAAACTGAAAATGATGGAGAAGAGAAAGGAAATTAAATGTGGAGAATTCGGCCTGGGTTGACGTTGTGGCTGGTAAGAGCATAGGCCCGCTTGCATTTTGACAGGTGGGACGTTTCTGCAGAAGCTGGAGCCGATGGATTTGGGTGGGCTAATGAAACTCCTTTGCTGTGGACCACAAGCTTGAGTCTTTCTTTTGGTTATCCACAAGTTGACCGGTAAGGTGAGTTGAAGGTTGCAGGTGACGTCTACTAAGTGTGCTATTCTTGCCCTGTTTCTTCCTACTGTTCTCATCCGCCTGGTATAATTTGAGGAATTGCTTGAGTAATATAGAATTGAGATTTTGAAGAGTCGAGCGCTGAAGGGAATATCCAGCGCAGTTCAGCAAGCCACGACAAACCGTGGTTGAGACCGCAGACTGTAGATGTGAGAGAGTGGCTAGGCCGAGGAAGCTGTGAAATCTGAATTAGCGAAAGCAGTAAAATCTAATGGACACTTGCGACGGCAGTATTGTTCTTGGGCTCCGACATACCTTTGGTTAGTTGTGAGGGGAAGTGCATCTTCTACGGCTGCTGGTAGAACCTGTTGCTAGGAAGGAGGAGAGAAATGGAGACAAGAGATCGAATTATTTGGGAAGTGAGTAGTCAGGCTTGAGTTCTTCGCTTAGCGTCTCAGTGGTTGGATACAGCGTTTGTTAGTGAAATCCTCATGATATGTCTGGTTTGATTGAAACCATGTATCCACAACAAACATCGATATTAGTTCCCGGACAAATTACCTTCTACTTTTCTGGGCGCTGAAGTACCTAGAATCTGCATCCATCGACCGTGATCTGATCCAAGACTCAGCTACATCATAAAATAGCGAGGACACCCTAGGTTTGTAACTGAGATGGAAGCTGGCCCCTTCAGAACAATTCTGCCTCTGCGACCTGAAGATCTCTGATTTTTCTGGTCGGCCTCCATTGTTCCAAGATATCACGATTTCAAGATCAAGGTACTGTGACTCAAGTCTCTGGCCTTCTTCGACTACTAACACCTTTGTGATCCAGTCTATCCTTATAAACTGTTCATCTCTTGACTTTTTGATTTCCCAAAAGTAAAACTCATTGTTTATCTGCGACCCGGAGAACCCGAGGAACACCCAATCACCTGTTTTCTTCAACCTCTGTATCCCAACACCTAGAAATCACCCATCAGCCAAACCCACAAAAATTGCAATAAAACTAAACTCTTCAATATATCCCACGAACCAGTGAATTCCCTCAAATTCTAGCCTACCATTTCCCGAGGCCAGTCTCTTACTAAGCATGTCTCTCACTAAGCACGCTGACTCCGACCTGACTCCGGCCTGTACGCTGGCCCATTGGTCCAAAATCCACCCATTGAATCTGTTCCCTTCAACCATCTCGGATATTCAAATTTCCCCGGCGAATCCATTCACATTTTCACCTCATCCCAAAATCGACACCACCAGTCAAATCCGATTCCGTGCGAAATCTGGGGTAGACTATGGTGTTTACCTTCTCATTAGACAAATACGCTAACAAATATGTGCCCCCAAGCCAGGTAGGCCGGTTGCCGGGACCTCTACGGCGTCTTCTCGGTGGCTACCCTGCAGCGGCTACTCACGATTACTTTATTTGGCTCGAGATTCTTTTGGCATCGTTCTGTGGTATTTCGATTTTGGCTGGTGTTTTCCAAAACCACACTGTCTTCACTTCCCACCATGCAAACAACATCATAGCGCTGTATGCGGCAACGGCCATTCTTTGCTTCAATGCTTCCCAGGTGCCTTTGGCGCAGCCGAGGAATATCTTGGTGGGTCACTTCTTGTCCTCACTCACCGGAATTTGCATTCAGAAACTCTTCTTTCTTTCAGAAGGAGGACGCTCTCATACGTGGGCTTCAGCTGCTCTCAGTGTTGCTGTTTCCTCGGTGGTTATGTCAATTTGTAACTGTGTCCATCCACCTGCTGGTGCCCTGGCTATGCTTCCTCTGATAGACCAGCACGTGAGAAACATGAGCTGGTGGTACTTGCCTGTGCAGCTTGTGCTGCTGGTGCTTATTATTCCCGTGGCTTGTATATTCGGGAACGTGTTCCGGCGGTACCCGATTTACTGGTGGACCCCAGCTGATTGTGGGTCTTTCTGGAAAAAGCCCGAAGCCGAAGCCGAAGCCGAAGCCAAAGAAGCCAAAGACGGGACTGAGTCAGACACGGTAAAAGACACTCTGGGGCTGCCCCCGTACAGGCCAGAAGAAGGTCAGCGGCCATTGGCTCCTGTTCGCTCGGTTTCCAGCCATGCTAGTGTTTGGTCGCATCGCTTGGCTCGTACTGAATCCAGAAAGACTATAGACGAGGGTCACAGCAGCATTGTGCGGATCCCGGGGCTTCGCAAAATCGAAATAACTGACACGGAAATCCTAGTGCCGGCAGAATTGGACCTTGACGATATTCTGTTCGACTGGCTTCGTTCCATGAGAATGGAACTTCGGAGGATGGAGCCCGGCTCTGAGGCTGTGTAGATGAGAGTGATGGGGTTGAGAGTAATGATGTTAATATATGGAGCTAGACTCATCGGCTTTCATTTGTGGGTGACAGGGTATTGATTGGAGTCACAATCTTCCACCAGCGTAACAACTAAATTGCTGTAAGTGACCTTTTGGAGCAGGATTAGTGAAAGCCGATCTTTTCGTTTGCTCCTTCTGCAAAGATACATAACAGTTGATTTCCTCCTACAGCTATTCTTCGTGATACTTTTATGTGAGATGCTAAAAACTTTTGGGATACCCAAAACCGAATGTAGAATTAACGTCGAGAATGTGGAAACACCACGCGGTGACCGAAGCACCGATGCTTGCTAAACAATTTAGCAGTCGACAGCCTTCAAGAGGAAGATCTCAATGGCAGAGCACTGAGAGCCAATGGACTCATCGTACAAGTTGTAGAAGTCTCCGGACAAGCACTTGTAGAAAGTGGTCTGGTCACCCAATGCCAACTTGTAGCCGCCTTCCTTGGTGTCCTCCTCGGTCTCACCCAAACCAGCAACATCAGCAGGAACGAAAGACCAGCCAGCAGCGTAGATAGTACCGGCCTGAGGTGGAGGACCGTCGAACTGGAACTGTCTGTTGGCAACAATGGCACCGACTCTGCCCTTGGAGTCTCTCAACTCACCGTCGGTAAGAGTAATAGTCAAAGAGTCATCGGAAATACAAGTCTCCTCGAAGTAGTCTTCGGAGTCGGAGTCGGAGTCTGGAGAGCCAGAAGCTTGGACCTGGCCATCAGAAACCTGGGCAACAACAGATTGAGATGGGTAGACAGATTCGGCTGCAACGGACTGGCTTCCCTGTTCCTGGATCTGACCGTCACCAATCTGGTTAGCGACAGAAGCGGTGGTTGGAGCAGTTGTCTGTTGTTGAATTTGACCGTCACCGATCTGGTTCACGACGGAAGCAGACTCGGCAGCTTTAGTGGTTTGCTGCTGAATTTGACCATCGCCGATCTGGTTAACAACAGAGGCTGTCTGAGCAGCCTTAGTAGTCTGTTGTTGGATCTGGCCATCACCGATCTGGTTAACGACAGAGGCGGTGGTTGGCTTGGCAGTTTCGGTAGTCTGCTCCTGAATCTGACCATCGCCAATTTGGTTAACCACAGAAGCCGTAGTTGGCTCAGCAGTCTGAGTGGTCTGCTCTTGAATCTGTCCGTCACCAATCTGGTTCACCACAGAGGCAGTCTGAGCAGCAGCGGTGGACTGCTGCTGGATCTGACCGTCACCGATCTGGTTGACAAGATCTCTCTTATCGAGAGAAATGCCAGCAGACACAGAGGCCGACACGGTTCTGATGGAAAGTGCATATGATCCAGTGATGGAGGTGATGGCAGAGGCAGATTCATTCAAGGTGCCCGTGGGAGTCAAGGTGCTCCAGGTGTTAGAAATGGAGGCAGGGGCGGCAGAAGCAGCGGCTAGGATGGCGACAAGTGCTGAGTACTTCATAATTGATTGCAGATATCGGTTTGAAAAAGGCGGGAACCGCTAGCTTTATAGCTGGAGACTGTGAGAAGGTGCTATTTTTGGGCGGCAGTCTTGAGGCGCAGATACACTTATTTCAACTAGCGCTGGAGGAGGCGCTAAACGACATGCGTCGGGTCGGAAGCAACAAGAGGTTGGATGCTTATGTTTTTCGCACCCAAACATGGTTCCGCATGCGGAGCTATTATAGCTTGCATGAGACCTGCAGAGCTCTCCAAGTGAGTGATTTTGAGATACTTCAATGTCGCTTAAATGCTCTGGAGAAAGAGCCATTGGGGAGGCAGTCGAACTTCTTTTGGGTTTTTGGAGCGTTTTTGATACGACTTTGGAAAAAGGGGCCATCCCAGCGCCCCCAATTGAGTCCCCCATCGATTTGGCCCAGCAATTGACAAGAAAATCTGACACATTTTTGCCGAATGTCGCTTCCGCGCGTCAAGGCGAGCATGACTATCGACCATTTGTAATTTCGCAGCCGAAGCCCCACACCCAAGGAGGCAGTGTAAGTGGCTGGCACTGTAAACAAAAAATCCGTTTCATCCGACAATGCCTATACTTTAGTCGGATGACAGCGCAATCCCACTGAGCAACCAGCCAGGGTAAACAATTCGGTACTCAATATAATTTCGGCTTGGATGGCTTTCTGGAGGGCCCCCCTGGCCGTGATCCCCATGAAGCCCATTACGCTGTTGCTGCGTGCCTTTGGCAGCAAGTGCCCGGCCTTGTGTCCTCCAGCCCCCCGACTCAATGTTTTGAAATAATCTTGAAGAATCTGTCCAGAATTGCCTGCCAGGCACAGAAAAAATGTAAAAATGTTCCCCTGAAACCGTTATGCCAGGGACACTCGCTAGATGGAAAATATTTTGTTCTTTACCCAGCTAAGTAAAATCGCTGTGTTGTCCGCCGTGGTTTAGGCTGTGCTGCATTTTCCCGGGATCAAGGCACTGCGCATCCCACAGGGTCTCGGTCCGGTTGCTCGATCATGGATTTCCTGGCCACATAACTACTGTGGCGAGGCTGCTGATTTGATCAGGTTTTGTAGGATTGATCCTTGTTGACCGATCTTCTACCCTCTATGGTTTGCCATGGACTCGCACGACTGCCAACTAGAAAGTCCCGGAATTCCCGTAGTGTGCTTCGAGCTAAATTGAGCCCCATGGCGCTGTTTATTTGGCTGACCTAAATTGTAATTTTTGTTCCCAAAGTGTGTTTCTCGTATGCGACACTTTTGTGCACCATGGGCTGTCTGTCGCCTGAATTACTTCCACAGCCGGTTGTGTCGTTGCTGTGATTTTTGCGTTTTCATATGGAGAATTTTGTGAAACTGACGGCTTATTGGTTGATGTGTTATCGCACAATAATCCATCCCTTGTTGTCTGAGATCACCCATCTGGATGCTACAGGGTGCTACCGGTTTTGTGTCATCCTGGGGTTCTATTTATAGCCATTTCCCGGAGAGATCTTGGATCCGAGATCACGTTATATTCATGAGCCGATTATGAGAATTGAAGATAAGTAGCGAAAGAGTGAGCATTCAAGGTTCTTTCGGATTTCCATTTGTGATCACATCGGTGCCAGCAAGAGCTGCCAGTTTCATCATAAAGGCGAGCATTTTATCCATCCAATAGAGTCTGTGCGTTTGTGTCTGCAATTGAGTTGACTATTCTAGTCGGCAAATGCGGCATTGGCGACATTCAGCTACCTGATCCATCCTCAAGCTGTCCCAAAAAAGCTAAGTGTCCCTTTGGCAAAAAGACTAATGTATTTGCTCGGAATGTCAAACAGATCGTAATCTTCATCTCAGAATCACCATGCCCGTAATGATCTTTTTATTCGATTTTCAAGCAGGGCACTATAAACGAAGGCATTTACTTCATATACTTATTTCTTCTTTTGCTTTAGTTGTGTTGAGAGTATCATGGAAGAGCTTACTCCGTCAGCTACAACTTACGAAAACCACTATCAACACATGGCGGTACAACGCAAAGCGTAAATGAATTTTTAATTTTTTTTATTTTTTTCTGGCGCCCATGTCTTTAAAAATCTGGATAAGTGAGTCTTAGGCTTTTTGTTACCGTTCTTGTAGGCTTTCATGTTTTAGTTATGGTTGGTGTGGTTACTTAACTTCGCCGATTTTTATTTCTTCGTGGTGGGACTATTTTTTTTAACTGATCTCTTTATTGGATAAAGTGAAAGTTCTTTAGCTCTCCTCTTTCTTACGGATCGGATGTACCAGCAGGGTGTCTCAGGTAAATTGATGCCAGTCCGCCAAAGCCAAACTCCACTCGCAATAGAACGGAACCCACTAGACCAGATATTTAGGCATTTATCCATAGTCCTAGGAGGCCAAAAAACCTACACAAGGTAGTCACAAACTTTTTGAGCCCATAGAGCCAAAAATAGTTCTTGAAAGTTATAGGGGGGGCTTTTAAATTTGTGCGACATTAAAAATCTGTGTTATAGATTTTTCCCTCATTACACAATAGCAAGCTTCGTTCCTCATGGCCCAATGGTCAAGGCGTCTGGCTACGATAAGTAACCACTTCTGTTGGAACCAGAAGATTCCAGGTTCGACTCCTGGTGGGGAAGCTTCTTTTTTGTCAATATTTTGCTTATTACGATTAGTTCGCTTGTTTTTAGCTCCTCACGTATCGTTGTTTTGCGGAAGAGGCCCTTTAGTGGTGCAGATATGAGACCCGTCAAAATCGCAGTGACAGGTTTATGCGTTTTGCAGCCACTTTGACAGGTTCGCGCCTGCAAATGTGCTCGTAGTTTTATCTGAGGGGGGTCTGATTGTGCTTTGGTTACCAGTCCCTTCCGTTAACCCTAAGAAATCTTACACTGAGCTATTCGTGATGCTTGTTTATTGGGTTTCGTGTGGATTATCTTGTTGGCCTCTTGATGCACCAATGCACGCTATAAATTCGCCTAGGTAGAAGTCTACAACCACAGTCCAGGTTTGGCAGTCCCAATTATCTTCAATCTTTATTTTTTCAATTTGCGTTTATCCGACTTATCCCACCTCATTGAGTTGGCCTCGAAGACGCTGTTTAGCGGTACAAAGAAACTCACTGTCCCGGCTACCTACAGCACTTCCACATTGGACTTTCCATATCCAAAGCTACGTCTGACACCAAAAAGTTTGGAAACTCTATTCTGCCGAAATACCAACTCTCCAGTCTGGAAACATACTTTTTCCGAAATCGAGCAACACCTCAAACGCCATCGACTCCTCAAACAATCCATTTTTCGATGAAGTCGGCGGTGTACTTGAAGGAGAATTTCTCCCTGTGCTTACCGGCGACCATGGCACCCTGGCCGCGGGTCAGCATCAAGTCGATGGGCTCCACGTAGAACATGGCATCGTGAACCTCGCCTGGCTGCAAGTGCACCTCGCAGTTGTGGATACCCACTCTCTTGAAAAAGTCGTTCTGGAGCAAACGGAAAATCTCACGCTCGCCGTGGAGAACAAGCGTGGCGCCGTTGCCATTGAAGGCATCCGTCTTGGCCCAGTGGTCCTCGTAGTTGGTGTGGTGGAAGTTGACCCATTCCTTGACGACCTCCGGGTTGTCAATTTCTTTGCCAAGGTAAAGACCACCCATGTATGGGTCCGAGCAGCCCAAGTCGCCGCCGTAGTTCACACCAGGGAATCTCTCGGGCTTGATCCATGGAGACACCCAAGGTGCAATAAGCAAGAGGTAGCGCGGAGCCTTGATAGGCAGGAAGTCCCAGGCAAACTCAGTAAAACGAGAAAACTGGGCCCGCGCAGCCTCCGGGTAGGCGAAAAAGCGCGCCAAAACGAGGGCCATATTGGCGCCAGCAGAGTCTCCAATAATCAGCACCTCGTAGCCCTGCTTGACCAATTCCCGGTACGCCTCAACAGACTCGTAGATCTGCGTAGGGTAGTATTTGCCGTGGTGTGTGAGCGAGTAGTCGATATTGGCAATAGCCAAGTTCTGGCGTTTCTCAGGGTCTACAGCGTACCACACAGCCATGATTCCCACAAGCTGGGACTCGGACATAGGCAACAAGTATCCACCGCCGTGGACGTAGAGAAGGGCCTTTTTCGCACCCTCGGGCCGCACCACCCAGGTAAAAAGACTGTTTTCTGCGACAGGCTCGCCAAAGTGAGGCATACCGGCACCAGCCTGGCCGCGGTACTCGTCGTAGAATTGGTTCACTGGGAAGGGCTGGAACCATGGGTCACACTTGCGCATGTTAGGAATAAGGTGGGAGGCGATGGCAATGGAGACGTTTTTCTTGAGCGACTTGCCAAACTCCACCGGGTCGGCCTGGAGCGGCGTGCCCACGGTGTAGAACTGGACGATGGTTTTGAAAACCACCCATGGCACGGTGATCAATTGGGTGAGGAAGTTTAAGGAGAACATGCCGTTTGAAACGGCTGCCTGGGGGATTAAATAGTTGCCGCAGGCGGGGCCGCATGTCAGGCGAGCAATACGGAATGGGCGGGAGAAGATTGCACAATGGAGATTGCGGTGTGGTTTGCGTCGATGTTGCAATCTGGGAGGTTGGGAGGAGGTTGGAGTTGAGAGAGTTGAGAAAGTGGGAGAGTTGGAAGAAATGGGAAGAGACGATGGAGAATTCGAGAATTGGGGAGACGGATAAGGCAATTTTTAATGGCGGTCAGACCCGTGTATCCTGTCTCGCTGGCTCTTCATTGCTTCCATGGTCCTTCATTGCTTTGCGCCCATTCTGCACACCGGCACTACATAGAAAATCGGCGGCGCCGATTTCGAGAAGCACGACTAGCGGTCCGTTTTCCTGCTATTCCTGGGGTGTATTTGGAGCCGCAGACCCTTTTATCGAGGCAATTTCGGGCGGCCGAGAGACTGAGCGACGGTTGTTCCCGAACCCGAAGACCCTTGACCCGAACCCGGCAGGGCTCCAAATCTTAATAAACTTTTCTTGATTTTGCGTTGTCCGGTGTTGCTCTGTCCGCGAGAAGGGCCTGTTACGGGGCACCCTGGTAGTCCATTTGGCGAGAGTACAGTAGGATGTTGTTTTCGAGATCTCACAAGGCAGATGTATCTAAAAATTTATAGAACTGCTGCTCAGAGAAACGCTAGCTCTAGTCCAAAACATAGGGGTTTTTGGCTGCATACGCACGAGCTGTATGGACGAAAGCCTACTTGCTCTAAGCCAGCATGTTGCCAGGGGGGTGCTTCCAAAGATTGTATTCTAAATCTTGTAGAGAAACTTTGAAATTGGGGCTTCAGGTGAAATAAACGTGCTTTGTGGCCTGCTCAATCAGTTACTGCTTGGACATTGGAGTCCGACTCGCACATTCGGACTTGTTCAAGAAACATCCTCACCCGGAAAGAAAGTACGTAGATAAGATTTATTCTCGGCGTTTTCTTGCAAATAAGAGGATGATCCGCCAAATCTTGCCCCGCGGTAATCCTGGCAGTATCTTTGTGGGCTTGCCATAGGCTGGATGGCTGGGAAAACACAGTTTGTAGAATTAGACGATACATTTAGGGCACTTTCAATTTTAGATACTCAATGGCTCGTTGGGTTCTGCCCAGGTTGCTTGGATACTCTTCTTTTTGTTTTCTCCTTTAGTTCAGATAACACCATTATCATCCTACAAGACTACTCCTCACATCATGCATTTTGGATTATAATACGCTTGGTTGGGCAACCCTGACAAATTATGCGGAAACGGTTATTCTGTTGATAGATCTACTTCCAAATGATCCCTTCACAGCATTCCGACACCATCAGCATCAATTACGTGAACTACAAGAAAATCAGCCTTTGCAAATTGCTTCTCTATATCCTCTTTGCCTACAACCGGAAGTCGAAGCCCGTTTGTGGGCCCTTACTCTTCTTCAATTGTCCCTGGGTGTCTCTCATCTGTCCCTTCTTGTCAATCACCGTGACGTTCTTCGCCTTGGCCAAATCACCCAAAGCGTCGCCAACCTTCCGTCTCTTCTTGTCACCTCCGTCGGGGTTCTGCTTGGATCTCTGCTCTCTCGCCTCGTTCACTTCCTTCATGTGCTTCGACTTGGCTCTCTTCTTGGATCTTCTCAATCTCTGTTTGTCCTCGGTGCTAAGTTCGTCCTTGGAGTACGACAAACCACTCTTCAACTGAACCTCCTTCACACCACGGGCACCATCGGCCTTAGGCTTATCGTCTCCAATTTTGTATACCTCCTGTGGAGCAAGGGTGGTTTCTTCAGAAACATGCAATGGCTGAGCATCTTCCATATTGATGGATGCTGCGCCGTCGGTGACCTTGATATCGATGGTCTTGAATTCGTGTGGTTTAGGAATGTAGTGAGCCAGACAGAGCGAGTCGAGTTTGTAGTTGAGGCTGGTGAAAAGGTCGGTGATTTCGTTGTGGGCCTGTTCAACCTCTTCCGATATCTTCTGATCAGGGTCCACACCGTGGTACTCGTCCTCATAGATTTCCGCCAACGACTTACTGCTTTTCTCTTCGGAAACTTCCGTCTTCTGTCGTTGCGAGAACCTCAGCACGTCCGTGATGAGTCTTTTGGGAAGGTCGTCAAATTCGTCGTTTCTAATTCTTCTCTTGATAAGATCCTCGATACTCTCGGTAACCTCGTCGGTGATGACCGGCACAGGCTTGGATGTACGGTCGAAATCAAGCGTGGGGGCCTCGTCATCATCAAGAAGCGAGTCCATGGGTCTGTCTTTAGAACGAACCTCTCCCTTCATGGTCCATTTCTTTTCCGCCACGAGCTCCGCTTCTAGATTGGCGATCTCCGCTCGAAGGCTTTCCTGCTGCTTTTCGTATGTAGACTGGTTGCGTTTTTTGGGCTTCTCCTCTTCATCAGGGAAAAGATCTAGCATGGCTCCATCCACGGCGTTTTCGTACTCCTCGTCCTGCAACTCGTCGGGCCCGCTTTCATCGTCATTTCCGCCCAGGAGCTGTTTTTTGGCTCTGACATGACCAGGCTTGTCGAAAAAGCCGTCGTAGAAGTCCATTTCCTCCTCGCTGTCTTCGTCGCTCAAATCACCAAAGAGGTCGATTTGCTCGTCGTCCTCGGGCTCGTCCTCGAGTTCCACGATCTGCTTGTTAAAGTCGTCGATGTCGAAGAAATCGTCGTTGAGGCCGAAGGCGTCTTTTTGGATTTTTGGTTGCTCCTGTGGCTCCACGAGTGTTTCTGCGTCTGAGCCGTCTACCGAAGTTTCTTCATTTTGCAGGTCCTCCGCCTCATCTTCTTCCTCTTCGAGTTCGTTTTCTTGGTTCTCATCTCCGAGTTCGTTTTCCTCCTCAGACTCTTCGTCTTCTTCATCTCCGCCTTCTTTCTCTTCCTCCTCCTCGTCCTCCTCATCTTCTTCATTCTCCTCTTCCTCGTCCCCCTCGGGTTCCAGACCAAAACGCTGCTTGAGCTCAGGGAGCTTCTCCGTCAAAAGGGTCTCGCCCACACCGCCGAGAATCATCTTTGCCTGGCCGAATACCTGTGTGGCATCCAACCCGTCCACGTAAAGCTCGTCTAGCACTGAGTGCTCTTTGGCGATTGGGTCCAAAAGAGTCTTGGTAACATTGCTGAGCTTTTGAACCGAATCTGGCTGCTTGCAGAGGCCGAAAATGGCCAGCGGGTCTGCCGCTAGCTGTTTTAGTAAGTCCATGTTCAAAAGGTGTAGTTGAAAAAAGTGATGAGCATCGCACCAGTGCAGGTCTATCAATACCCCAGAAACCAGCAACGAGCCAGGAGACTTGAGCCAGTTTTTCTAGACAAACTGATACATCCATGTCCTTAAGCAGACTTACCTCACTGCTTTTGTCCTTCACCCGCTGCAAATCCGGAACTTCTCTGCGCAGATGGGTACAACGTCAAATGGTGGACCCCCATGCCAAAAAGTCCAAAACAGACGGCTACCGATCCCGGGCTGCCTATAAGCTTTTGGAACTCGACACAAAGTTCCGTCTTTTTGGCAGAAATACAAAGAACATCGTGGATCTAGGCTTTGCTCCTGGAGCGTGGACTCAAGTGGCCTTGAACAAAAGCAGAGCCCGAGGCGTCCAGCCAAACGTTCTTGGGGTCGACTTAATCCATTGCCAGGCCCCGGAAGGGGCTCATTTCATCCAAAGCGATATTTTCCTGAAAAAGACTCACCAGAGCATAACCGCCTTCTTTGAGCCTCTCGGCCCGCTAGATCTTGTTCTCAGCGACATGATGACCAATACGAGCGGAATCGGCGATAACGACCACTTTGCCAGTATGGAGCTTTGCGACGGGGTGTTGCTTCTAGCGCTGCAGATGCTCCAGAGGAATGGAAGCCTTGTGATGAAGTTCTACACGGGGAAAGAGGACCAACTTTTGCAAAAGAGGCTCGAGCGGGTTTTTGCCCGGGTCCACAAAGTCAAGCCTGCGGCGTGCCGGGCAGAGCTGCGGGAAATGTACTTTGTGTGTTTGAAAAAGAAGAGGCAGGTTTCGGTGGAGGAGTTATTTGAGTGAGCGCGGTAGTAGTTCATCTGTATTACTACAATCTTGAGCATCAGACCAGCGTTGTACAGCGGGTTCACAGTGGCAGATCTTCAGGGAAAGGGGCTTCCTAGTGAATTGACTTAGTTTTCTGGAAAAGAATTGGAGTTTTCTATCGCCTTGACTTAGTACGATAAGGACTTACCAGCCTGTTCATCATCATTGACCAGTACAACCGAGACAGAAAGTTACCTGTTGCCTTTCAAAGCCTTTCGTGGCTTTATCTTTGTCGCCTCAGATTTCACCATCAACATCATGAAACACAGACTTTTACTGAACCCAGTCAGATGGCTCAGAGGAGCTAAGAAACGTCATTCTGAAGAATTGTACGACCCAACAGCATACAACCCCCAGGACCTTTACGCAAATCCGTTTGCACGTGCCTTGGACGCTACTAGAATGGACATTCTGGGAAAACGCTTCCCCATAGGCAATATGCTTCAGACCATTGTGGAGAAGAGAGACTCAAAGTACGAGATTGTGCCTGTTTTGGAGAAGCCGGTACTCGGAGCCAATCCAGCAAGTTATGTCTTGAACAGGAGTTCCTACATCTTCTTTGCACAGAAGAGGGTGTTTTTGCCTATACCAGCAAAACGGCGCCAACGAGACAAGAAACTTTTGGGTATCACAAGTGTCGTTGATGATTTCGTAGGGGTATACAAGAGGCTACTAGAGGATACCATTAGACCGCTTTTGGAGCAAAGAGTGGAAGCTAGTGAACCCGGTATGAACGTTCTACCGGGAAGAGGGCCAATACGGTGGAAAGGCGAGACGCCACAGGTACACAGCAGTCTTCTAGAAGAAGAGGTATTTCTTCTGTTTAAGGAAAACCAGACCTTGTGTCGGCTTCTTCTAAAGCATGCTCAGTTTTGCGATGGTCCATAGTCCGGTTAGGGAAGGTCCATAAGTATGGGCCATGGTTAGGTAATAGATAAGGAGTTCTGGATATTATTTGGGCATTCACCTTTTCTACAGGCTTTTTCTGGAATCCCAGGTTCGGAGTTCTTTTCAATATAAGAGTATTGTAAGGGTACCATACTTTCGGATGTTGATACCAGTCAGGATGCCATCATTATATATGGGGTCACTTGGAGACGAATGATCCAGAAAAAGAGGTCATAGAGGAGTGAGTTAGTAGACTGAGTGATTTTTAAGGATCATTTAAAATCGAACACAGCATCTTGTCAGCCAGTTGGTACATGATTCAGGATTCAATAATAGTCAGGGGAAGGGTATGGAAATATGCTTGGTTTCTGGTCGGAGATTTTCCAGAACTAGACATGAATAGCTAGATTTACAGGTATCTTTCTGCTGAATTGCAGCAGCCTTGTGGCCTGAGAGTGGTCGCCAAATGAGTTCAGTCATTTTCATGAGAATTGGCCCACCCCAAAAATCACCCGAGATTCTTTTCTCAAGTACTCCCCTATCTTCATACATTCGGCATGCAATAATCGTCGATTGATGTATTCGTGCTTCCCGGTTGCCGTTTCACACGGGCAACAATAACGCTGAATTATCTAAAAGTACATCAAAACCAGAAAGGCGGAGACCACCCAAGCCATAAATCTCGTCGACATGACGATTCCCTCGGACTTCTGACTCGTGTTCAACGTCACGCTGGACAACTCAAGGTCCACCTCGCGGTTTGAGTCGATCCAGTCGTTCAAGTTGGAGGCGCCGATCTCGGAGTCGAAACTGGTAGAGTTCAGCATGAACGAAACGGCATTGCCGTTGTTGTCGAAAACCACACCACCTTGCATCTTGTTCGACAAGTCTCTGGCGAAATATCCTGGTGCAGCCATGCCCATGTTGATATTGTCGGTGTCCTGGTAGTCGTGGATTGTGGAGTACAAGTGAGTAGACTCGGTGGAGTTCATGATCTCGAAAATGTCATACTCTCCACAGCCTGAGTTCCAGCACGAGCAGTTCGGATTGCTTGAGTACTGTGATGTACGTGGGATTTTGGCATTAAGGAGCCAGATCGCAGGCATGTCGTAGAAAATGTTGGAATTGTTCTGCTTGGTCTCCTCGGGCATCTCGAACTCAAACAAGAACATCTTGACAGTTCCGTTGAAGCCTTGGTAGGCAGGAATGCCAGATCTGTAGACGCCACAGTCCTTATCGGTTCCCAGCTTTTCACACTTGGTGGAGCTGAAGATCAGGTACTCGTCGTCCGAGTGGAGAAAGGTGTCCTGGGCAAGAACGGTTTCCGAGTCAGCCTTTCCAGTACCATTAGAGGAGGCGTATGTCAAAGCTTTGCCAAGACAATCGGAGTCTGCACCTGCGTTAGTCAAAAATGTCAAATTGTTGGCGGTTCCGTCCAGTGCCGAGTAGTAGGCGGCTCTTGTAAAAGTGCCCTGCGACTGTCCCTTGACGTAACTATCACCGGAATAAAAGGCAAACTGGTGAAGCTTGAGTGGACCTCTGAAGTGGACTGAAAGCTCCTCGTTCAATGGTGTATTGGTGCCTTCGAAAACTGTAAACTTGCTTTTCAATTTGCAGTTGCAGCTCTTCAGATCGTCCAATTTTTCCACATCGTAGTAGTACCCGGTGTATCCCAAGTTCTCGAAAGTGAGAGCATTCACCAGGGGGTTACTCAGCTGCTCCTTGTTCTGTAGAAGGGAGACAGCCGAGACCAAAGTGGGCAAGACAAGCGAGGAAAGAAGCATCTTGAAAAAAAATTACAATTTACGGAAATCGGGATATTTATCACCTTATATACTGTACCTCGGGGGTTGCAGCAGCATCCCGGCCGGGGCGGTGCAATATGTCCCGATTCGTAGGTCCGAACGTTTACCTAATCCTGTATGTAGCGCACGCTGTCGCCTCACGACAGAAGCGAGAGGGAACATTTTTAGACCATCGCAGATGTGGTCTTACCTGTGTGCAGGATGCCTTTTTGGCAGCTCTTTACGACCCCGGATCTCAAAGCCACTGCAGAGGTGCTCTGTGGAGCCCAACCCTAACTAGAATAGCTTTGGCGTTGGTTCTCGGCAGTCAGCAACACTTTTGTGGTCGTGCGCGCCTCATATCCGCTATGGATGCAAAAGCCTCGCGTCCAACCATACGCTGAGAAAATCTCACCATCACCAACTCTAAACCAATCCAAACTCGCCACTTCTTGCATCCCTTCCGGCCCATTCAACTTTCCCAGCCTTCCCAAAATATTGTTGAGTCATATTAAACGCCCGGTGGAATGCCTGCACGGTCGTCCGACTACATTTCTCCTCCACCGTTTGGGCCATCGGCACGAAACGACCAGGTTCCTGAGCGAACAGCGGCTTCCAAGGCCCATCCACGGCAAAATAATGGGAAAAATCAAATCCAGAAGCCTGTGAAACCTCAGGGCAGGTTAGGAGCCGTCAGGGGCCATGTTGTGGAGAAATCTCCTTCTCCATCAGCAACTCCATCTTTATCATCATTGCCAACCCACAGCTCCATTTTGCCTCCTGTAACATGGAAGGACGTATCTGCACTTATTTTTGTGTTTCTTTTACTTCCCCAGGGCATCTCGTGCCTCTTGTTGTTGGGATACATCATGTCTGGAACTTTCCGAGGTCTGGCTGCTCGCTTTCTAGCACGCTTCTCTGTGCTTGTGGAGGACCGTCAGGGCAGCATTGTACCTTCAATTGCCAGGGCTAGCCGTCCGCGTCACTGGTCTTACAACAGAGCCGTTGCGGGCGAGTTTCTTCAGCTCTTCTCGATCAACTCGTTCATTTTGTTGATCTGCCACTGCACCATGCCTCGCCTGTGGACTCACTACCTTCTGGTGTTGGCCAAGCTGATTGTTGCGAGTCGTTTAGTTGGAACATACACTGTGGGAACGGCCACATACGTTTCTACGCTGTCGAGTGGTCAAATCACAACTTCCACATCAGCTTCAGGCTCCCTTGTTCTGAGCACCTCAGAAGTTCCTGACAAAGCCAGGTACCTTAAATCGAGCCTCGTGAACTCACTAGTAGGGTTTGCCTCGGTGACAGCCACAGATACATTTTTTCGTCACTGGCTCCAGCACTTGAATGTACCTCAGCTTGTGGGAGATCTAGCACGGTTTTACCGTGGTTTATGGCATTTCGGCTTGATGTCGGAGAGTCCAAGCTCCTCCGATTACCTCAAGGCCTTCTTCACGAAATCACCCTTCATAGTGACCTACAACTATCTTTCCAAACGCAAGGATAGGTACTACAGCTTGGGTATTCGCAAGGCGTGTGGCGTTAGACTCAGCTTTTTCAGCAAAATCATAATGTGCATTGCCGCAAGGCTCTTCAACATCGACGAAGCCTCCCTTCAAACCCTCCCACTAGTTCTCCAGGAAATCAGCACAATCATTTATTACGCATATCTTGTGCTTTGCATACATGTCATAAGTCTTACCTTCTCGCCGTTTTTGCAGCGGTTTTTCATTTTCAAAGACTACTCGAAAAACTTGGACCACTTGTCCTCGCTCACTCCCAGCATTCCTATAACTGGAGATCGGCGCAGCCCTGTCCCAAATCCGCCACTTAACGAGTCTATGATGGTCGTCAATATGGATCTGGCTCCAACGACTGCTCCAGCTGGATTGACGACTATCGAGTTAGATTCAGAGATTGCCAATTCAGAGCCTGCTATGCGTTCAGAGGGCAGCATCAGTGCGAGAAACTTCGAAGTGTTTTGCCTCGTGTCTCCTACCAACAAAGCGATACCAGGTTGCGTCAAGGCTCAACAGAATAAGACAGTGGTTGAGAGAAAACGTGCCAATAGCAATGCGACTCCTCCTTCGACGACCATAGTTGACCGCTATTTTCTTACCTCCATTCAGCCATTGTGGTCGTGGGTCGCTGCGATCAAGATTTTCTTTGCCGACTCCAGCTACTTCAGCGGACAGGTAACCACAAAAAAATCTTGTGGTGCCAACTTTCTTGACACTTCCACGGTCCAAAGGCAGTATATGGCCATTTCCAAGATTGGGGACCACGAAGTGGTTCTTCAATTCAACGACACTTCAATGATTCCAGGTGCAGATTATGAGGTTCTGGTGAACTCTGTACCCTGGCCCTTTGTAACTACACTCATCAGTCATGACAAAGAGCGAAGACAACTTATCAAAATCGAGGGCCTCAGCCCTTTGAGCCAGTATGAGATCTGCTGCACACATGATAATAAAACATTGGCCTCTGTCACAATCAGCACTACAGAAAGCAGAGGCCATGCCTTCCTTGACCACTCCATACCGACATCGGCGACAGAAACGCTTGAGGGAAGTTATGCTTCCGTAGTTAACGAGCTCAATGAGGTCAGGTGGAATCACCGCAAACTGAGAAAGGACGAGAACAAGAGAATCACCGATCTCAAAAAGCAGGTGGACAGCATGAAAACTAAGGTCGAGAAGGTTCACAGCAGAGCACCGGTTGAAGGTCGTGGAAGCGGCAGGCTCAAGGGACTTCAGTACTCTGTTATACAGTTGGAGAATGAGGTGGAGGAACTTCACAAACAGCTCCACAGTATGGAAGAGAGCAGCGATACCGTGAATGGCGACTTGAAAGCTGAAGAGCAGGCCATGTTCGATCAAATCCGGAGTTTGGAGGCATACATCGAAGAACACGAGCTCAGCACGGGACAGCTCAAAAATGATATTCGTGCTGTGGAAAATGACCGCAACGGTATTCTTATGAAGCACCGCAAGTTGCAAAATAAGGTCAGTGCCCGCAAAGAGGAGATCAACAAGCTTAATGCTGAGATAAAGAGCATGAAGAAAGCTGTGTTGGCTCGTTATCAGCGCAGACAAAAGCGTGTTCAGGAACGTTTTGACACCATCCTCCCCAAGGTCGAACAGGCTATTGAAGAGCTCGCACAGGAGATAGGATAGTTTGGAGCTACATTGCTACATTTTATAGATGTATTCTTGCGAAGTGTGTAGTGCTATTTTTCTACGATGGCGTTTTGATGACTCGCCAAATGGGTCTATTCTGAAGTGAAGAAGTGGAGATGGATCCAAGACACAGAGTCGTTGGGTTGATCATTGCCGGATGAGTCTATGGTGCCATGATGTGTGCCATGTAATTCAATGCAAACAGCTATCAGTGTCACCAAAACAGGTCGGTTTGAGCTGGCTGGGCAACATTATTTCCTAGCGAAATGCCCTTCCCATGATGTGCTGGGAACTGAACTATCAAAGTAGAAATAGCCCCAGAATACGAGCCAGCTACCTCTCCAGGAGACTAGGCCCGACCCTGTGGAATCCCCGCTGATAGTAAAGCAAACCTCCCAGCTGCGTGGCCTTGTAATGCTCGTTGGGTGATAATATGTCCAATACGTCCACCACCCAGATCTCATGAGAGTCCACTTTAAATACCTCGTGTTTCTGACAGACAAAGGCCTTTTCTGCCTCATTCAACACAGGCACCAAACCCCGGCCCGTGTCGTGCAATGTGTAGTTTTTCTCGCCAATGTGCTGAAATGGCGTGGTCATTTCGTGGAAAATTTCTCCGTCCTCAGGTGTCACATCAAAGTGTCTCTTGTCAGTTTTGATTCCGGCAGCAAAAGTCCGGCTCAAGAACACCGACCGGCTTGTAGGCGGCATCAAGTGTAAACACAATTGGCCGTGGTTCTCATGAAGTGCCTGGGAGGTGTAACTGGGAAGGTGCAAATTGAACTGTAGAAGTGGCTTTGGGTGCACTGAGAGAGAGCAAACGGACGAGAGGGTCATGCCATGGAGAACGTCATTTCTGGATTTGCAGCCTGCCGTTAAAATCATCGCTTGTGTGCTGACCCGGGCCATGGCGGTCTTGAACTGGGGTATGCTGATGGACATTGATTTGTAAATCGGATGAAGATTCGACAATCGTGAGAAAAATGCACTTTCAAAAACCCAGTTTTCCTTTTTTTATGAAATCAACACCTTCAAGAGAAGCCAACTGGCGGTAAGTTCTTCAGGCCTTGCCGATTTATGCTAATGATTCTTCAACAGATGTTGGCCGTATCAAAGGTGGCTGCGATGCTCATCCGTACTATAGGCCCATGGATTGCCATGCAGGACGTAAACATAGCGCTCGAAATGGTTGCAACACAAAACTACAACTACATGGCCTTAACCGATATTCTGCCCAACCGGCCCCGAAGGGCTAAGCTGACGGAATTGAAGAAGAACGCTTGTTCCAGAGGTTCGGGTTTCGCCTCGACCTACGAGTCCGTTCCTCGAGAATGCCTTCGTGATACTTTCAAAGCCCACCACAAGCTGATTGTGGGAATGGTGCACGAAAAAAAGATTGATTTAGCGTACCAGGAGCTACAAACGATGTATACTGCCTTGACCGATCCGCAGCTTCGGTTCAAGGAGGTGCCTTTGAGCAGACTTTTGCATGGGAATTTCGTTGATTTAGATCACAGCTTGGTGAACTCGTACCACCTACTTCTCCTCCAGACATTGCTCCAGCACGTGTCGGGAAACCTCCAGCTGATTTCAGCAGGCGAGAATGGCTTCAGCGTGGTGATTTTTCACACTATAGCGTGCTCTTTAAAGGGCTCTCAATGTATACTGGAATGGGTGGAGAAGGCTCCACGAAACGTAGCATTGAAGCACTACGCCAGTTTGCGCAAGGTTGCAACAGGGTTTCTCAAAATCATCGACTTCTTGCTTCTGAAAGCACTCCTGGCGCAATTGAGCGGTTACAGAACCGCCTGGGCGCTTCTACATATGAAGTTTTCAAGATTGGCAGAGCCTCTATGTCTGATTGAAATTCCGCCAGATGCCGAGGGCGAGTTTCTAGATGATTTGAGGGCCTCAATTGCTCGTGAGCTCCCAAGCAAGAAAGTTACGGGGTCCTCGGATCCCCTTAAATTTGTCCTTCGCGAGCTTGACATAGATTACTCAGACAACGTCCCTTCGAGATCGTTATACTCGAAGGTGCTCTCCAGGCTAGACTCATTGTCGCCAACTGCTGAGGGCATCGAGCTAATCAACAACATGCTCCTTGCCTTTGATGGCTTGGAAATTCCATCAAGAGAGACCTTTGTTCACTGCGTCACAAGATATTCTAGACAATTTTCTTCAACACTGCATTTCGAGAAACTCTTGAAGCTCGCATTGCCGAGGGCGTTAGAACTCACCACTGATACAACGGAGATGGTCTCCATGTGCTTTCGCTACGGCAACAAACACCAACATTGCGAGGCTCTCCTTCTAGGCCTCAAACATTTACCACGATCTGTTGAAACAGGAAAGAAACAGGGATTGCGAGAGCTAACTCTCAATTGCCTTGTAGCTAATGGGATGCTAGAAAAGTCGTGGGATGCAACAGTCGGTTATCTACGGGATTATCAGTTTTCGAAGGGAAGTATTCTAGAGGGGGTTCGTGCAAGTCTCCCTAAGTGTGTTCTCAAGTCTCTTGCGTTCAACGCCTTGAACCGCCCGAAAGATACTTCAAAGGCATTTGCTAGCCTAAGTGATGACTCCAAAGGACAATTACTTCTTCAAGCTTCCAGTTTGAACGAATTAACCAACGACTCCGTCAAAGCGCTCTTTGAGGCGTTAATTGTTGAAGATAGCACTAGGAGATATTTCTGCCAACTAACAGCAGAGCTGGTTACCGGTGCATTCGTTCCTTTGCTTACTCCCACCAAACCGCTCGACAAGCTCTTGGTTGCTGCAATTCTCACCAATCGTCTTAAAACAGCGAGTGGCCCCTTGAGACCTATGATAGCCCAAATAATCAACCATGTGGACGCTTGGGGTGGAGATGCACTTCTGAGCGACATCGAGTCGGCAATTGCTGTTAACTTGACTCAGAGTTTACATCACAGTGGCCTCCACACACTTGCGTTGTCTATTTTGGAACGATTGAGCAAGATTGACGAATTTCCAATGGACGCGAAGCTTCTTCTCCTGCTCTTATCCGTCAGATGTCTCCTTGTGACAGGAAAGACTGAGGAAGTTCCATCTCGATTGAGCATGACTGGCAGGTTGATGAAACAGATGGCGGAGCTTGGCTTGACTATTGAGAGCCCAACTTTAGCTGAATGGAAACTTTATCAGTTTCACTACTTCATCTCCGCAAACAACACTACAAAAGCGAATGAGAAGTATGAAGAGATCACCAGCTTTCTTCTGCGCAAACCTGAGTTCAGCATCGAGGCTGCCCAGAAAATGTCCTTGAATCAAAGCGTGTCTTGTCTCCTTGTCAGCTTGCGATTCCTTTGCTTGACGGCTGAGTTCCAGCAAAGTAATGGCCACTTTGCCCCGGCCTTGAAGAACGTAAAGGTTGCGATAAAAATCGGAGTTTCGATTTTGAAGAAATTGTCAAGCCCTTCTATCCAGAAGGACGAGACGGTGCGTCTCTTGTTGAAATGCTACGAGCAAGGCTTCGAGCTAGCGAGACATGCCGGTGCTCTGAACGAAGCAGTCAACATGATAACGGAAATGGATCAAATCAACGATGCATTCGAAGATTGCTTGGTCAACGCAATGGCCTATTTCCATCTCGCTGACATGTACCTTTTGATTGGTGACTTCGAAACTTCTGCAGTCAAATTCGAGCAGGGTTCAAGGATACTGTCCACGAAGGATATGAGTTTGCTTCATGCTGCAAGGTTACGCTCTGCGCTTTTGCTGAGCATATTGATTGGTGGTGAGATAAATCTTAACGCAATCAAGGACGAGTTACTTGAGGTGCTCGAGGGATTTGACGACTTTGACGCTTTTTCTTTGAATCAGATGTTGGATGATATTGGCCGATATGAGCATCTAATATCACACTGGCGTCTATCTTTCACTCCATCAGCTGCCACAGATACGACACCTCGGTCTATTCTCGTGAAAGCGTTGACTACAGCCAGGCAAGAATTTCAGGATGTGAAAGTCGCTATCATGAGAAGCGTCAAGGCAATGGTGATACCGTCGGGATTGCAGTTCACGAAAGAAAAGAGCGAGCACGAATTCACCATCGTCGATAAACTCTTAGATTGCAAAGATACTTTGCTCAAGTTTCTTGAGAGCGATTATACACAGCGTCTTGGAGTCGAAGAGGTCAAGGACCTCCAAAACACCCTCACGGCATGCATCTTCACGCTTTCCCAGATGACTGTGGTAAAGGAAGAAGGTGCAGAGAGTCTTCTCCGAGACTTATTCTTTTTAATGGAGATCCCAAGAAAGCTTCCCTATGAATCCCTTGCTGCGCTTTACGAGTGTGATCAGAAAGATAATGTACTTCTTCCAGTGATATCTAGTGAGGGTGTAAAGAATTCTGAAGCAAGGGATGTTTTCTTCAAACGGATTGAAAGAGGTTTACCGAATGACTATCTTTTGGTCACAATCGACGTTTGTACTGAGTCTGGCGACCTAGTATTAACTAAGATGCAGAAAGGAGTAAGGCATCCTTCATTATTGAGGCTCTCGCTGGCTCGAGCTGCCTCGGATGCAACCCTGTTTCAGTCAGTGATGGAAGAATTAGCTGTTGTCATAAAGGAGAGTCACCAAACCACGAACGTGGATACCACCTCAAAAGTGAAAACAAAAGACGAACGCAGGAACTGGTGGAAGACGAGGTTCGTCCTTGATGACAGATTGAAAGCCATCTTGCAAAAGGTCGAAGAAGATTGGGTTGGTGGCTTCAAGAGCTTCTTCGAGATCACGGACCACTCATCAACCGAGTATTTCTTTTTCAAATCGGAGCTTCAGCGAGTATGGATGAGAAATCTAGGTATCCACTCTTTGGAGTTCAGCGATGTCATAACTGAGCTTTATTTCAATTTGACTCCCATTGGGAATGAACCGTTGGATATCACACTGTTACAAGAATTGATGATGTACACTGCCTCAGAACTTGGAGTCGATGTGAATCCGAAAAAGCTTGCAAGCGATCTCAAGAAGATCTTCCCGGTTAAGAGAAGAGTCAACAGGAAACAACATTTGGTACTCATCCCGAGTCACTCATGTTCGGAATTTCCTTGGGAGAGTCTCGAATTTTTGAAAACCAAATCAATGTCTCGAGTCCCAAACATGTCTATCCTTTTAGATTTGCTTGAGCGACCATCGACCAACTTGGCCATGGACCACCGCCAATATTATGTATTGAACCCAGGTGGAGATCTCAAGAAGACAGAAGACAGATTCAAGAACATTTTTGCTTCGATGCCTAAGAGTCATGGTATAGCAGGCAGTCTTCCTGACGAAGGTGACCTTATCAATAGTCTTTTCAACACCGAACTCTTTTTCTACGCTGGTCATGGAGGGGGAGAGCAGTATATGAGAATGACTCAGCTTGTCAAGAGAAGGTTTAGCGATAATGCCAAGTTACCACCAGCTATATTGATGGGATGTTCCTCTGGGGCGTTGCAGAAATTTGGACAATTGGAGCCTTCAAGCAACATTATGATATGGCTATTATGTGGTTCACCCATGATTGTCAGCAACTTGTGGGACATAACCGACAAGGACATTGACGCTTTCAGTTCCAGTGTACTTGATACATGGGGCATTACGGGCAATCGTGAAGACAGAAGCACTATATCTGAAGCTGTTGCCAAAGGAAGAGATGCATGTGTTCTCAAATACTTGAATGGGGCGGCACCGATTGTTCATGGGCTCCCCGTTCGTCTTGACTAAATACGCCGGAATTCCAAAATGCTAATAAAACAGCTCTGCAAATTTCCTGAAATCCTTGTTCCAAGAATAAAGCAGGGTTGAAAAATTGTTGAGAGAAATGAAGTTCGTAAGCAATGCGTAATGGATGCTATGGCCCTCACCGTAAATGAGGGCACATCAGTCATGGTTCACGTCATTCATGAGCAATTCGTAAACCAAAATAATTACTCCGATGCTGAAGTGTTTGGCATACCGTCTGTATTCAGGGTCATGCCATCAGCATCCGTGGAGCCAATTCTTCTGACAGTGATTGTGGCACCGCCAGGACGAGACCGTTGCTCGTGTTCATTATGGTTGGGAGATGTTGGGGTTTCTCTACCCTCGGCGGCGGGACGGCTGCCAGCAGTCTGAGTAGAGGTAGACGTAGAGGATGCGCTTGGTACACACCAGTTCTTGTGGCAATGCCATGCCCTCATTTGGCACTCTCGAGAGCAGTATTTGGTTCGCTTGCACTTCTTGCACTTGCTGAACTCACGGGGATAACTTTCCCATTTGCCACATTCGAGATTGCCACATTGCCTCACGCCTCCTTTAAGATCATTCCGGCGGCATGAATTTCTCATAATCACACCAGACCAGTAATACATGTCAGTACCAGCTAAGAAAGAAAACTTTTCGACCATTGGGAATAGGTTGACCTTTTTGTGTTCGATCAAAGACATATCGTAGTCGCCATGGAGATTGTCGCCATCGTCATCAATGTCAAAGTGTGCGTAAGTCTCGTAATTCCATTTTTTGGAAAGGTACTCAACTTCCTCAGCCCTCTTTTTCATGATGGTGTCGCTCAAACTTTGGCATTCTAACTCAATGTGCTTGTTGACCTTCTCGGTCATCTGGTAAAGAGCAATTTCACGGTCTAAGTCGTTAACAATAGACTCCGCGTCAATAATCAGGTCATAGAGCTTACTGAGACTAGACAGATCCTGGTTTGCAATGGTCACATTGTCCTCAAAGCTCAGTAAGTACTCGTTGACGTCGCCGTCATCGTCTTTGTTTCTGTGATCGCTGTCCTCGGATTCTCCATCATCATCCAAATCGTTTGCTTCAGCGTCCTCCGTGAGACGATCCTCTTGCTTGCTGTATAAGTCCAACATATCATCGTTGAGGTTAAAATTGTCGTCACGAAGATTTAAATCGCTCAGCATCTGGGGCAGGTTTGATGGGGAGGCATTAAAGCGCTCAATGAAGTTGTCGTTGTTATCATGCTCGTGAGAGGGTAAAATGCGACCTTTGCGGGCGAGAAGTGCTTCCCTGGCTTCGGAAGTCAAGTTTTTTCCTACGCCACTGGAGCTGGTGCTTAAATTCGCCTTCATGCGATCACCAGTGAAGCTCTTATGCTTCTTGTCACGAATGCTCATGTCAATGACGGTGTGAGTGTTTTGCAAGGTTTCCTTCAAGTAAGGATACTTAGAAATGTATGCCAATAACTGGAGACACCAGACCACGTCATCGTCACGAGGAATCACGACGCCCGTCTCGGTGAAGCTCCTGGGAGCGCTTTTCGCATGGATCATGTTCGTGATATGCGTGCTGCGCTCATCCTTGAGGTAAAGGTCAGAGAGGAACAGAAGGTTGCTGTCCATGTCGTACTCGACCGGCTCTCGGTAGGAAGGTTCGGGACACTGCTGTTCCTTCTCTTCCCTGAGCTTTTTAAGAATAGTTACAATGAGGAAACGGCGACGGATGTCGTTGTTCACAGCGGAGCCCCTTCCCATAAAGACAGAATCCTGGCCATCCGAGCTAGAAAGGCTATTTGTGCAGCGCACAAGCCGTAGCATCTGGTCTACCGTGAGATTCTCGTAATCTTCACAGGTCAAGCTGTTGATATGAAGGCCACCCATACGAGCCATGGCGTCAGCTTGAGACAAACGGGGCTCAAACGGTAGCTGGGGCCGACTCATGGCACTTTCGCCGAGCTCCATATTCTGAAGGGCGTTGGCAGCGGCTGCAGCGTTTCCGGCAGAAGCAGCAGCTGAGGCCGGTGGGGCATTAATATCAGCGAGATCCTGGCGAGGACGAAAGTCGTCTCTTCTCACAGCACCTGGATGCCGCGTGGCTCCATCGCCAAAGTTGAGGTATTGCTCATGCTGTGGATTAGCGTGCATGTATGGACACACCGGAGGGGTGGCGCCGGCAGGAACCAAGCTCCCTTCGTGAAGACTCATATAATTGTCCAAAACAGTGGCGATAATCGGAAGCATTCCAGCCGCCACGACCTTCAGGCGGATCTTCTCTGTGCCACCCGTGCCTATCAAAACAAGACACTGGAAAGCCAACGTCCATTTCCATGCCGTGAGAAGCTTTTTCTCGGAATTAAAAATGTTGTCCTGGGCGTTGAAAGTTGTATTATGACACTCGTGAAGAATCTCAACAAGCCTCTCAATACCGCCATCGTTGGAAAGTGTTTCTCTCACTTTGGCGCTCGAGGAAACCAAATATGTCAAGTGGTTAAGGGAGTTGACGAGCGGTTTATCAGCAGTCACATCGAGCGCCCGCCGGTCATAGAGGCTGGTGGTGATTGTCACCGCGGCCCTGTTATTGGTGATGGACCTATAGTTAGAGTCTCTCATGGACAATAGTGTACAGATGGATTTGCAGTGTTCTGGTTTGTGTTGAGCTGGTAACTTGGTATTGCCACTGATGAGGCAATTTGAAATGGTTTTTTTGGCCACGTGACTCGCGCCCGCCTGGCAAATGTCGCTGGCGCTATCTCCAACTGCTTGCATGCAGGTGTTTGAATTTTGCAACCGTGAGCAACAAGCAAGAATAACGACTCCAATTGCTTATGAATCTGATACCTTTGAAATCGATTGACGAGCTTAAGTCGATTCTGCTTTTTCAGGCGGCTCAGGAAATTGCCAGGAAGATCCCAGAATGGCACAAGGCGGGGCGCTATAAGTACTCGGTTCCCCAGGGAGAGAACATTGCAGTGAACATCCACACAACAGATATGAATGACGATTACTGGGTCGCTCGGACAAGCGACTTCAAAGAGTTCAATGCTAAAAACCGTGCCCGTATATTCCACCTTTTGGACAAGTACGTGCTTGGTTCAATCACCCTGCTTGATGAGTGTCACACTCGGTTTGAGAAAGGGTATATTCAGGAGTTGGCGGACTACAAGTTGCATCCGTACGATTTAGGCGACACGGTTCCGGGATTCGATGGAATGACGTACTTGGCGGAGCTCTACTATGATTTGCAGTTTCCCCTCAAAAGACGCAAGTTCTGCAATTTGATCCATGTTCTCAAGTCTCAGACCGGGAACTCCGGGTACGTTATAAGCTTGGCTGTGGACCCGTCGGTGATTCCTGGGAACTCACTGAACCAGTCTTGTGTGCCCGCTAGATACACTTCCATCGAGTACATCACATTTGACCCAGAAACCAGCGACCTCAAGTGGTACATGACCACCTGCTCGGATGCTGGAGGAAATGTGCCCCAGTGGCTCGCAAAGCTCACCATCAACAGTGTAGTGGCCAAGGACGTCAATTTGTTCCTCGGCTGGGCAAACACCAAGTAGGTGGGCTGAAATTAATCGGACTAGGCAGAATCGGAGGCGGCCTCAGAGCGGAGGTTGAGCCACACTTTGACATCGTCGCCTAAACTGTCAAGAAACCCAAGATGGGCGTAATCGTAAACGGAGGAGGTCCACAGGCTGGCTTCTCGCATGTCTTTAGGGTTAATTTTAGTCTTTTGCTTGTGCTTGGAATTATAGTTGCGGATGATCACAATCGACTTGTGGCGGTGCCTGATGAAATACATGAGCCAGTCATTATTCTTGTTAGTGGAGTACTTGTGTAAATGCTCCTTCACTGCGCCGTCGCTGAAGATCAGCCCTGCTTGCCTCAAAACAAAGTAGTCCGCGAGCTGGTCGTGGAGATGGAAGAAGGCGTTTTGGTATTGGTAGGAGACCTGGGCCACTTCTTTTCCTAGGCTTTGAGGAACCTCCTGAGGAAGCCAGGGAAGTGAAGTTTGAAAGGACTTCTCCTTGGTGTCGTAGATGATGAAAAAAAAGTCGCTGTCGATATCGCTTGTTTCGTTGTTCTCATTTCGCCCGTTGATTATGTTGCCTACGGGTTTAGGCAATGAGGAGATACTGCTTTGAAGCGTCATGCCTCCTACCGTTAAAGCCACACAGTCGTTGATAATCTCCACGGCGGCCTCGCAGACACTGAAACGAATAGTCTCGTAGAAAGCAGGATCAGCTAGCTCTTGAGCACTGGATTCAAAAATCATGCAAACCAAGATACTGTCTTCGACATAGAGGACCACCAGAAACTCCTCAATTTTTGTTTGGTTGTCCTTTGTCACTGGCAAGTACACCAAAAGCAGGAAGATGTTGCCGTCCTCGTCTGGGCCCATGACGAAGTTGCCTTTACTAGGTTCTTGAGAAGTCACGGAGGAGTGTTCGGAAACGGGAGCTTCTTCGTCAGTCTGCTCTCGCTGTTGTCCACGATAGAATGGAAGCCACGAGGAGGGTATTTGTTCTTTCATTGTCAGACTAAGCAGCTTGATACCGCCTAAAGTCGTGGAAAGAGGCAGCACCACTAGAGTCTGCGCTAGAGAGGCAGGATGTAGAAGCTGGATAGCTGTACTTGGACTTAACTGAAGCAGAAAAGACTCCTCTATTTCTGGCGGAGGGGACGCTTCCTTCTCGATTTCAGAAAACATGCCTTTGAATATGCTTCTTTGGCCCAACTGGCGAGAATTTAGTGAGTCATGATAGGAGAAAAATTCAATCAATCGGTAGACCTCAAGCACAGCTGGATCATCAACTTTTGTTGCCTTTTTGTAGATGAGGCCCTCCCGTTTTGGAATGGTCTTATCCAAATGAGCCGCAAACACAGCAACAGGCTCAACAGGCGCTTTATCCCAGATTGCTTCTAGATCCGGTCTTTGAGAGTCGGGCACACGTACAGACAGCAATTTATAGGCGCCAGCTGGGAAATACAGAAACAAGCCTTGGTAACATAGCGAGTTGGGCCACACTAAGGCCCTTTTCACTTTGCTGGCCAAAGCACCGCCATTGTAATTTATTATGAGTTCTGTGTAATAATCAACGAGAATTTGCTCGTGCAGAGGCTGAAAGTCCCCACTGAAAATGCATTGTGCCTGGTGATGTAGCACTTTGAAGTACCTGTGAAACGATTGTAAAAGCCTTTCGATCTGAATCTCCACGAGCCGTCTCTGCAGATCTGAATCTGTGGGTAGCGTCACGGAACAAGCCATGAAAAAGCCTTTTTCTACCTCAACAACCACTATTGCACCTCCATCCACACTTATAGTGGTAGGACCGCTTGTGGAGTTAAACTGACCTGCCAAAGAGCAGGTGCCCCGTATTAGTCCCACAAGGCTCAATTGTGTAGATTTGTCTATCAGGTTTGAAGGGTCTGCAAAGAAAAGGATCATCTTATGTAGTTCTTCGAAGGACTCGGCCTTTGGGTGCACGAGTTCGGGCCTATACATGGTTATAAATTTGATCAAGGGGGTCCCTGAGTTATTGCTAGATATTGCCAGGCCCAACACATTGGGCATTTGGATGTTCAGGAGGAGACCGGTGATGTACGATGCCATGGATCGTATGGAGTATGTTGGAGTAGTCTGGTTCGATGTTGATATCGCGCGCGTTGGAGATAACATACCGATATTGGCACAACAGGGCCCCATCAAATGAGAAAAACTGAGATTTGGAGTTGATGAAGGAACTGAATCAAATCAACTGCCTTTCATACGCGCCTCTGTGAGCGCCCTCCAGACGTGCCCTCCACATCTGCCTCTCCATACGTTGAGTCTTTTCGCAGCCATTGCAACTTATCATGTACGGTCGCTAGGCCCAAAGATCAACCCAACCGATGTTTTTCCTGACTGCATTAGAAAAACCTTCATTGTACTTGACCCAAATCCTTGCGGTTCTTTTTGCTTCATGATCGTCATTTTCTTCCTTCTTATCTTCAGCGTCTGGAGCTGGGTCAGCACGCTCAGACTTCTCATCGGGGGTTCCTTTCTTCCTCCAGTACTCCGGCGCAGTGACATAAAGTCTCTGGCGCTTTGGCTTCGGTTCCTCTGGAGCAGCTCTTCGCGCCACATTTTTGACCTTTGCGGCCATATAAAGCTCCAACTCTGCCTGAAGAAGCGGGAACAACCAGCCCCTCTTCGTATTGAGCAATTTGCATTTCTGGCTCAGCGGGATAGGTGCAGACTCGGTCTCGTATACGGTAATGGTATCCCAATTAGGTCCAAAGGCAAGAGAAACATTACCGGTTTCGATATTCTTCAAAGTCTCGAGCCTGAGATCAAGCTGCTTAACAATGTGTGCAGCCTTCTCTAAAATTCTCTGTTCGCCTATGCGCAACGTCAGCTTAACACGAGATGAGCCCACGCCGGGCGATAGCATCTGATCTAGCATTGGGAGGAAATGACATGCGTAGAAATCTGCGTTGGCGGAGCAGGAGAGCTTCAATCCGACTGGAATGCTATCAACTATGGATTGTACTATGGCCTTGTTCTGCTTGCTGCGTTCCAAAGTCTCAAAATCCAAGCTTTTGGCATTTGGCACAATGATATTATCCTGATTTCTGGGAGGGTCTATCTCACTGAAAAGCGACCAGAATTTGAGAGGCGCTAGCGTTGAGTATCCAATTGGGTCACCGCCTGGACGTGAGTGGAAAATCTCGTAGTAATGAAGCCAATCTGAGATCTCAGCCGGTCTCACAAGCGAGTCGTCCTGGAGATGCGTGGCCTCGAGATAGCGATTAAAACAACCACGAATGACCTTATCAAGCGAAGAGCCGGAAGCTCCATCCCCAGAAAAAAGCAAATCATAGATGTTCAAGGCGTCTTCATCCTTGGAAAGCTTTTGGTCGCGAGCAAAGAGCCTGTCAACAAGAGCAAACCAGGACATGTTCTTCTCCTTTAATGAGGTGACGGTTGGGTTGACTCCGAGGAATAAAGCTTTATCAAGCCTACGACCCGAGAATTGCATTTGGTTGATGCAAGCACGCATGTCACCTTCACAGACCTCGAACATCTCAGAGATCTCTTTCCTATCCATCCCGAGGCCCTCCTTGTTTGAAATCTCCATAAGGTACTCCTTGACGGCCTTTTGAGCGCTCACATTAACTCTCTGTGTCTTGCCTGGTCCAGACTTGGCTGTAGCTACTGGTCTTCTGAACCCCACGAGCTCACAGAGCGAGCGTAGTTTCTCCATAGCCTTTCCTGTGAAGGCGTCGTTAGCAATGCAAATGATGGGTCTCAGGACCGGTGTCTTTTTGGAGTGAACGATTTCTGAAATGACCTTAACGATGTCGTTGGCATTGGCAGCACAGTCCACCTCGTCTATGACTAGACATGTAGGCCTATCCATGCACGTAACATCGTTCAATGTAAGAGCATTTTTCATGCGTAGGCGGAGTTTTGAAAGCTGACGGGAGAACGCGTTAGCCGAGCTCTCGCTCCGATCAGAGTCTAAAGCGTTAGCTGCATTCACCTCATAAACACCATATCCCGCCTGCTTGGCCAAAGCATGCACCGCTGCAGTTTTACCCACGCCCGTAGGGCCATGCACAAGTAGCACTTTCTTTGCCTTGTCCTTGGTCCGAAGCCAATGCATAACTGTACGAAAATTACGTTCGTTTCCTGCTGGACATAGGTCGATGAATGAACTGGGACGGTACTTCTCTGTCCACACGCCTTGGGGCAGCTGTTCACTGGAGCTTTTCGATTTCTCACCAATTCTGCTTCTTCTGACCTCGTCTACAGCTTCCCTCGTCGTTCTTCTCCTCTCCACCTGTTCATGAAGCTTGTCCATATCGAGAATAGTGTCTGAATAGTCCACGTTCACGGGTTTCAGAGACCGTTTTTTGAGGTAGACTTCCTTTCCACTGAGCAATCTGGCTACCTTTGAGTCTGCAGGCCTTGTTTTCTCTGCCTTTTCAATTTGGGGATGTTCTTCTCTCTGAGACTCAATGAAATGAAGCGAAGAGGATTCACCAGGAATCTCGCTTTGCGAGAATAAGAGAGAATCCGCAATGCTGATTGATTCCTCCGGCTCATCGCGGGGCTGAAATAATAGCGAGCCTTGGATGTCAAACTCCATGCTTGAGTAGCTTCAAGGTAGTAGATGATATCAACAACGCGACGCGCGTAGGTTTGGTGATCTATAAACACACCAGTGGGGAGATGGGGTGATGAGGAATTTAAAAAAAAAAATTGGGTGACAAGGGGAATAAGAAGGGAAGGAAGAGAAGTAGGCTCCATTCAGCTGAATGTAGAAAGTGTACCCTGACTCTTAAGTATACAGAAGGTGGCCGCGTTTCTCTGGGTGGCTTCACCTTGTCTAATTGTGAGTCTCAGTTTAATGCAATAAAGGGTTAATCGATGAATATGTGATGGGCTTTATGAATGAAAGAGGCTAATTTATGGTATTTGGTATTTGAGTTCGAAGTAGAGTGGGTATAATGCTGCTGAACTTTTCGCAGCCATTATTTCAAGTCTAAACGGCCACGCCATTTAGCAAAAGAGAATTCTTTTTTTTATTGTTAGCAATAATTTTATTACAATAAGTAAGCATAGTAAGCTGGAAAAAAAAACCCGCAAACAAAGAAAGGACTGACCTTGGTTCCGGCTTAACCTCGCCATTTACAGAAAGGATAATAGCGTATCTGAGGTGCCCGCTGTTAGAGGGATAGTGATAGTTCAAAAATTATCTAGCCGCTTCATTGGCATTTAATATCAAAAAAGGCGGCAGCCTCGGCGGTTTGTTCAATTGCCTTTGTACGGGCCCAACACTGGCGTCTTGTTCTAAATTCATGACACCCTAAAAAATTAAAGCCATCTTCCTTTCGTGGTTTCAACTTTGTACTTGGTACACAGAAATGCATGCTTGTTTGGTATGAGAATAGTCAGTTCAGTTCACCTGCTGGCTGCATCGGTCTGACTTTCCAGAAAATTGACCGACTGCCTCTTTGACCAAACAGACCTAAGGATCCAGGTGCGAGACAAATTTCAATAAAATGAAGAGAAAAGAAAGAAAAAAAAGAAAACACTTTTGAAGATGCGGAACGGACGAGTGAAACCAATCGTCCGTGAATCTATCCACAGCAGGCTACTTCTTCATTGATCTTCGGATTACTCCTGCTATAGTAGACATCTTCATCATTTTTAAAGCATTCAAATCTTTGCTACCGATATTTGAACATAAGTTCGGTAAAGATATCTTTCCACATTACTCGGCTCTTGTCAATCTGCATTCCTCTGGCGCCTGAGGTTCAGAGATGAGTAGTAATGCACAAGAAATCTGACTTTGGACTAAATAGAGAATAAAGAGAACATCGCTAAGACTACACGAAGGTGTTCAAGCAAAATTAAAAAGATCAAATTCCGATTGGGGAGGCTTTCCAAGGTTCACCGTCCATCGACTCGTTAGTTGAGAAAAGCAGAGGCATCTTACTTTGCTTAAACTTAAGCGAATGGAAATCAAAGAAACTAATGTCGAATTTCACCCTGGGCCTCCTCAAAACCTCCAATTGTGAATACTCCCACTCTTGAAAGCCAAGACTCCCTGCATCCCGCCAGATCCTCCTTCATAGATTCGCAGCCATCATTTAGCCTTCTGTACATACTCAACAGGCACCGATCCGCTCTGACGAAAAAGCCCAATTTCCAAGCCAATAACAATCCCAAATTCACATTCCCTTCAAATTGCCCTCTTTTGTAGATATTTCAGATCGCTTGACTTCCTCTTCCCCAGAACCAGCCTGGTGTACATAGCCGCGCAGATAAACCTCACTAAACTACCGAACTTCAACTACACTCTTTTCATGGGCTCGATCGTTTTCAAACGCGCAAGGATCGTGTTGGCTGTGGCAGTGTTCTTGGTGTTTTTGGTGGTGGGCCTGCTTTCGCTCTCCAACAAGGGAGAGAGCCACATCACCAATGACTTCCTATCCAGTGTTAAGGCATACACCGAGAACGTTCCTGGGTTTCTGAACCCAAGGCCGGAGGAGGTCGACCAGGCGGACGTGAGCGAGTTTCTAGGCGACACGCTGGAAATGGACCAGTATGAGCCAAAGCCGGAGAACAAGTACGACAATGTCGACCATGAAACGGTCCTTCCTTTGGAACCTACTGTTTCCGGCTTGGGCATGTACCCGGATCCCACGACGTTTCCCGAGGTTCCGGCAAAAGCATACCCCAAAATCGGCGCCTTGGAGGACCTGAAGTTCTTCGATAAGTTGCCTTTCAGGATCTACTCACACAACATCAAGAACGGAGGAGACCACAAGCTAGAGCTTGGCGAACCGGTCTGGGAAACTCGCAAGACCATGGTGGTGGCATCGATCCGGGCCCACTATGCGCCTAATATGATTATAGCGCTTCAAGAGGCTCAGCGCTTCCAGATGGATGATATATTGCACGGGCTCAATTTGATAGAGGAGCCTGGATCCCAGTGGAAGGCGTACGGCAACGGTAGAATCGATGGCAAGCTGATGGGCGAACATGTACCGCTTTTGATAAAGGAGGATGAGTACGAGGTGGTTTATGACGATACCTTCTGGCTCAACGAAAAGAACTCAAGAAGACCCTTGGTAGGCTGGGACGCCAAGTACCCCCGGAGTGCCACCTACGTGACCATTAAACACAAACAGAGTGGCACCTACTTCAACATTTTCAACGCCCATTTCGATCATAAGGGCCTGCAGGCCAGGGTGGAGTCGGTGCAGTTACTCATGGATAAAATGACCAACGTCAATGAATGGCCTTCCTTTTTGTGCGGTGACTTTAACGCCAAACCTAACGAGGAGTGCTACAAGAGTATTAGCAAACAGTATACGGACGTTCACTCCATAACATCCTCCTACAACTGGTACGGCCACCCCGACTATTCTGTTACTGGGTTTAGAGGAAATTACCTCAAGGACGCCAAGCGAATCGATTATATCTTTGCGCCCAAACACACAATCAAAGCGCTGGAGTCGCTTTGCCTGGACTCGGTCGACGGATACCTGCTTCAGCTTCGAGGCTACGGCATGCTTCATTCCAAGTTTGGCGGTGTCTACATGAGCGACCATCGTCCGATCATGGCGGACTTTATTATGAAGAAATGCTAGGAAGGAATGAGGCAGTGATAGAAGAAAGGAAGAGGGAAGAGTGAGGACCGGCCCTTGAGTCGGTATGAGAAGGATGAAGGTTCTCACTGTGGATCGGCACGAGTCACAAGAGAGCAGGGAGACCAAGCCTGCCGGGATTTCAAGAAACAGCATTTTTTGAATGCCTGAGACAGGGCATCATTTTTAAGGCGGAGACGAACAGAGTTAGAGCATAGACTTGGATAAGTCGTGCAAGTATGGGATCACACGAGGTATATACATATGAAGATAGCGTGAAAACAGGCGCAAATAAAGTGAATGAGCCGTGGGTACGAGCCAGTTCGAAGATCTTTGATTAGTAGTGAAAAAATGGGTGATATACTTTCCAAGCTCTTAAAATGGAGAATATTGACCGCCCATGACTCCCATGAGTTCCAAGCAAGAGGAATCCTTCTAATAAGACACAAGGAAATAATGGGTATGAGAATTGTGAAAGGCGAAAGCCGCTGTTCAGGCAAAATTGGAAACCAAGGACCGACAAATGGACGATTTTGAAGAAAAGACTCGGATTAATATTCGATAGCTTCTTTTAGATCAATGGAAAAACAACAGAGCAGATTCTACTTGTAAGTTTTTGATTTGGCAGCCATAGAATACCTCGTATAGTACAGTTATTTTTAAGTTGAAGGACGAATTCGACTAAGAAAATCTTAAAGTCTAAGTATTTCGAAGGCACCAAGGGCTGAAGCCTGCTCACAGGCAACGTCAATTGATAAAGGCCAAGAAGATGTAGGATATATTCCCTTTAGTTAACACCAAATAGTATCCTTATTAAGATTTAGTTAAACTTGAGTCATTAACGGAAAATACATTGATATTGATTTTGAATTTGAATTTGGCTCGACAGAGAGAAACGACTATCCAGAGGTGTGAATAGGTTGCAAAATGTGCTTTCCTCAGCTTTACGGGTGAGTTCTTTTGGCACTAGAAAACTGTGGTTCAGATGACAAGATGTCCCTCCAAAAGTAAAAGCAAAAAAAAAAGTAATGACAAGAGAACACGTAAACTTCTGGGTATAAAAGAGAAAAGACACAAATCATCGGTGTCTCATGGTCCTCATCACCTGAAGATGGTCCATCCAGAAGCGCCAAAACCCTGGCTCTAAGTTCTTTCGACGAAGGAAAGTTGGCCCAGACTGAAAAAAAGAGAAGGTAAACAAAAAAAATTCTAAAATTCTCAAAACACAGCATATCGCTGTGCTACACTGTTACACATCTTCAGTGTAATGGCTGCGAAAGGGTTCAACAACCACACCAGCCAACACCACAAAACCCCAAAATCACCAGTCCTAGCACTTCCCTCTTCCTCTCAAAAAACCCTATAGTACCCTCCACCGAAATTCCAAAACCATGCTTTCGGACCAAACCATACTGGGTCGTGCACGCCCACAAGAAAAATTCTCAGTAAGAAGCTCTTCACCAACTAAAACCACCACCATGTCCTACGACGATATCGAAAACGCTACGCCCGACATTGTGATCGGATCCCAGGTCCCAGAAGACGACTTGGTGTACGAGCACGATGTCGAATCTGGCGGCGAAGAACAGGAATCTGAGGTTCCTGTGAAAGAGAAGAAGCTGGTAGCCTTCGCTGGATTGGACGATGAATACGACGCTGAGGCCGCCCAGAGAGAATTCGAGGAAGGCGGCGGGCTTCCAGAGCAGCCAGACGATGTGGACTTTTCCACTTTGACCCCCACTTCGGCCGAGATCATCAACAGACAGGCCACGATCAATATCGGTACCATTGGCCATGTGGCCCACGGTAAATCCACCGTTGTGAGAGCCATTTCCGGTGTCCAGACTGTTCGTTTTAAGGACGAGTTGGAGAGAAACATTACCATCAAGTTGGGTTACGCCAACGCCAAAATCTACAGATGCAGTGACCCCAAGTGTCCTCCACCAGGATGCTACCGTTCGTTCAAGTCCGACAAGGAGATCCACCCCAAATGTGACATTCCAGGCTGCGAGGGCCGCTACAACTTAGTGCGCCACGTTTCCTTTGTCGACTGTCCCGGTCACGACATTTTGATGAGTACTATGTTGTCTGGTGCAGCCGTCATGGACGCTGCCCTTTTGCTTGTGGCCGGTAACGAGAGCTGTCCACAGCCACAGACCTCCGAGCACTTGGCTGCTATTGAAATCATGAAATTGAACCACGTCATCATTTTGCAGAATAAGGTGGACTTGATGAGAGAAGAATCCGCCTTGGAGCACCAGAAGTCTATTTTGAGCTTCATCAGAGGTACTATTGCCGACGGCGCTCCAATCGTGCCTATTTCTGCCCAGTTGAAGTACAACATCGACGCTGTCAACCAGTTGATTTGCGACTACATCCCTGTCCCTCCTAGAGACTTTATGGCCTCGCCCCGTTTGATTGTCATTCGTTCCTTCGACGTCAACAAGCCCGGTGCCGAAATCGAGGACTTGAAGGGAGGTGTGGCCGGTGGATCTATCCTTAATGGTGTTTTCAAGATTGGCGACGAGATTGAAATCAGACCTGGTATCGTCACCAAAGACGACAGCGGAAAGATCCAGTGCAAGCCTATTTTCTCCAACATCGTCTCTCTTTTTGCTGAGCACAACGACTTGAAGTTCGCTGTGCCCGGTGGTTTGATCGGTGTTGGTACTAAGGTCGACCCTACCTTGTGTAGAGCTGACAGATTGGTGGGACAGGTGGTCGGTGCCAAGGGCCACCTTCCTTCTATCTACACTGATATCGAAATCAACTACTTCTTGTTGAGAAGATTGTTGGGTGTCAAGACCGAGGGCCAGAGACAGGGCGCCAAGGTGCGTAACTTGGAAACTGGCGAAGTGTTGATGGTCAACATTGGCTCGACTGCTACCGGTGCCCGTGTGGTTGCCGTCAAGGCCGATATGGCCCGTTTGCAGTTGACCTCTCCCGCATGTACCGAGGTGAATGAGAAGATCGCCTTGTCCAGACGTATCGAGAAGCACTGGCGTTTGATCGGCTGGGCCACCATCAAGAAGGGTACCACCTTGGACCCAGTTGCATAGGCGATTCCACAGAACAGCATCTCTACGACAAGTCTCCTTCTCTCTCTGTATTTATAGTCATTCATATCCGTATTGAGGTGCTGTAGGCTGCCTGACCAAGAATGAATAAAATGTATTAGACGAGGCGTGCCGTGTAATAATTGAGGCTATATTGGATATGTCAAAGACCCGATTTAGCTTCTATGAATTCGACCATAGTGCACGTTATGTTTTTATTTGAAAGTACATATTTTACCAACGTTTCTGTAATGAATTCATTGAACTTCAGAAGAGACAATAGGTGGAATCCAGATGAATCGAAACAAGCTAAGAATAGGAACCAACTTCACAAGTCATGAAACAAAAAGTATGACCCCGCAAGTGCTACACCAAGTCAAATTAGATAATCTATTATAGTACACAAATGTGGCATTCAGTCCAAATTGTTAGCAGCAAAATTGATGTACTCGGCGCTGCGAATGAATTTCGGATAGGAATCGATTTCCATGAGTCTGAATATCGACTTGGCGATTTGGCGAAACACACGATGAATATCTTGAACCAACGCAATTGTGTTTTCCAAGTCGCTGCTTTCGTGGAGGAAGTATGAGGGTTCTTCTAAGCTCAAAGGACTGTCTAGCTTGTTGACTTCAAATTCAAACGCCTTATCTGCCACCGGAGTCATCATGTGGTTAACCGAGGGCAGAATCGGTCTTTCTAAAGTCATGAGCTTTTTGGCGTCTTGCCCAAGCTTGTAATCAATGTTCAAGTCAAACAGCAGCTCAGGACTTATATAAGCTGAGTAAAGCTGGAATGCTTTCGAATATAACTTGTTAGCGTGGAATTCGATTGCTTTGCGGACCTTATCCCTCCTGCTGCCTTCTTCAAGTTTGTTGTAGTGCGAATAGAGCTTCAACACCTGCTGCTCCAGATTGTGAAATTCTGAAAGCTGAACGTAGGCATTGACATTTTCAACACACCGCTCCCTTTGCATGTGCATCTTGAAGAGAAGTCGCAAACCCGGGTCCCTGATTATGTTTTTGAGTGAAGGTACGGTAAACTGAGGGTCCGCTTGGATCTTGGTTGAAACATCAGATTGCAGCTCACCTCTCGATCGTTTTCTACCGCCCCAATTGCACACCTCACTTCCGCGCTCTGTGAGAACATAGAATGCATTTCTGTCGTTCAGAAACTTTTCCTCATCCAATGTAATCTGCCGAAGCAAGTTGGCCTCGATGAAAAGATGGGCGATGCTGATAGCCTCAGCTGTAGTCATCACACTGGTGCAATCGCAAAGCCACTGTACTATGGCTTTCCCTGAGACGCAGTAGTCCACAATGACTTTCTTGTCGTCGTTGATAAATGTTTTCAGCTTGAATAGCCTCACTCCGGTGTTTGTTACGTAGTATTGTATGTGCGAGTCCGATTCGGGGTTGGTGAAGTATTTGTGGTGAAAAGGGCTGGCGGGGCTCGCTGACGTTGTGGTTTCAGTGCGAGGCGAAGGGAAACCAGCATTAGCGGGACGTGAGAAGTCGAAAGTATTGTCTGACGTTGTATCGTCAAAAACACAAGAAATAGGGTCTGGAGCCTTTTCCGATGACCAGATGTTCGGCCTGGGTCCCATGACCCACGAAAAAAGAATGGTTATCAAGTAGTTTGAGTATAAGATACTCAGGTTGGTGGGAGATCTTTCGAGCATGAAAAGATCATTGGTGTTGAAGTTCGATTTGACAACTGCAGGCATGTATTTTGTGGGCATCCCGATATTTTGGCAAAATTGCTGCACCAAGGCTACACCCTTAGGTGTGATTTGAAGAGTGCCATGTCGGCTTAGTTTGGGCTCAGTTCTCGAATTGGGATAGTGAAGAAGCTTTGCATCGTAGAACTTCCGAAGGAGATCGAACGCAAGATTGGGCTTCATGCTGTATGCAACGGTGGTTTTGGCCATTTTAAGTTCGATGTCAAGGGTGAGGCTGCACATTTTTTGCACAGCTTCCTCGACAGCGAAGGAAAAGGAAGGAGGAACTTTTCCAAGAAAGGACATTTTCCCCTTACTGGGACGTTCTTCAAGCTTCAAGCTGATAATCAATGCTTCAAAAACATTCGAGAAGCCCTTCTCAGCGGAAATATTGATACTTTTCACCTCTCGCGCGGAGGTGTCGAGCGATTTGCCAGAAGAAATGGATTCCGTCATTGCAGTTCAAAAAAACGACCCCAGATGTAATTTAATCATTCCCGTCTGATCATTATATAATAACGCTGGCAAGCAAATAATATTGACACAAGTCAGCTGTGACTTGTTTCAGCCTGCTTATAGGTGTTTCAGACTGACGATATTTTGTCTCAACCATGCAAGCCCCAGCGCAGCGTGCGGCGCTATCCATCTCATTCGCATATCAACACCTTACCCAGAATGGGAAATGAAATGAGAAAAAACTTTAAAGCTTCGTCAATTTTTTGTAAAAGTCACCATCTGGAATAAGCTGCCCGAGCTCTTCGAGTGAAATATCCAACTGCAACGTTTTCGACACATCCAACACCAACTGTTTATACATATTGAGATTGTTATTAGCATTCACTTCGTTGTTGCTGGTGACTGCATCGAAAAGAAGTCCGTATTTGTATAAGTTGTCCCAGCAGTCTCGCATAATTGTCGAGGAGAAAATACGATGGTTGACCTTGATACCTGCAAGGACGGTGTTGTCAATGTGCGAGGTGTTTGACGTAAGCGTGGTGGCCTCTGCATTAAACTGTTTCATCATATCATTGTACTCCTTGTATGCCAAATTGAAATTGACGTGCGGAACCTCTGATTTAGCAATCCATCGTGCGGCAGCTATAGTGAGTACGAGCTCTGAACTGGATAGAGACCGAATGATGCCTTGAGTGGCTCCTGGCGACTGCATCAGAATATACGTTTCCACTTTTGAGTCATCAAAAAATGGCCGAGACAGACTTAGAAGCGAGACGGGGACCATGAAGCAGTTGTTGAGGTCTTTGTAGCTTTTTGTGGAGAAAAAGATCTTGTATACCACTCTGGCGAGCTTGCTGGGACCATTAAACAAATCGTTGATCTTTTGATTCCACTCAAGAGGGTAAGCCTTGTCTTCAAATGAGTCAATGGCAGATGCGTGAACTTGCAAAGTGAGCTTGGCATTTGCCCAAAACTGCTCGATTGAAGACGGCAACTGCGTGGTGATAATACGCTGGCTGAAACGACTGCGAACTCTCTTCTCTAGAAGCTCTCTGGTGGTGAATTTAGTGCCCACGCCAATCACACTGATGGGGATTTTTGAACTCTGGGATAATTCAAAGAGATTGTAAAGGAGTGTTTGTTTGCTTGAGGCTGTGAACATTTCGATCTCATCAATAATGAAGACCACGGGAGTAGAGCTCTTGAACTCCTCGTCAGACTTATCTGGCGAAGCATTGGAGTTCAAAGCCATAAGAACATTCGACACAGTGTCACTGATAGCACGCTGCTCAAAGGTCCTTGTATTATCGGTTGATCTACTCGCATTGAGATCCAATTGGCGAGCAATTTCTCGAAACGCAAGATTATCGTCGGTGTGCAAAAGGGCATTGAGCTTGATGGTTATGAACAGCTTGCCATATCGTTCTAGGAGATTGGAAAGAGCAAGATTCACCACCACCGTCTTGCCTGTGCCTCGTGGACCAATGAGAAGCGCAGAGGTGCTTCCACGGTCGTGAACAGTGTGTTGAAGCACCTTGTACACATCTTTATAGGTCTGCTCAAGCAGCGATTCGTTCAAAGCGGGGAATTTGCGACCAGTCAATTGAGCCATCACAATTCTCTTGAGGAGCTCAGTATCGGGGAGACCTTCGTTTTCCTTGGCCACGTTGTCCTGGTGTTCCTTCTTGCCTGAGAACTCTCTGTCATTGAGTTCTGCTGCACCTTTCTCATCGAAACCCTTCAAATCTTGTGAATGATTTCCCTGTCCGTTCTTGGAATTGTATGTTGGTTGTTGACCATTGGTATTGTTTTCGTAAATCTCGTCTGATGTCTGTCTTTCCTCGTCATCCCTTGCTTCACCTCTGACTTCAGACTGTTTACCGCCTGTGATTTCAGGACCTTTCCCAATGGAGTAGCCCTTGGGTAGCGGTATTAGTCTGACGCGTTTCTGGGGCCTCTGAGGCTGAATGTTCTTACTCTGGCGAAGCTCCTCGATCCCACTTAGACAAACGCGTTTCCTGGGCTTCTTCTGTGCCTCATTCATTTGTTTGAGCTCCTCAATACCCCGAAGCTGGAGTTTCCGACGAGGTTTAGTCGTGTAATGTTCATTGGCAGCTCCGTGATCATCGGCATCAAAGAAGACCTCATCGTCAGAAACAGCCTCTTGATGATCTGGTTCGGAACGCGGTTTTTGCTCAGTTTTAAGGCGTTGCACGAATTTGTCCTGCTGCATTTCTTCAAGCAGGCCCTTTTTTAGCGACGCAAACTCGCCGTCGAAATCCAGATAAGACATGGTTGAGGTTGTTTTGTGATGTGCGCGCTACAATGGGTGTATGTTTCAAGGAGTTGGGGGTAGAAGGGAGTGGGAGTTTGAAAGCAATTCTGCTATGATTGATTTTAAATTAGTTTGGTTTGACGTGATAAACGTGTTCTGAAAAAAAAAAAAAATGAAGAACTTAACGCTTCAGCATTGTTCTGTTCTTGCTATACTTTGGTGCTAGCATTGCAGCCAATGCTGACCCTCAGAGTACTCTGGATAATAGAGCTTTCAAAAAGACTCAATTGAAAGTAATAGTAGCAAGAGGCTTTTTGTGAGAGGATATACAAGGGCAATTCTGGCTCTTGCATCTACCACCAGAGACTCTACACAAGTGAATGCAATAGGTCTCCGCAGCAATTTAATCATGAAAACTCAAATAACCAAACTTGATGATTTTCAAAGAAAAAATCGCAGTTACATTTCTTCCCTTTATCTCCGTTCCGTCTCAGACACCTACCTGGTCTTTCCCACCTGGTCTTCTTTCCATATTTCGCAGCCAAATGAAGCTCCCATCATTCTGACCCAACCAACAAAAAAGCCCGTTTTTAATCAAAAAACTATCTACCTCGCTTCTTCATCCCTCACATTCAAAACCTCGATTTTCCCTCACATACGTGCCTCTCGCCCGTTTCTTTCACTTGCTCCTTAGCAGCTCCTGCGTGATAAGCTTTCTCATCAACTACTACTCTTCAATGGAATCAGTGACCAGTTTGCCCGAGCACGTCACCAAGTTGCTTAAGTCTAAGCGGTATGTTCACTTGGCCACATGCAATGCCAATGTGCCTCACGCTTCTTTGATGAATTACACTTTCTACTCAAAAAACGGAAAGCCCTACTTCATCATCACCACTCCTCGAGATACCACCAAATACCGCAACATCGAGGCCAATGAAAATGTCTCTCTTTTGATCCACGACTGGGTGGCTGGAGATGAGGAGCTGGCACCCACAGGAAGAAGAAACTCGTTGTACGAGCTTTTGGCCAACATGAACAAAGCAGAGATCCGGAGTATTTCCTTGATGCTCAACGGAAGGGCCCAGATCTTGGACCCTAGCACGCAGGAGGAGGACTACAAGTTCTACAAGTCATTGCATTTGAACAATGGCTTGGTGGACGAGGCCCAGGCGGAGACGTTTATTCTGAACGAGGGCAACAGCGTGGTGTTGATCGCCGTGGACCTGTGTCAGATCACGGACACGAATAACACCGTCAAAACGTACGAACTCAAGTAATATACGCAAATTGATACCAGAGCACTAAAAATGGAAAAAAAATTGCCGGCCCCAGGAATCGAACCTGGGTCTGTTCGGCCACAACGAACTGTACTGACCACTATACTAGACCGGCGAGTGATAATTGGATTGGTGGAGTGTTTAACTACAAGCATAAGTTGAACAGATGTTGAAATTTGGGACTTCTGACATTTGTTTTAGTGAGAGCCTTTGACCAAGATTACTATGGGCTCGCGGATTTTGCGTTTAGAGCAATTTTGAGAAAGTTGTGATTTTCACACGATGAGGCTACTAAATCAATTTCGTAAAGCTATAGGAAGTATCTGCAGATGTTTAAGAAGCTGCCTTGAGAATATGGGATCTTCATATCCTTTGGGTGTGGAGTAATGGCGCATTTATGATGTTTTCATTTTCGCATATACCAACGCAAAGAGTTGGCAAAGTGCTGCTAAAGCTTGAACACTTCATAAAACACGAGGAAATCTCAATTGATTACAACTGCAATACTGAGCTACCTGACTGCTTCATTCGAATCGAAATGGAGCCTCGAAAGATGCCAAAATCTCATTTGATCAGACAAGCCCTTACTTATCTCTCCAGCAAATCTTAAAATGAAACAATGCCTCTGAAAAATCATATTATTCAATTATTCCCTCATATTGTGCCTGAAAATTCAGCAACTTTGCTCAAATTCCCCATCGAAGAAGGTTTAGTCCATTAAACAGCATAGACACCAGGCAGCCAAGCAGCCCACCAAGCAACAATCTGTCTGTTCCTCCAAACGCTGATCATAACTTTGTTGTTGAACATAAACGACCTGCGGCGGCTGCTGTTGGTAATTTCCACCTCCCTGTGGAGGTCCATAATTGTGAGGAGGTGGACCCTGAGGAGGACCGTACTGGGGATAATTGTAAGACATGCAAAATATATCAAAGGTTTTCGATGAATATATAAGGATTTAAGGCGATGCCGTTTAAAAATATACGGCACCTGCTGGGCTATCTCGTGGAGAGTGGGGGTTCAAAAGTCTATTGAAGTACAGCGTGGGGGCACCAAGCCGACCATTGTGCTGAGACTGTGCAAACAATGAAAGAGAAGTCCATCGATGCATTGAGTGAAGCGACGCTTTGTGGAAGATGCTTGAAGCGTATGAATCGATGTGGGGGATCAATGCACGGTTTTGGTTGAGCAGGAGTAAGCGAGGAAGCGAAGGAGCCTAAACCCAAAGAGCCAGGCTGAAAATAGCCGAGTATAGTATACTTAATACCTAAGAAAACTCAACATCATTCCCCTTCAAAATATTCCAGTCTTATTGCAACGCAGGGCCCCAAAGAATTGGGTCACTAGGTCTAGAATTTTTTCTTCTTTTGCGGCTTCTCAACATAATAGCGAGATGTTGTTCTGCAAAACTTACATTAGTTGGAGGACAAAGAAAGGCTGGTTGCTGCATTATTCGTTTATGACAGTCTGGCAGGTCGTGTGATGCTTTATCAGATCCACCAATAAAGAGCATAATCATGACATCGGTGGGGGAGCCAGAACAGAATAAGCTGATGTCGGTTGAAGAAAAAAAAAAGGAAAGCAAATAATCATTTATGATTACAAAAAAACAAGCAATATTTAGAACAGGCAGAATCGAGCTCGGGGCTTCGCTTCATGTGAAATAAAAAATTCTCGTTCATGCTGGATCAGTCGAATCATAAACTTCAGCCGTTCCCGAGCCATCGGACATGACTTGCTGACGCTGGACCCTGTAAATCTAGGTTCTGCAAGCTTTAAATAAGCCGCATCGCCAAGCCCCAGGTGGCTCATAATGATCATCTAGACTATGAAAACAGACGACTTTTTTTGAGATCTGGAAGCAAAATATTTAGAAGAAACATGAAAATGCTCTCATTTTTAATAGACCGAAATCTTCAAATTCAATTGAGACTTCGTGAGAATCAAAGAACGATGTTCATGTTCTTCAGACGCATTATGTTTGGCCCTCAGGTGCATATGTTTACATCGAGAAATAAAGTTTAAGATGCAACTTTATGCTAGTGCAAAACGGCATTTCTAACTGACCATTCCGTTGCATGAAATGTGCCACAACAGGCTAAAGAGGTGTATAAGCCCGCACTTTCAAGAGGAGAATTCTACCTCGAAGTGATCAAACTTTCTAAAAACTTTATTTTCTCTTTAATTGAAAGGTAAAAAGTGAAACTATGGCTATTTGCTGGTGGCAGGGATTTTACTTTGTGAACAATGAGACACTCTGTGATGCCTCTGCACATGAGCCTTTTAAAAGAGGAAAGAATCAACGGCGTTCCCTGTTTTCTAGAAGTTCAGCCTCATGATGAGTCAATTTCCGACTCTTGCCTGAAGACTAGTGTGTCAACGAGGCTGGCTTTTTAGCGGTAGGAAAAACATTCTAACAGCACAGCACCAACGGTATCAAAAAATTACCAGATTTATAAGCACCCCTCAAGCTGTCTGGTAAGTTGTAAAACAATAGTACAAATCAATATATCCGAATTCTCAATCGCTGAGGCAACTGGGTTAGATCTTGCACACCGGCAGATCTGGCTTTAAGAACGCTCAGATCAACAACTCAACCACAATAATCATCTGGACGCCCAGCTATTGCTCAAATCAAATCACCTCGACATTTCTACACATCAATGTAAACTCCGTTCTTAAGTACATAGTAGCCTCTCAAAACAATCTATCGGCTGCACGAAGGGTCCCTAGTCGTTTCTCGTCAGCTCTAGAAAAGCATATCCAAAGTACAGCAAATACACAAACCGGCCAAACAGGCCATCAAACAACTCTCGTTTCCGCTGGACTGTCTTTGCTGAACGTAGTATTGCTGCTGGGGCTGCTGTTGGTAATATCCGCCGCCCTGAGGGTAGCCGCCTCCGTAACTCTGAGGTGGAGCGCCTCCGTATCCTTGTTGGTAGCCGCCTCCGTATCCCTGTTGGGGATATCCGCCCAGGTGTCCTTGTTGATATTGAGGTTGGCCTTGGGGAGCGTAGCCTCTTGACGACTGGCCTGCACCTTCGTCGGTTACAGGAGCCAGCTGCTTACTGTCAGACCAATTGGGAGGGGGCCCAGTGGGAGGGTTGTAAGACATGACAGAAAGAATGTGGTAGTAGGTTTTTGGAAGTTGATACCAAGAAAATAGCCGGTGTGGTTCTGTGTGCAGGTTTGATCCAGTCAATGATCAGAGTTCGAAATTTTGGGGAAACGGTGGAACTGGGGTTTATGAATTTTTTTTACGAGTGTCGATTTTTCGGCTGAATTTTATTTATCTATCGCTATGGCGCCTCCGCGGCTCGGCGTTGAAGCATAGGTCACGGCTGCGCTCAGCACTTAAAAGCCGATGAGGCACAGTATGCGACCTGGAAGTGACCAAAAGCGCTTGCCGAATTCGGCGGACCAGGCACAATTCGAATTCTTTAACAGATTCACGGCTTTTTCGAGTTCCAAAGAATTTCGATCCGAGCCGAAGGGGCCGGCTGAGCTTTGTGATTGGACGCTTTTGTTGCGGTTTGAATTTTGAGAAACGTAGAGGTGACGGCCTGTAATTTGGCTTAAGATAAAGAGACGAGACAGGTTTCTTGGGATTTTCCTTTATGACAGCTCTTTAGTAATAGTAATAGGATTTCAGCGGATGAGCCCCTGTTTTGCAGCCATTGGTCTGGGAACAATTGTTAGTGAGATAAGCCAACTAGAGCGAGTGCTTCCTAAATAATCTATATCTTGAGGCTTTTTAGAGTAAGAGCTTTTCGTGGAGTTTCCAGTTGTGGGTAGCTTTAGGTATTGCGCTGAAGGGCACTCAAGCCGGTAATCAAAGGAGGCAATGATTAAATGGTCTCCAAGAATTGTGAGTTGTTTCTCACGAGACGAGCTTTATTTCCTTGAATTGGACTATATATTATCTTCAATGATGTGAAGCCTTTTAATGGAAGCATCTTCGGGGCTTATCGGTTGTTAGACCGCATCAGCAATAGTGTGCATCAGCCGCAAAACGAGATACGAAGATTTTGCTTTCGGTACTCAATGGCAAAATACATTGAGACATTTGTACATGAGGATACTGAAAGTTGCTCCGGGGCCATTTTTGAATCACACTCGGTTAAAGTTTAGTAAATTGCGCAAAAAGGGCTACTTCGGCTTCTCGGCCTCTAATAGCCTCTATATGTGGGATTCCCGGGTGTCTGCTGTAGTTCTCCGTCGACATGAATAAAGTTTCTCAGAGTGAATAAGCTTTGCTCTCAAGATCCACTTTTGACCAATTTGATGGTATCTTCAATGGCACTTACTGAGAAGTTGTGTGGGCATATTTTTCAGATATAGATTTGCCCGTTTGGAAGAAGGCGATTTCTCCATCGGTTATCCAATACCCTGGGGCGGTCTATCACCTCTGTGACCTCGAAGCCGTTATCCACATGTCCATTGTCAAGAGAAGACTACATGTCACATGGCGTCAAATCGTTTTGAAAGGTGAATAAGATCCCTCGATTATGATAATACCATGTAACGAAGCAAAACGAATGAAAGAAGAAACTGAAAGAATAAGATGAAAAAAAGAAAGGAAATCGATTACGGAATACTTTTCGACTATGACCTTTTGCAATCAATTGTATTCATCCAGTGAGCACGAATCTTTGATTGTAGAAAGCCATGACATAAGTTCAGTCCACCTGTATGAATCCATATTCATCAAGATTAAGTATTTTCAAGAGTCTCTACATTGTGTTGTTCTTTCTATTTATTCACATCTTCCCTCACTGTGAGCCCACAAATAGCCCTATCAAACCCTCACCAAAACACACCACCCAATCGATTAAAAAAAAAAAGTCTCAAAGCTCAAGACAACTTAATCTCTAGATCGAAAGATTTCGCTTATTTAACATCAGCCCTTTCCAAAATCCACACCCGTCACTCCCACGTCTCCATCCCATCGGTCCTTCATATACACAAGTGCAACACCATCACCAACTACTATGGAAGACCGATCCGTCTGCCTGTTCTACCTGAAAATCGGTGCTTGCAGACACGGAGAGAAATGTGCACGAAGACATATTCAGCCCCGGGAACTGAAAGTGGTTCTTTTGGCCAATCTCTATCCAAATCCTAAGACAGACAGAAACAGCGATTTGGCTGACTCAAACGAGTCTTTTGAGCATTTCTGCATCGACGTATACAAGCGGCTTGCTCAGGTCGGTGAAATCGACTACATGGTCGTTTGTGAGAATGAAACGTTCCATCTAAACGGAAACGTCTACGTGAAATACACAACTACAAAAGCAGCTTCAGAGGCAGTAATGCTGATAAACCAGGAGTGGTTTGCCGGAAAACCGGTCTATTGTGAGTTGCTGCCCGTGTACAGCTTCCACGATGCTAAGTGCCGTTCCCACGATACAAATACGTGCAATAGAGGCGACAACTGCAATTTTATGCATGTCAAACAGCTCAGTGGAGAAGTATGGCGCCGTCTTCGGTTAGCCCAGGATAAAAGCATTGCTATCAAGCGGCTTCGAGAGCTTTTTGACGATGAAAGCTGGGGCGAGCATTACAAGGAGCCTTCTAAGGAACCGTACTCGAGGAACAAGAAGCCAAAGGTGGCTAAGGATACCGAGACACCGAAAACCAATGGAGAAACGACAGAGGAATCCAAAGAAGACAAGGAAGAAGCTGTCATTGAGAAAAATGAGAAGGCGGGTGAAGAAGACGAAGACGGAGAGGAGGTATCAACCACGGAGGCCGTGGCTCGTTTGTTTTCTTAAAATGCATGATTAATTGGTCAAATAACGACGATCTGGCTGTTTTTGAACCGATGACCCACCTGAAAGTCATACTGATGATCCCAAAAGAAGTCTGTATGACTCCCCCAAATGTGACTCAAAGTGCATTGAATGAAGCTCGCTGCTATTACACCTTGTGACCACTCTGAGAGGCATAGCATCCTTTCAGAAAGTACTTTGATGTCGACAGAGCACAAAAGGCGAAGATCACCAAAAAAACAAAAAGAATTGGCAAACTGACGAATTGCAACCATTTGTCCGTGCAGCTAGGCAGTACTGAACACTGATCAGCGGTGAACACTCACACATGGCTCTTGTGCCTACGAGCATCAAGTGCCACTTTCACAAGACTGGTCAAGGTTCTCAGCTACTTTCAGTGCTTGGTGGAAAACAATATGAACACCTGCTGCTTTTTCAAGACTCTTCCAAGTCGAACAACCTCGGCAGTGCCGTTTTTGACATTGTAACTGCCATCTCCCATGTTGTCGCCATACGCGTTGTGGAGCTTTTGGAGAAGAGAGTTCAGCTGAAACGGCTTAATTGCGTTCGAGGAGGTGCCAATTGTGATATGTAAAATCTCGTTGAGCGGCTTGATTCTGGATCGCTCATCTACGAATCTTCCTCCCGAGTCCTTCAGGAAGCATTTTTCTATCTTGACTTCCACGGTGACTAGCTTTCGTTCGAATATCACCGCTCTCACCAACTTGATATCGCAGTATTGTTGCAAAAAGACTAGCTTCTTGTTGCCTGAGCTATCTCTAATTGCATTTGCATCGAGCCTTTGGGCCAAATTGGCCCATTTCTGCCTCATACTGAAAGAATCGTTCCTATGAGCCAATGTTACGTGAAATTCATTCTGGATTCGCCCTTCACTATTCAATGCGTCCCAGGTAGTGTTCAAGTATATTTTATCATGTAAATAATCCACCAAAGCATCTCTGTCTCCAATTCTAACTCCATAGTACTCAGGCTCTATCATCGAGTGAGTTTATGCGATGTACCTCGCTTGTGACAACCGAAAAAATGGACATGCAGTCGGTCGATCGGAGGAAATCGAAACAGGAGGAAGCGGAAAAAGACATTTGGCGTAAAATTTCAAAGTATCGAAGAAAAGCTTAAAAGTTTTTTTCAAAAGTAAAAATTATACAAAGTTGGTCTCAGGGTCCAGTTAATAGGATGGGCATTCTCAGAATTCTATAAGTGAATCTCGAGTTGGCACTCTGGGAAGTCATATAGCAAGAACCCCAGGACAGAGGTGTTCTTTTTTGAATGCCATTTTCGCTTGTTCATCACGACGATGCATACTTGCACTGTCCCAAACTGTGGTGTGACACTGACAGTCCGGCGATTTGATGAAACAGGTAAGGTGAATGGATGAGATCTTGACTTCACGACCGTTAACTCGTCCTCTTCAAGACCAATTAAAACTATCTGCTTTGGAGGAAGAATTAGATCGATTTCTTCAGCATTCTCGAGCACTTCGTCTTCAAATTATACTAACAAATCTGACTTCACCACAGGTTTTTGTGGAGATTTCTTCAAAACTATCCCTGTGACAAATTAATTCCCTCCTTTCAGGGATTACTCTTCGAAGTGTCACACGACACCGACTTACCGATAGACAATACACCCTATTGAACGTTACGTCATCTCCATTAACAGATCCAAATGCTATTTCACGCATACGCTCACTTATCAGCATTGACAGAATAGATTCATAATGGCATCTGCCAAAAAAGAACCCCAAGCTGTCTGGAAGCTTCTTAGCAGTTGAATCGAACAAAGGGTCCCCTTGCGTGGCTTGTCTGTCACGCAGAAACAGTTTCCAGAAATTCAGATTAACCATTGCAACTCCTCTTCCAGCCACACTGTGTGTGTCACTCGCTCATATTACTTCTTCGCCGTGTTTGCAACTCGCTTATTATTTCATCCCTTGCTATATGTCACACAGCAACCAGTGGCCCAGAAAAAAAGAAGCTGCCAAATTACTATAAGCCCCGCCTTGCATACATCAGCACTTTTTTGCAACAACAAGGCGCTATTGCAGCCGCTGGTGCCACACTTTCTGGTGTGGCATCTCGCGGATTTAAGAAGCTGCGATATCAGTTGTTACGCAAACTTATTGAGCCGCTAGCGCCCAAAGTGAGAAGATGTGGCGATTTAGCGGTCTTTCCATACGTCGTACTCTAAAAGGTAATATCTTGGCTCTATCTAGGCTTATCGGCAAATGCTTGGGATATGAATGCGCGCAATTGTGTCACATATATTGTGTCACTGAACCACACCCAAGATAGGTAAATCCGAGAGAGGAAAAAGCGAAAAAATGGTCTGTAGAAATAAGCCCGTGCATCACATCAAATCTCGGTACTCTGAACTTCTCTGTCAGCCGTGGGTGCAAAACAAACCGGGGTGTTGCTGAATGCTTATCTCTGTCATCCTGCACACTCTCGGCGACTTACGCTCCCGTGCGTTTGGGCATTAGGCAATTTGCAATTGCAAATAGACCCCTGCAAATGATGCATCATCCCGACCTGCGCATATAGAGATCGATAAATCCTCTTCTCCGTCCCTCTCTTATTTCCATGGCTCAAAGAGATAATTCGGATTCCTCGATTCTGTCGGGAAACGGCCCTTCTGTCAATGAGCTAAAGTCTAATGACATAGTTCAAACTGTGACGGTGGATGTCGAAAAGGTCGAGAAGGAGCTTGAACATGACGACTGGCTGTACCACGAAGGAAATGTGTCGGAGTTGGCTAACTCTCCATACCCAGAGGTTCGTTCGGCTGTGACTTTGGACATCGACTTAGATGTCAAGCTAAACCACTGGAGAACATGGACGTTGACGATGATCTTCGTGATCGTTTTTGCCGGAGTGAACCAGTTCTTCTCGCTTCGATATCCATCCTTGACCATTGGTTTCATTGTGGCCCAGATTGTGTCATTTCCAATAGGAAAGTTGCTTGCCAGACTCCCCAACTTCAAGCCGCTGTTTCTTCCAGAGTTTTTCGAGCTCAACCCAGGCCCCTACTCCAAACAGGAGCACGCCTTGCTCACAATCGTAGTGTCGTTGACGTCATCAACGTCCTACGCTATGAATATTCTCATCGCCCAGACGAACTTCTACAACCAGCTGATAAGCGTTGGGTATATGATACTTTTGGTGTTTTCAACCCAGCTTTTGGGCTACGGTGCAGCAGGACTCACAAGACGCTTCATCGTGTACCCAGCGGCTATGATCTGGCCCCAGACTTTGGTTACCACTTCTCTCTTCAACACCTTGCATTCCAAAGAAGGTGATGTGCTTGATAGGATGAAGGCCAACGGCTGGTCCATGTCCAGGTACAAGTTTTTCGGAATTGTATCGGTGTTTTCGTTTGTCTGGTACTGGTTGCCTGGCTACCTCTTCAAGGCTTTGTCGTACTTCGACTTCATCACCTGGATCTGTCCTAGACACACAGTGGTGAACCAGGTTTTTGGCGTACAGTCAGGACTAGGAATTATCCCTATTTCTTTTGACTGGACTCAAGCAACCCAGGCCATGTCTGCTTCCCCATTGGCCACACCTGCCTGGGTTTCTGCCAACACCTATGGCTCGACTTTTATTTTCTTCATAATTGTCTTGCCTTGCTTGTACTACACCAACACCATGTACGCAAAGTACATGCCTGTGATTCTGTCCACAACTTTCGATAACAGAGCAAAGAAGTACGATGTTTCCAAGGTGCTCGACAGCAAGCTTGTTTTTGACGAGGAGAGCTACAAAAAGTACTCGCCCTTGTTTGTGCCCTTTTCGTACCTTCTTTCATATGCGCTTAACTTTGCTGCCGTGATAGCCATTTTCGTCCACTGTGTGTTGTACAACGGCAAGGATATCGTCCAGAAGTTGAGAGATCTGAGACACGGAGGTGAGGATATTCACAAGCGGTTGATGAACAACTTCAAAGAGGCACCAGATTGGTGGTACTTGGCGCTCCTTGTCATTTCCATCGGTCTTTCTTTTGCAGCCGTCTGTGGCTTCGAAACACAGCTTCCTTGGTGGGGACTTATAGTTTCCATGGCCATCACATTCGTGAACTTCGTGCCTCAGGGCTTGCTCGAAGGTATCACCAACCAGCATGTTGGTCTTAACATTATTACCGAGCTTGTGGCTGGTTACATTTGGCAGGGTAAGCCTTTGGCCAATATGATGGTGAAGTTATACGGATTCATTCCAATGAGACAGGGACTTGATTTTTCCAGAGACTTGAAAATCGCCCAGTACATGAAGATTCCCCCAAGACTTTTGTTCTTTGCGCAGATTGCTGGAACTTTGATCGCCGGTTTGGTTAATATTGGTGTGCAAGAGTGGATGAGGTCCAACATTGACAACATTTGTGACCCCAAGCAAGCCGACGGCTTCACTTGCGCAAATGGTAGAACCATCTTCAACTCCTCCATTATTTGGGGAGCTGTGGGTCCTGCCAAGTTGTTCAACCCAGGAAAACGCTACAATGCCTTCATGTGGTTTTTCCTCATTGGCTTCTGTGCTCCGTTTGTTACCTGGTTTGCTGCTAGGAGGTGGCCAAAGCACTGGATCAGCAAGGTCAATTCTCCTGTGTTTTTCACCGGTCCAGGCAATATCCCCCCATCCACCATCTACAACTACTCCCTTTACTTCGTCATCTCGTATGGATTTAACCACTACATCCGGAAATGGTACAGAGCTTTCCACGTGAAGTACACTTTCATTCTTTCTGCCGCAATTGACTCGGGTGTGTCGATTTCGGCCGTGATCATCTTTCTTTGTGTTTCCTATCCAGCAGGTGCACTTTCATGGTGGGGAAACACGGTTTACAATAAGACCTATGATGGCCAGTCTAGGCCATACTATACTTTGAAGTCTGGGGAGACCTTCGGGCCCTCCACTTGGGATTGATTTTTAGATCAGAGTAATTAGCAAATAATGATTATAGTTGTCATGTAGAGTAGCCGAAGCACAAATTAGGGTGTTAACTTCATGATAACGTGACGTTAAAGCGACTTAACAGCACAAAGTTTCAGAAAGATTGTGAGGACGAAATTGGGGCTTTTGTAAAGAACTTGAATGACTTAAAACGCAAGCTGACAGATCTACAGATATACCCTGTGCATTCAATTCTGACTGGATTTGGTTGAGCAAGAGTAGCATGATGTTAGTCTTCCAGAACCTTCAGGTATGATGACAAAGAAAAAAAGTAGTCCTGGTCAACTTTCAAGAAGGCCATGAGTTAAATTATTCTCTGAGTCGATAACCATGGTAAGACGTTCGAGTGACTGACCTGAGGGTCCCTCAAAACTGATAAAACTTATTTGGGGTGGTTTCTATGTGGTGTAGTTTTCCCACTCTAATAAAGAAATGTCAGTTGATAAAAACTATTGAAAGTCTCTATAAGCTACAGCGGATGAGGGCCCATTGAAGATTCTGGCCACTCAATCCCAATCGGTTCGATGAGTTTTCGAAAATTATCTGCTGGGTTAGAGATTTGAAAGGTCCTAAAATAATCTTTCATCAAAGTATGCTACATATCAGCCCTAGATCTGTGTGAGCCATAGATACTTAATGGCTGCAAACGCTGCAAAACGGGCTGTCAGTTACACGCGTGCCAGAATTTACATTGCCTATTCGGGAGGATCAAGTAAAAATGGAGATAGAATTTTTCTGTGTTTATATACAGGAATGGAGTTTAGTTCTGGGATTGCAAATGTCGACACTGTTCACGTATATTGACCGGAGATTCCATGAGACTTATGATGTAGCTTCCCAAATACCCCAAGAGTGTACTGTGTAATTTCCGTAAACGTGCAATAGGTGTGCGCTGAGGAATGTTGATGTGTTTCCTTAACTATGGGAATGGAGACCCTCAAAGGAGACACTGTCTTTCTCGGCACGCACGAGTCGTGGGCAAAAATAAAGTATCCAGAGATATAAATGGCGCCATTTAGAGATTTTAAACGTGCTCTTTCTTTCAAAAATCAAATCCTACAGAAGAGTCGTTGGACCATGCTCGTCACGTGCCTGTTGTTAGGGCTCATTTTCCTAGGGCTTCCGCTCAATGCGGCAGGTGTGCCCGAATTTACCCTGTATTTGCAAGCAGCGCCAAAATTTCATACCATCACGCCTGCACAGAGACGCTCAGTCTAACAAATTTTTCGCTCCTCCTCATATTGAAAATCTTCTTACATCTCATTCATCTAATTCACTAATCATGTCTGACGTTGAGGAAGTCCAAGTTGAGGAGCCTGTTGTCCAGCAGGAGCTCCAGTTGGTCGAGTTGGCCACCCCTATCCCAGCTGATGTCCAGGCTGCCCAGCAGGAGATCAAGTTGTTCAACAAGTGGTCTTTCGAGGACGTCGAGGTCAAGGATGTCTCTCTTGTTGACTACGTCCAGGTCAGATCTCCCGTGTTCGTGTCCCACACCGCTGGCAGATACGCTTCCAAGAGATTCAGAAAGGCTCAGTGCCCAATCATCGAGAGATTGACTAACTCTTTGATGATGAACGGTAGAAACAACGGTAAGAAGTTGAAGGCCGTCAGAATCGTCAAGCACGCTTTGGAGATCATCAACGTTTTGACCGAGCAGAACCCTCTCCAGGTTGTTGTTGACGCCATTGTCAACTCTGGTGCCAGAGAGGACTCCACCAGAATCGGTTCTTCTGGTACCGTCAGAAGACAGGCTGTTGATGTTTCTCCTTTGAGAAGAGTCAACACCGCCATTGCTTTGTTGACCATTGGTGCCAGAGAGGCTTCTTTCAGAAACATCAAGTCCATTGCCGAGTGTTTGGCTGAGGAGTTGATCAACGCTGCCAAGGGTTCTTCTACTTCTTACGCTATCAAGAAGAAGGACGAGTTGGAGAGAGTTGCCAAGTCCAACCGTTAAGGTTAATGTACTTCTATATTTCGTCATAAAAGGAAAATCAATGTTGTTTTGTAGTTGAGTCTTGGAGGTGAATTGATGGTTTTCAGTACAGCTTCTTATGATGGTTCTGTTGATGACATCGGATCCTGGCTTTCGTGGAACAAAGCACTTTACTTTAGGAAGGGCACGTTTATACATTGCTTCCAGATCTTTGGCTACCGACCTACGGTATTAAAGACGCATTTTTTAGACCAGGGGTAATATTCTTCATGGAAAGCCTACGTGATTCTGTAATAACTTTTGTATTATCTGTGATGCAATTAAATATCTCAAACTCTTTTTGTAAGTGCCAAACGTTTGGGACAAACGCTCTTCTAGGGTCCTTAGGATTGCCCATTCGACTTTTTCAGTTTTGATGCAATTAAAAACCACAGGCCACGACCGCCTTGATGCAATAAATAACTTAAACCCTCATGGGATAAAACATTCGGATGAAATAGTGGGTGATGTCGCGTTGGAGAAGCCTGTTGTATCGTTCGATTCTGGTTATGGGGAGTTCCTTCTCATCGTCTTGAGCAACATCTTCTGCCCTTAAATAACCTGCTGCTCCTTGAGCCTGAGCTCTTCTTTTCTTGAACTTGCTCCGCACAATGTATTCACGGTTGAAAAGAAGAAGCAAGAATGCAAGGAGGAACATGCATCCAGTAAATATTTGAGCATGGTCGAACGGATTAGCAGCGCCTTCTTCTTTCAAGGCAATTGCAATGACTTCAGAGGGAAGCGAGAAAATAGAAACAATGATGTTTAGACCGGACCACGCTGCAGGCATCAAGTTGGGTCTTTCTTGGACATCTAGAATATCAGCACCAAGAGACTGAGACATGATTGAGCCAACACCAGCTGGACCTCCGAGCAAAATTGAAAGGACAATGAGGGCACCGTAAGACGTGGCATTGCGCCAGAATGCCAAAATCAAGATGGCCAAGTAAACGCAGAAGAAACTTGCCGTGTTGGTTCTGCCACAATAATCGGCTAAATTGCCCACGCTGGGTCTGCCAACGACCTGAGCAGCGTTCAAAATAGCCAAAAGGTTATTGGCTTGGTCGTGGGTCAAGCCAATGGAAGAAGCGTAGGGCGAAAACGAATATAGACAAATGACGTAGCCCAAAAGACACAAGCCGAACCAGCAGCCCAATACGACGAAATGGAGAGACTCGAAGAGCTCAATGTTGAAAACAACACGGAGAATCGCCCTCGTGCGTTCCATTGTGACTTTGGACGTGTTGACATCGTACGTCCTCTTGTTTCGAGGCCTCAAGAAGCAAATCGTGAAAGCACTAGTAGCGAGAGTCACAAAACCCACCATGCGGAGCGGCCACCGCTGATCGCCTGTTTGGGATATGAGTTTGTTCAAGGAAAGGGAGAAAACCAAGCCACCCAAGCCTGCTCCAGAAACACAGATTCCCATGGCTGTGGACTTTCGTTTCTGAAACCATGTGGGAAGGACCAAGGTGCCGGGAATGAAAAGCAAACTGAACGAAGCGCCCACAAGTACACCTTGGCAGCAGTAGATTTGCCAGAGTTTCGTGCAAAAAGACGCTAGAATGTATCCTGCCGTTTGTAGAATCAAACCAAGGACGAGAATCGGCGTTTGCCCAAACATGCTTACTAGGAAACAGCACACGGGCGCTAGCGCCTGGGCCAAAAACACAACTATGCCACCGATAAGGGCAAAGTCGTAATTGGTGGCACCTGGAAACAGGCTGTTGGACATGTAGTAGTTCAAGAAAACACCAAATGCAGCATTGGCACCCCACGTCAGAAACACCAAAAGCATCGCCAAAATAGCCTGCCAGATTGCAAACCGACCATCGACAGGGTGATCCAGCGGCTCCTCGACTTCCTCACTGGCGGTATCAACGAATGTTTCCTTGTCTCTGCTTTGTAACGTGAGCTGTCGAGAAACCCTATCTAGCTCATCATAAATAGCTTCTTCAGCTAGCGGCACGGCTGATTTGACCAGGTACTCTTCGTTATCCTGCTGGTGCTCATCTCTGATGCCATCTATGATTCTTGATACACCCGAGGAGTTTGTAGCCTGTCTATTTAGATTGACCGCAGAAGCAGCGTCCAAAGGTTTGGGGTCATAGTCCTCTGCATGTGACTCAGACGAGGAGAACGAAACACGAGACATGGTGGCTACAGCAGGAAACCCACACTTTATATAGGGCCGATGACTAATTGAAAAGTCGCAGATAGAAAACGGAAAGATGAGACAGTGTGGGGTCCGAAGCCTTCGGGGCAAAGAAATTGCGGAGAAGTTCCGGGAGTTGGCTGGAAGAAAATTTCAGGATTTTGTTAACGTTCCCAATTCTTAAAGGCCCTTTATGGCTGTTTATCGGTCGAACGGTTATCTGTCAAGCTTGACACGGCGCACACAAAACCAAAGATATGCATAAATGTGCAGTGACTCCTCGGAAACCATGAGCAAGTTCCGTTTTGTTTGGGGTCTGGATTCTCGAATTTGGAGATGCTGGTGACGATTCCCTTCTTGTGTTGCTGAAAACGCCGTCGAAGTCCTTTTAGTGAAACTCAGCCTTTTGAGTAAAACTTAAGTTATGATGCGTCAAAATTCCGTGGCTTGGTTTGGATCTACAGGGATATGAGATTTTGAGGATGTGTAGTTATTGCGTTCAGGATTCTGGAGTTAGCGATTGCTTATGACTTTTGGCTTTTGCCTTGCCTTTTAGTCATAACCATGTGAACGGAATTATGCAGAGTACCAGCCGTACCTCAGTGGATCTCATTGTGGATGTCACTTGCACCCGTTTCGGAGTACGGCAAATAAGAGGTACCGACAGCTGATATAGAAAATAGTACTAAGCTAAGGACGGCCAGCAATTAAGCCGTATATGAGCATTTTGAATGATCTTATTAGACTTCATGATCGCACCATTTTGTTTATAGCTAGATATGGACGGACCTTCATCTGCATCTAGAGTGATTTCACACCAGAGCCAAATTGAGTACATCTCGCAGATCTTTTCTCAACATCTGAAATTCTGGTAGTTGGACTGAAAGTTTAATGACACCCGTATGAATGTTCAGCCGTGCGGTCGCTGGATGTTCCTCTAACACATATCCATTGGTTTGGTTTTTTGTCTTGAGTAACTTTGTGGAATCAGGAGCCACATTAGCAATTGCTCATAAAATATCGAGTTTCGTTTTGTGTTAATTTGTCCTGTGTCATCTGGCCCGAGTAAAGGCAGGTGGTAAAGGAAGGGAGCGTTTAAACTCAAATTATCGTAGTCTTAGAGCAGCTCGTATTGAAAATCTACGAATATTGCCCCCTTTAAGAATTGTCTCTTTCCCAAGCTCTCGAATTCTGCTATCACCACCCGATTCTGCCCCTCCATTTCTCTAGCGTCCCATCGATAAGCCCACGACGAATGGGTCGCCCAGGTTGTCCATAAATTCCGTTATCTCGTTGAAAATGGGTATTACGGTGACTGACAAAGAAGTTTTCACTCGACTTGTGGATGAAAACTACATCTAAAACTGCAAGGCTTTCAAAAGATGGAACTGCTCATAAGATGGTCGAAAGTGGCTGCTGTTGAATCTCTATTCGATTCTAACTTTGATTCTGACTGGAGGTTTCAAAACTATGTATCACTCAGGATAATCAATCAGTGAGTATTGAGATGTCTCAAAAGAATTGTCGTCCGTCAGATCGCATCAAACAGTGGGGATTTGCGAGCTGATAGGACGTATTTTCTGAAAATGCCTAGGGTCGAATACGACAGAATCTTGAGATTGGGACGAGGTAAAAGCCACACTGGGAGACCCACCATATGCCTACTCATGGTGACAAATCATCCGTTCTCAGAACTAATTTCAACCACAAGCCTTGCATCACTAAATGATTTTTTGAGATACAGATCAAAATCATCTTTCACTCACCTTCCAACTCACTGTTGTTGGGTATATAGCCCTGCTCTACTGGCTCTTTTCGCAGCCGTGTCTCATTCTAGATACCTCAGCTTCCAGCAACCCCAACACTCCATGACAGATGAATCTCAAGGAAGCTCAATCTCCTCAACCTCTTACATAACCAATCTCCATTTTTGGCTTTTAACTCCAAAAATTCCCCACCTCCACTTCACCTTATCTTGTGTGCGCGCACCACCATATCAACCATTTGTCCTCCTACAACCACAAGCATGTCTGGAGCGTCGGACTTTCTCACAAAGGGCATCGATCTCATTCAAAAAGCAATAGATGCAGATACTGCCACACGCTATGAAGAAGCCTACAAACTCTACTACAACGGCTTGGACTACTTGATGCTAGCATTGAAGTATGAGAAGAACCAGAAACTGAAGGAGTTGATCAAGTCGAAGTTTACCGAGTACCTTTCGCGGGCAGAACAATTGAAGGACTTTTTGGAGAAACAGCAGCTGAAATCCAATGCGGCCGAGCTGTCGGCGTCGGGTGGTTCAACCAAGTCCAAGAAAGACGGAGACGACGACGATGCTGATACTAAGAAGCTTCGTGGAGCGCTTGCCGGCGCCATTCTCTCCGAGAAGCCAAATGTCCAATGGAGTGATATTGCTGGTTTGGATGCAGCCAAGGAGGCCTTGAAGGAGGCGGTGATTCTTCCAGTGAAGTTTCCCCAACTTTTCACCGGAAACAGAAAACCCACCCTGGGAATTTTGTTGTACGGACCCCCAGGTACAGGTAAGTCGTACTTGGCGAAAGCGGTGGCCACGGAGGCCAACTCGACCTTTTTCTCTGTCTCTTCCTCGGACCTTGTGTCCAAGTGGATGGGTGAATCCGAAAGATTGGTTAAGCAGTTGTTCAGCATGGCTCGTGAAAATAAGCCGTCGATTATCTTCATTGACGAGGTGGACGCTTTGTGCGGCCCCCGAGGCGAGGGAGAGAGTGAGGCGCTGAGGAGAATCAAAACGGAACTCTTGGTCCAGATGAACGGTGTGGGCAACGACTCGCAAGGTGTGTTGGTTCTCGGCGCCACCAATATTCCGTGGCAATTGGACGCTGCCGTGAGAAGAAGATTCGAGCGCAGAATTTACATCGCCTTGCCGGAGTTGGAGGCCAGAAAACGCATGTTTGAGTTGAACATTGGCGAGGTCCCTTGTGAATGCACTCAGCAGGACTTGCGGGTGTTGGCGGAAATGACTGATGGATACTCGGGCCACGATATCGCGGTTGTGGTAAGAGACGCCTTGATGCAGCCTATCAGAAAGATCCAACAGGCCACCCACTTCAAGCCTGTGGAGGAAGACAGTCAGGAGAAACTCACGCCGTGCTCGCCTGGCGATAAAGGTGCCCGCGAAATGAGCTGGCTCGACATTGGCACCGACGAGTTGAAGGAGCCCGATTTGACCATCAAGGATTTTATCAAGGCCGTCAAGAGCAACAGACCCACTGTGAATGCCCATGACATCGAGAACCACACCAAGTTTACAGATGATTTTGGCCAGGAGGGCAACTAGACACGAACACACTATAATAGAGCAACGCACCATTCTATGTGATGTGTAGGGAAGATGGAAAGCGTTGGTGGAGTATTAGATTCTACAAATGACAAAGCGGGTCCTGTGAGGAGACTGAAGCAGTCGAAAAATGGATTGAATCTTTGATATTTTCTACCTTTCGTTGGAATACGAAGTGGGTTTTCCGCATTAAAAGCTTCACTATTTTAACTCTCATTCCCCAAGATCAACCCTTGATTACTTATATACTTCAGTTTAAAGCTTAAGAGTCAAATGTCTGCTTCATAGTTGCAAACTTAGATGTAATACCATGAGTTGGACCTACTAATTAGCACAATTCTACTCAGTTTCTCCTCCACTTATTTCGACGAGCTGCTAAATTAGTCCTTAAATCAGGTTTAGTTGCGCTCCAAAAATGAGTAATTAATGTTTGCAAGAAACAATTCGTCTGCTATCCCCAAGGGGGTAGATTCTTCGATGTAGTGATACGTGAGTGTTCTTTCAGAAATGTCTCCCTCACTGACTCCAAAGCTATAACACCAATATAGTTCTGAAAAAGCTAATCAACACCTTTTCACTCTCTCAAGATCTCAGAAGTGTCCAAGACAACATTAATATCCTAGCTGAAATGCCTCTCTCCCCACTGTCTCTAGACTCTAGATTATAGATACATACTATACAGATTTGTCAATTTTATCTTCTCCCTCTACCCCTGCCACCTCTGCCTCTGCCGCCTCTGCCGCCTCTCTTAGGTGCTCTTTCAGGCGACAGCTCACGCAATCTATAGGCAAACAAGTCCTCTTCTTCCTCACGAGCAGATTTGGTCTCGTTGAGTTTACTGGCAAACAAGTCCTCGTCATCCTCCTCTCTCGAGTAGCCACCACGCTCTCTACCCGTACGCTCAGGTCTGGCTGTTCTTCTCCTCTCCTCTCTATCGGGCTCTCCATGAAGAAGGTAGTATCTTGAATAAGCAGCAGCGTTCTTGACTTTTCTGTCCGACTGAAGGGACTGTCTGATGTACAATACCACGGCGCTGTCGTCCTCGTCCATTCCGGTGGTTTCTCCCTCCTCCTGTTGTTTCTTTTCCTCAAAAAGGTCCTTTTCTTCACTGAGACGCTTCTGGTATTTGTGAAAAGCTATGCTGGGTGCATACGGCTTGGCCTCTCTTTCCTGGACAATCTGGGAAACGTACTCCTGGCTGAAATCCCTCACTTCTTCTCCAGAAGCGCTGCCTGAGATAGACAAGGCACTCAAACCCTCAGCCGCATCTTCGTGTGTTTTGAAAACCACATTGACATTGGAGTCGTCGATCCACTGAATGCGGAACCAAATGGGGCGTTCCACCTCCTTGTACTCGTCGTCGCCAATTTTTTCAAAATTGAGGTAGTAGTCCACAAATGCCTGCAAGTCTTCTGTTGATAAATTGTCCACACCATTGACGTGTAATGCCTCGGGCCTTAGCGTTTGTGGGGTTCCGTTTATGGCAATCTCCACCTGCTGCAGCTTAAGTTTCTCCTCCTGCTCCTTCTCTGCGTCTATCGTTCGGGTCATGTAGCCCCCATAAGGCGCTGGTTCAGCCATAGTGATACAGGTTGGTCAGTATGAGAAAGCGCGCAGCGTTGGATTGGGTGAGAAGAGATGAAAGATGTGAAATCTGAGGATTTGTGATTATTTAGGGTGATATGATGACGCCTCTATCTATTGGGCTGTCGTATTTGATGTTGATGTGTGGTGTGGGAGAAGGTGTTGCTGCTATACCTGGGTGTATTTCACCAAGAGATGGTGTGACTGAAATGTGGTTTTATGAAAGCTATGGTGAAATGTTACGGAATACCTTCATTAGAGCCTTCTCTGGCCGTCTCTGGCTTCCTGGGGTACACCTTGTTGGATCTTTTGGGGGATATTCCGTCTTGGTTACTCGAGATGAGCTGACCTGAAAATCCAATTTGACAATTTCGTCGAACGAACTCGTCAGCTGAAAAAGCTGATTCTGAACTTCATGTGTGGCCCCCTCTCATCTTATCTCGTCGTCTATTCTTCCATTTTCTCATCCTTCGCCTCGGCATCGGGGTCCTCTCTAACAAACAAGACATTATTACAACGGATGAAGATCTCGCCAATTGGCTCTTCTCTCTTCTCAGTGCCCTCCCTGATCACCTCGTGAGTGTCGTCTAGCTGGAGATTCATATAATTATCGATGGCTAGAAGAGTGCCCTTGTACTCGGTCTTGTTCCATTTCAAACGGACAATGACTTTTTTGTTGAGAAGCGTCTTGAGAAACGGTTTCGGGTTTATTGGTTGGAACTGCGGTTAGTATGACTCTGGGGTTTCCATTAAACGTTACATACTGTTGACATAAGAGAGTGGTAGGTAGGAACTTCTGTGAAGATGTGCAGGAGACACCAGTAGTATCAACATGTTATCATACCGAATCGACCAAAAAAACCTCAAACCAACCTCAAAAGAATATATAAAAATTGCAAGCCATCAGTGGATTAAAAATACCATTCTAACCTCAAAAAACGTTTTTATCTTCGAATGTTCGCCTCAGTCAAACTCGCTGATTCTACGTCTCCTGCACACTTTCCTCAGACCACTTCACCAAGTGTTCATTCAATCCACAATGTCTTTATCGGCAGTATTCGTGATTGGAACGCTTGTGCGTGTTATAGTGCCCACACTATTTCCCCAGATTACAGATGCATTGTCCTCGACCGTCGAAACCTCAACTCCTATAGACTCGTTCAGGTCCATTAAAGAGGCGTTCTATCTTTTGAAAAATGACTTAGACGTGTACGATGGCGGTGTCGTTTATCACCCTCCTTTACTTGTGGCTGTGCTCAATTTGGTCAACGACCTTGTGCCCGAGCAGTTTGTCTACATTGTCTTCAACTGTTTGTATGCGGTGGTAGATTTGGGTGTAGCGTGCAAGCTAATACGGATCAACCAGTGGTACCACGAGCATCAACAGAAACGAAGCAAAATTGATGGTCAGCCTTTCAGCTCCACCTTTATTGCCGCTTTCTACCTTTTGAACCCACTTATGATCTTGACCAATTGGTCTCACTCAACTGCAACGTTTTCCTACTTCCTCGTGATAGAGCTGATTGCTCAAGTTGTCGTGGATGGAAACCCATTCAGGGCTATGATTGCTCTTGCGGTGGCTGCCTACTTATCCTTAACTCCTGCGTTTCTTGTGGTGCCACTTGTTGCCCTTGCTTACACGGTGTCTACCGAACGTGATTTGACCAGGATCTCAGTGCATAGTGGAGCTATTTTCTTTGCGTCCTTGGCCTCCTTGCTCCTCCTTTCTTTTGTGCTTTCCGGCTCCCCGGATTTCCTATACCAATGTTACGGCAATGTCTTGTTTTTCGACAAGTTCTCGCCAAATTTGGGCCTTTGGTGGTACATTTTCACTGAGATGTTCGACTACTTCACACCATTATACAAGGGTATTTTCAACCTTTACCACTTCATTTTTGTGCTTCCACTCACCGTTAGGTTTTTTGAGAAATCCAGCGAACCTCACCTTGGCGACTCATTCTTGGCCGTTGTTATGTCCTATGCGTGGCTCTGCTTTTCAAAGTCGTACCCTATCATCGGTGATCTCGGTGTAATTTTGTCGATGTTGCCCATATTCAAAAATACTGTCCTTCCGCATACCAAGTTCATGCTCATAAACGCATTAATGCTCATTGTGTGCTTGTTGTTGGCACCAATCTTCTACTACTGTTGGATTGTTTTGGGCAATGGTAACTCCAACTTCTTTTTCAGCATGAGTCTCATCTGGGGCGGCGTGTACATCATCATCTTCCTTGACTTTATTTGGGGCCGGTTGGTCTTTGACTACTGCCAGACCCACGAAGTCGAAGACAAAAACAACCTTCGGTTGACCCAAATCTAGCATGATCATAGGATAAAGCACGAAATAGATTAAGAGTAATTGTAGGATGTTGCAGCCAGCATGAGATAGACCCGTCTCAGGCAGGCTCTCTTGTCTTTTCAGTGGCATTCGACCCAAATTCTAGCCATCTTTATAAGCCCAACTCATTTTTTTAAAGTTTTTGAAGTATACTGAGCCCTCATCCTGTGAACTTCCCATATACATGTAATTTGACACCGCCAACGAGATCAGTATCCTGGACGTTTTCTACAGAAATTTTTGTTCAATTCTTCTTAAAAACGTGTAATCCTCATAAGCCCTTAAGTTTAGCTTATTTTGGTGATTTTGAAATTATTTGGTCTCAACCTTTCATTTGCACTGTCTGATCTACCCACTTCGGTTCCGCGTTTACAGGATTTGTCTACATTTTGAGGTAATTCGTGAAAAGCAAAATACGCAACTCACTGTTTAAATACACCAGAGACCTAGAACAGACTCTAGCCAATATGAAGTTTCTTCGAAAACCCTATTCTTTTCTCAATGTAAGAAAAGCGCAAATTGCCAATTCTTCTCCAAGGAAAGTCACCTAGGTTTTACATAGGGCGTTAAAAAAAATTTGTCTTTCATGGCAACCGCAACGACTTTGGAATTTGTTCACCATTCATATCATTGAAGGCGTTCAGATATGGGCAAATCTCTCCATAAGAAGACTACACTGCTTCATCATGATCCCTTCTAAAAAAGGGCTAAGCTATAATTGAAGAGCGTACGGCCTTTCATATAATTGACATTGTTACTCGAACTTATTATCATCAAGATAATTTCAACTTCTAATTGAGTCCGTCTTATAACAAATGATGGATCTTCCTAAAGGGAGAACCTCAACTCTATTGCAGTAGCTGCGAATGTGTCATGGCAGCTTCACCAGGCTCGTTACATACCGCTAGTATAATTCTAGTTGTAAACCTGTCAATCTGTTGAGCTGAAATTATGAGAGACCTTTTGATGGGATAATTCGAATTTTGACGAAGTTCCACTGGAAAGCGACAACCTGCTTAGTGCCTATGTAACCGGAGGGTTAACCCGGGCGTTGTAAAAGACCTCCAAGAATACCAACAACCTATATCAATCAAACTCCCATGGCTCACTGAACCTATGTTTATCAACCGAGCACCTTCTCCAGACCAATCTCCACGCTTCTGACTGTAACTTTGCCATGGCTGCAAAAACGACCTGCACACAAGACCAGGGTCCCCTACCTTCCACCGTACCACCGATTCGTACGAAGCTCGGCCAATTCATTCACCGTTTCCATTTCTAAAACTATATCACCCTCGTTTCACCGAGAAAAGAACCACCAAATACCGACCCTGAAGGGAATGTATGGTGCCTGCACATACCGCAGCCAATCACCGGAACCCAAATCGCATTGAGATAATCGAAAAAAATCCAACTACTACCACTCTACCCATGTTGTCCCGTGCTACCCGTGCCTACAGCACCGCCCCTGTAAAATTGGTGTCCAGAGAGACCCCTGGCAATTTGACCACCTTGCTGGTGAAGATCAACAATGCCGGTTCCAAGTCTGGCAAGATTGGTGTGGCTCACCTTTTGTCTAAATACGCTTTCCTCAACACCGAGGTCAAGCTGGCCTTGCGTTTCACCAGAGAGTCCGAGCTCTTGGGTGGCTCTTACTCCTCCTACGTCACCAGAGACTCCATTGTGTTGAACACCCAGTTCTTGAAGCAGGATTTGCCTTACTATGTGGAGGCCTTGGCCAACACCTTGCACAAGCCTCTCTTCAGACCCCACGAGCTTGTGGAGACTGTGATTCCTGTTGCTAGCGCCGAGGCTTCTGCTGCTCTCGCTTCCACCGAGTTTAGCGCTTTGGAGCACTTGCACGAGTTGACTTTCAGAAAGGGCTTGGGTAACCCCTTGTACTACGACTCTGCTGCCACTGTCACATTGGACGACATCAAGAGCTTTGCTTCTGAGGCTTACGCCCAGGGCAACATTTCCATCTACGCCTCGGGTGCCAATGAATCCGACTTGACCAACTTTGTCGCTGAATCCGCCTTCTCGGGCTTGCCTTCCGGTACCCTCAAGGCTCCAGCCGTCAAGACCTTCACCGGCAAGGAGGCTCGTTTCAGAAAGAGTGGCGAGTCCACTGCCCTCATCGGTGTGCCTGTTGCCACCAAGGACTATGCCAAGTTCGAGGTTTTGTCTGCTGCTGTGGGCACCTCTGTGTTGAAGGGAGCTGCTTCTCCATTGGCCGAGATCCCCGGCGCCGACTCCAGATTGTACAAATACGAGGACGCTGGTTTGTTTGTCGTTTCCGTCACTGGCCAGGACGCCACCCAGGTGGCCCAGGGCATCAAGGCGGCCAAGAAGGCTGTTGATGGTCTCAATGCTTCCGCTTTGTCGAACGCTACCAAGGCCGCTGAGTTGTCTGTGGCTTTGCAGGAGTCCTTCGAGTACCCCCACGAAATCAAGATCACCGCCGACAGCGCCAAGGGCGCCAAGTTGGGCGCTTTCAACTACGTTGCTGTCGGCAACACGGATGTGTTGCCTTACGCTGATGAGTTGTAACTCTCCTAATTACGCATATTCCACGACATCTAGAAGCAGCCTCTGCATGGACTAAATATAGGTTCTGTCCGCTTTAGTGTAGCTCTGTTGTAGTGCTCAAACATCCCACATCGGTCTCTGTGTGGTGAAATTCCTGCACACAAGGGGAAGTGTTTTTCAAGATGAGAAGCTCAACCAAACCTACCAAACATGTCTGACGTTGAGGAACCGTACAACGAGGCGCCAGAGAACTTCGAGGACTTCGATGCTCCCGACCACTTCTCTGATGACGACTTTGCCGAGCCCGCAGGTGCCCAGGACGGCGAGGACCAGGTCATGAAAGCTGAGGATGGAAGAACTATCATCAACGGAGGATTCAGCGAGGCTGACGCCCAGGCCAGAGTCAAGACCGCCCGTGAACTTGCCATTCCAAAGGAAGACAGAACCACCACGCCGTACATGACCAAGTACGAGAGAGCCAGAATATTGGGCACCAGAGCTTTGCAGATCTCCTTGAATGCTCCAGTGTTGGTGGACATTGAGGGAGAGACCGACCCTTTGCAGATCGCCATGAAAGAGTTGGCGCAGAGGAAAACGCCTTTGGTTATCAGAAGGTACTTGCCAGACGGCTCGTACGAGGACTGGGGATGTGACGAGTTGATTCTCGACCAGTAAGAAAGGACTCTTGATCAGTAGAGAACGATGCCGCAGGGCACCATGCATATGTAATATAAAAATCAGTGGAGATGTTGTAGGCTGAGCAGGGACGCCTTTGAAATCGTCAAGGGGGGCCATTGAGGGGCATTTGGAGGTATCTGAGAGTGAGGTCCGTACGAAAGATATAGGTAGAATGAAAGAACCGAGAAAAGGGCTCGGGACATAAATTTGTACTTTGTCGGTGTGTTTCAATTCGTGAGACCCTCTTGGCATAAAATTGGCACCCGACTGGACATTGTGATTATGATTTCAAAGACACAATTCGAGATCCTCTTACGTGCGCTGTAGCCTGAGAAAGTTTGAGGCCTTTGAGTATACCCTCAGTATGGCGACATGATGGAGCCTGTTCCCCACACAATTCTAAACATCATGTCCCTTGAGTCGAGGCCGATGGTCCAGCTGACACATGTTTACGTTGATAATGATGGAAAATTGTTTTTTCAAAGCAGTCACCAAAATTCGAACCCGCTCAGCAGACGGCCTGTAAATATCTAGAGCTGGTTAATTTTCCCTGTAAGAACAGAGGAGATATTGATTTCAAAAGGCGACCGCCAGAACATGCTTCTTTTAATTCTTTGGCAAGTCAAAAGAGATCTCTTGAAGCTAGTGCTAAGTCCTAGTCAAGGTCGAAAGCATGTCTGGAGAGCTTTGTCTTCCAAACATATATTGTTTTTCCTATTTCCTTGCCAGTCGTCACCTCTTGGGCTGGAGATGCATGGCTCCCAACATTTGGTTGGGTTCATGAAGCTGAAAGCCCCAAGCAGGCTTTCAATTGATTCACGACCTTCCTAAATGCTCCAACAAGTTTCCTAGGGTATCCTGGTATCAGCGTTCCCCGAACTAACTGCTTACCCTCAACTCTTCACGCTTACTCAATGTATGCATCAAGCCACTTGTTGGCCATAAATACCTTGGACCCGTCCATCTGCTCAGACACGAAACCCTTGGTGAGCTTATCAAAAGCAGACCGAGAGAGCCTGTGGTCTCCTGAACCAATCTCGCCCAATTGCACCGAACAACACGCTTCCTTCAATTTATCGGCATCGATCTGTGTTGGATCGGCCTTATCCTTTGCAAAGACCTGGATGGCGTTGTGTATCGTGGTTCTGTCGTCGATTTTGGAGAACTCACCAGCCATGATCTGGGAGAATTTGGTGAAGTCGATCAGCTCGTCGCCGCCGAGCATTTCCTTGAGCTGCTGGTCTGACGGCACAGACACGCCCAATGTTTTATGGACATTTACCAAGTCAGCTTTGGAGATTTTCGAGTCTTTGGAGTCGCTATCGATCAACATGAAGGAGTTTCTGATCTGGACCTTTTGGGCGTTGGAGAGCGTGCTCAAGTGCAGCATATTGTAGTGGGAGGTTTAAGTATTTTGTAAAGGTTATGTATTTTGAAAGGTTCAGGGCAGATGGTACCAGAAGAGGGTGTTGATCTTAGATCACTGTTGATGTTTACGCACCGCGAATACTACTATCATGGAAGAGGAGACCCTCTACAACCAGCCGATCGTACTAGACAATGGGTCTGGAAATATCAAGGCAGGATTTGCCGGAGAGGAAAAACCCAGGGTCCACCAGCCTTCGATCGTGGGCCGCCCTAAATATCAGAAAATCATGGCAGTGGCTCTGGCAGACGAAAGCGTCTCCAAATACAACAACATAGAAGCATACGTGGGGAGCTCTGCGCGACAAAATCGCGGCCTTCTTCGGCTCAAGTACCCGATAGAGCACGGCATAGTCAACGACTGGGAAGACATGGAGCGATTGTGGCATTATACGTTTACCAAAGAACTCAAAACAGCGCCTGAAGAGCACCCGCTTTTGGTCACTGAGGCGCCGCTTAACCCGAGGGCAAACAGAGACCACATGTGCCAGATCATGTTTGAGACATTCAACATTCCGTGTGTTTATGTGTCTGTGCAAGCGGTTCTTTCCATATATGCTCTGGGACGAACTACTGGAGTGGTACTAGACTCAGGCGACGGAGTGAGCCATGTAGTGCCGGTCTACAACGGCTTTTCGTTGCCCACAGCAATCAAAAGAATGGACCTCGGTGGCCGAGACGTCACAGACCACCTAGCGTTTCTCATCAGGCAAATGCTGGGGACCAATCTTCTGTCAAGCTCTGAACTCGATATAGCCCGCCAGATCAAGGAAAAGTGCTGCTACGTTTCCAAGGCGCCGCAGAGAGACGAAAAGCTTTACTCGGGCGCTACTTACTCCCAAATCATGGGTGGACTGGTAGCAGCATCAGCAGCATCTGGAGCCTTGACCCAAGATGGCATGGAGCTCTTCTCCAGCTATAAGTTGCCTGACGGACACACGCTACAATTGGGGCTCGAGAAGTTCCGAGCGCCCGAAATCCTCTTCAATCCCCAGCTCATTGGGGACGAACTGCCCGGCATAGACGAGTTATTGGCGGTTTCAATTGCCAAAACAGACCTCGACCTACGCCCGACGTTATACCAGAACATCATTCTCTCTGGCGGCACGACGCTTCTCCGCAACTTTGGTGATCGTCTTCTCCAGGAACTCAAGAATAGTCAGAACAGCCAGAGCAACGCCAGCATATGGACAAACAACAGAAACATCGCCAAAGACACGAAGATGAAAATCAAGATCTACGCTCCGCCAGAGCGCAAGTACACTACATGGATAGGCGGCTCCATCTTGGCCAGTCTTTCTACATTCCGCAAAATGTGGGTATCTCAGGAGGAGTATGCTGAAGACCCCGATTGCGTCCACAGAAAATGCATGTAACACGACGTGAAGTCTCCAGAGCTGACTACGGTAAAAAACTCGTTTCAATTAATTTCCATTTAAGGCTTGATGCATGAATCAGATACAATAGTACCTGTCGCCAAAATCACCCAATCCAGGCACTATGAACTTGTCGTCATCCAACTTCTCGTCGATGCCACCGGTGATGATTCTCACATCAGGGTACTTATCGTGGAAAGTCTTGATACCCTCTGGAGCAGCCAACAAGTTCAAGAAGAGTATACGGTCCATTCTCACGCCTCTCGACAACAAAACCTCCACAGCCATCATGGCACTGCCACCTGTGGCCAACATGGGGTCCAAGAGAAACACGTATCTCTCGCTGATATCCTCTGGAAGCTTCTCATAATACAATTTGGGCAAAGCAGTCTCCTCGTCTCTTTGAATCAAGATTTTACCAATTCTCACAGACCTACAACACTCTCTCAATCCCTGCTCCATGGACTCACCCGCACGGACAATGGAGACACCGCAGATCTTGCCCAAGAATTTGGCACCATTGTACTTGTGCCCGCCGTGGCACTCAATGACAGCTTCTTCCACTGGCAACTCGTTGAGGCCTTCTTCCACCAAGAGACGGATGATTCTGTCTGAGTAAAAAACAAAATCACCACGCTTGGTCAGCTGGTCTCTGATGATGGAGTAGAGACCTCTGAGCTGGTTTGTTTGAGGTAAAAGAATGACGTTTTTGCTGACCTCGTTGGAAACAGACATGATGGTGGAGGCTGCGATGATTTGTGCGCGATGTCCATAAACCAAAGATAAGGTGAGGTGCTGGATTTAAGCGACAAGGCTGGTGGACAGATGCGGATGGGATTTTGTGGATTGACTTAACTTTTTCTCTTTTTAAGCTTTGGGGAATTTTGAATTGCAATGTAATTGGGAATTAGAGGGGACAGTCGATTTCATCTGGGTTTGGCGAGATATGGTTGCAAAAAGAGTCGCAGGACGCCAGACAAAGGCAAAGGAAGCTTCACGCTCCACTGATCTATGAGTGAATCAGACAACTCAAATCAATTCTGAGATACGTGGTCGCTCATTTTCCACACATAAAATCAGGATCCACGGTTCCTTCGAGAATCCTACTATTCCTCAAGGCGATAGGCTCAGCAATATTTTGTCTCGTCTTGATGACTTGATGATAATGCCCACGCCGTTATTTCTTTAGCAGATGGCCTAAAGCGGTGGAGACCCTGCCTAATAGGTTGCATTACACTGTCACCGAAACTCTCCTCTTCTTCTCAGTCCACTTATTCACTTTTACTTTGCATATTTGGGACTTCTCACGCAAACAAATCCATATGGTTTACGTCATTCAAAATTCATTCTAGGAGTTCATTTCACAAGCTCATTCCACTCGCTTCAATTCATACTCAAACTCACTTCAGGGGTATGGAAACTGGGTCATCCTCAGTTTGTGTTCGAGTAGGACCTTTTGAGGAGACTTGTTAGAGTTGTCAAAGCGGATGATGTCGAAAAAAAAAAAAAGAAAGTAAGAATGTTTCATAGATAAATTTCTCAAAAATGCATATCTGTCGAAGGATATTATCACATCACTTAGGGCGATTATTTATATCCCCAATGACATCCCAAAGAGATCCCAATTTCACCCCAAGCACACCCTTTCCGCTCTACACCGTCGCTGCTGATTATTGTTTTTATACACCACGCTCTAACCGTTACTGGTCCACCACAAACGGGTTTTCGATGCTCTCCGTTCCATCCAACGGCGAGAGCGTCAACAACAGCGGGCCTCTGACCACCACGACCTTGAACTCTCTCGTTTTTTCCGTCAAAATGGAGTCATCCTCAGGGTCTCTGAGCTGCTCAGTCACATCCTCCAACACCAAGTTCATCAACTGGTCGAAGCCTTTCAAAACGCCCACCACCTGTCTGCCGCCAATGAACTTGACCACGACTTTCTCATCCTTGTATTTCTGCAAGTCAAGAATGGCCTCCTTCTTGGGTCTGTCTTGTCTGCTCATGTAGGTCTTGTTTCTGTCATTTCTGTCACCCCTGTCATTTCTGTCGTTTCTGTCGCCCCTGTCATTTCTGTCACCTCTGTCGTTTCTGTCTCTGTTTCCCCTCTCGCCTCGATTGTCTCGGCGTTGCCTCTGGCTCATGGTGGAAACTGTCGATGTAAAAGGTGGTTGTAGAAAGTGTTGATAAAAAAGTCAATTCGCACCACACACTCCACCTACTACTCAAATGGACTTGAACGTGTATATCACCTCGGATCTCACGGCGTCCGAAAGACGAATTTCGCCTCAATGGCTGGTGCAGTACTTGATGCAGAGATTGGAGCAAATTACGGGTGTGGAAGCCGCCTTCCAGACATTGCACTACTATCCTAACAAGACCTCGAGTGAATACCAAGTAGTCCAGCAAGCAGGCCAGAAAAACGACAAAAACGTGTCTGACTTGGGGATCTCCGCCTACTCGAGGATTCACGTGGTGGACGAAAACCCAGACCTGACGCTAGCGGCGTTGGAGGACGATTCTGGTGGATTCCAGCTTTCCGAGGAGGAATACGCCAAAAGAAACAACACGGTGCTTCTGTGGAAAAAACAGAACCAGCTTGGTCGATTTGACCCTAAGTTTGACGAACAACAGCGGTACATCCAACAGGAGAACGAGAGACTTGCTGATAAAATTACTGTGGGAAGCAGATGCCGAGTGATCAATATCGCCAGTGAGAGAAGAGGCATGGTCAGATACGTGGGAAAGATCCAGGAGCTTGACGAGGGTGAGAGCATCTGGGTGGGAATCGAGTTTGACGAGCCGGTGGGAAAGAACGACGGTCTGATTGGTTCGATTCGTGTATTTCAAGCGAAACCAAACCACGGCAGCTTTGTGAGGCCCAAGCAGGTCGAAGTTGGCGACTTCCCCGAGCTTGACCCATTTGGCAGCGACGAGGAGGAGATATGAGTGAGAAGGGAGGTTATCTGTTCAGGCATGCCATCTCAGACATCAGATGCAAACCATGGGAGCTGGATGGGAAACTCAGAGTTGTTGGAGCGAAGGAAAAGATGCCATTAACTGGTAATGAACAGCTCAGGACGTGCAATATTTGGAGGCTCAGTGGAGACTTGCCAGTGGAGACATATCAGGATTTGGTTTCGGTGGGCCTAACATCACTGCTGAAGCAGATTCTCTGAGCGTGCTTCATGGATTGTGCTAGTGACGTTCCCTTTAAAAGCGATAAAATTCAATAGGAAGAGCAAAACCCAAAAGACGTTGGTTTGCAATACCGGTGAAGCTATTGAAATTCATGTCTGGTATCACCCATTTCCTGCCGCCAGATTTTTCATCACAGAGAAGCGAATGAAGACAGGCAGAGAAAGCTATTCCAGGAACAGATCAACCTTTCTCTGTTGTCAATGTCTGCGGAAGAAGATGAACTTCTCGGCTATATATTCACACATCTACGGGTTATTGTGGGATGTCTGGTCCGATGGCTGCAAATCGGCCCATCTGATCGAAAAGACAACGCAGCCCAGCACGCCTATCATTACAAGCCAAGCGATACCAAAGGCTATTTTCTCTACTTTGAACACGAATGGCTCTGTCTCTAGACTACAAGCCTTTGCTGCGAGTCTCCACAACGGCCACATTCAAACAGCCAAATGAAATCTCCAGACTTACTCTGCCTTTCCTAGTTCTCCCTCAGTCCTGCCTTAGAGCTTGCAAAAATTTCCGTTTTTCAGACCCAAAGACTGCTGTAATGGAAATTGGTGGAAGTACCGGAGTGCGAACAAATCCACTGATAACTTTTCAACCTCATCAAACACACAAGCACAACATGGACGAACCGAAACCTGTTTTCAACTTCATCTACCAGTATGTGGACCAGGAGCAGTTCAAGAAATACTTTCGTCTTGTCATCATCGTCTGCGTGTACCTCTTCTTCAGAACCTGGTACACCAACTGGGCCAAAACACACGAGATCGCCCGCCGAATCGAGGAGGACAACCGTTTGGCAGCGAACCGCAAAGCCCAAGAGGAGGAGGAGAACACGGAAAAATTCGAACAATTGGACAACGAAGCCGCTACTTTTGGCTGGGGCAAAGCCACAAGAAGAAACGTCAAGCGCCAGGAGCATGTGCTTACTGAGGCTGCTGAGCAGCTCCGGGCGGCCGAACAGTCGACTTACGATGCTGCCGAGGACCATGATATTGAGGACTTGTTGGAGTAGGACTAGAGGGGCACTAACCTGAGGTTCACGGAAGGTGGACCACTCGAGACATTTACATAGCATAGACGATAACAGACATATACTGTTGAGGAGTGGCATTTCGTAGCTTAAAGGCCGGAAGTTAGGGGTGAGGGTTTGAAGGAATTTGAAGGTGGGTCTTAAGGTGAGTTAGAAGGTGAGGATGTAAGCTGTCTTGTCAAGCTAAGGGCATTTCAGTTTGAGGTGCCGACTTTCCGGAAAGAGCGACTTTCAGTCCTTCAAAAGCAATAATAAACCTTTTAAAACCATTTCGGTTACTGAAATCTCGCTCTGTTGATAGACTCGTCATCTCGTCATCTCTTCACTTTGGACTCACTGTGCTCTTCACTTTCTCTAGGCTTGATTAACAATTAACGTACTCTCGTATGGTGCTTATTGCCCACCGCATCAATTATTGTCTACTTATGATTTGAACAAATTTATGCTGACGAAATCGAAAAGAAGTATGCTGTTTTTCTCTGATTTAGGAGGTGATGGTTCTGATTCGAAGGCGATGCACAACACCTTTCTGCTACTTAAGAGTCAGCATTCTTTAGTGTGAATGACTCCATTCTCCCCGGTGACCCCATGTTACTTATTGGCTTTCAGATTAACTTGAAGCCTTTTCATGCCATCTAGCCATCAATTGAGGCAGCAGTCAATGGTAGGGTTTTGGCTGAGCTTGAGCGTTTATTGGGCCGCTAATCAGAATCAAGAGCAAGAGCTTTTACATCACTACTTGCTTAGAACATGGTGAGAAAAGGAGAAGGCAGAAACTACGCTATTATTTCATTCGTTAATTGTCTGTGGCCTGGATATTTGAGACATGCCCTGATCGAAACCCAACCAACGAAAAGTTATATACATTTGTTTCCATGAGCAAATACTAAGCAACTTTTCGCCTGACACTTTTCTTTAAAGCAAAAGAAAAATTTTAAGCCTTTGCAAAGGTGGTTGAAGAGTCTGGGAGCGTTGGTGTACGGGTGCCAATCTGCGAATGTCCACTGAACCCTGGTACTGATCTGAAAATCACCATGCTATTTCCACAACACTCACAGCAGGCAGCCAGAAAAGAGGATTACAGCCAACTGAATTCCTGGATGAAGAGTAGCTGCCCCTACGTTGAAAAAAAACTCTTTTGAAACTACTCACGTGCATGTCACGTGAAGTATTGAATTTCTGATGAACACCCCCAATACGGCCGGTGTTTACGTACTAAAAAAGGTAGTTGCCAAATAGCTTCAATTCGCTTTCAATTCACTTTTGACGTCTCCCAAACCTCACTGGTGGCACATGTAAACATGCACTGACACACTATGATATGTGCAGTGTCCACCACCATGCGATGAGATGCATCACCAAAAAAACCACTACTACACCATCATGGCTGGAGACCCGTTTCTATCAGATCCCTCCAAAAAGAGAAAAAGGCAGGCGAAGCCGACCTCAGTGACCAAAAAGCAGCGTCCCGCTCCACGCAAACAGGACCATGATCTGGAGATTTCCAGTGATTCAGATGTGGATCCAGCAGACATGAGTAGTGAAGAAGAAGCAACAGCACCAGCGGAAGAAAGGGAGCTTGAATCTGACGAAGAATTTGCCAGTGAAACAGCCGCAGAGAAAAGACGCCGTTTGGCCAAACAGTACCTTGAAAACCTCAAAGAGCAGGAATTAGAAGGAGACGAATACGATGCCCAAGATTTGGATGATGACATTTTGGCCAGAAGACTCCAAGAGGACGCCGCCGAGGGCAAGGGCCACGCATACAAGCATATCGCCGAGAAGATCGAAAAACAGCTAGCGGAGGCCCCCAGAACCTCCACCAGAGTAGGATCCAAAAACCTCACAGCAGTCGCCGTCAGGCACCCCTTTGCATACACGGTTTCCAAAGACATGGAGCTAATCAAGTGGAACGTGGGTGGCAAGAAGCCTCAGAGAGTCAGACACACCAAAGGCGGCGTCAAGTTCTTCAGCAGGAAAACCCACCACTGCGACCAAATCAACTGTGTGGCAGTGTCTCCAGACGGCAGGAGCGTTGTCACGGGTGGCAGCGACGCCCGGCTCATAGTGTGGTCGCTGGAGAACCTCACGTGCTTGCGTGTTATAGATACCCGGGCTTCGGTGAATGCCATCACGTTTCGGAGAAACACCGACCAGCTTTTTGCAGCATGTGCTGATCTTCGAATCAGGACCTTTTCCATTGCTCAGCAGGCGCAGCTCGAGATCTTGTATGGACACCAGGACAACATCACCGATATCGACGCCTTGGGAAGGGAAACGTGTGTTTCTGTGGGTTCTCGAGACAAAACAGCAATGTTCTGGAAGATCGCCGAAGAGCTGCGTTTGACCTTCCGTGGCGGTGACTCCGTGGACAAAAAACGGAAAAAACAATCCGACTCGACTGACTCTGACGAGCCGTTCCACATGGAAGGCTCGCTTGAGGTTTGCTCGATGGTGGACGAATCGCATTTCGTCACGGGCGCCGACAACGGCAACATTGCCTTGTGGTCGCTTGGCAAGAAAAAGGCCCTTTTCACACAACGTCTTGGGCACGGCCTTATGCCCCAGTTCACGCCCTCTCAGGCTAGTGCCGAGGCATCTCAAGAAGTCGCCAAGATCCAAGTTCCAGAAAGACAGCCATACTGGATCACCGCCATCCACGCGGTGCCTTACAGTGATTTCTTTGTTACTGGCTCCTACGACGGCGAGCTAAGGCTCTGGAAAATCGACAAGGAAAGGTTCAAGCGGTTCTCGCCTATGGGAGTCGTTGGAAACGTGAAAGGAGTGGTCGTGGGCGTCGACAGCGCTGAAATCAAGGATAATAAGGTGGTCACGTTGTACGTTGCCACGAGTAAGGAGCACAAGTTCGGCCGCTGGTTGGGCAAGGTTGACGGCGCCAGGAACAACTTGACCACCGTGACCTTCAATGTATAGCATAATCGCATGATGATAGATGGAGAGGTGTAGACACTTGACCGGGGTTGGTGAGTGGGTTGTAGCGGAATTGATTGTGTGGACTAGGTGATTACACTGTCAGATTACCGATTGATTAATTTACTGTTTGGTACCTGTCCAATCGACGGGATTCACTTGCTGATGAATGAGAAGCTTACTCGAGGACATTGAAATTGAAAGAAGACAAGTTTTATCGAGTGACAACTACGGGATTGCTTTGGGGATGAAGTAGAATTTGAGTGTTTCGAACGAGAAGCATAATCATGTTCCAATTGTGGCTTTGGGGTAATCTTTATGAAGCTTGATGATCAGTTCATATAAAAGGGTCTTTTTACTATCTAGTGTATTTTAGAGCATGTAAGGGAAATGTATCAACAGGTGGCCCCCTCTTATGAATTCAAACAGCGACAGCAAACCCTCGAACAAGACTTGGAGGTAATAAAAGCGTTTTATTATGGGATTGCCGGATGACCCACGATAGAACAGAAACATTGGCGAGAATAAAACCTACTAGCCTGCTTTCGTACGTAGCTTCGAATTCCATCCAGAGTCTAGAAGCGGATGAGGTGGGCGTTTTCTACTGCAAGCTCTTCAGGTTTTTCAAGTCAATCTAATCAGAAACTGAACGAAAAAAAAAGGAAACTCACTTAGTAGCTCACATGAATAAAGTAATTGAGGGAGTAGCCGATTACAAATTGAGCACTCTATCATTCAATGTCTCTTGCCATTCAAGAAGACCTGGGAGTATTTGGAGTTCTTAAAAGATTTCGAAGACACTCGATCAATCAGAATCCTCAGTGTGCCATGAATCCACCATTTGAAACCGTAGGGCAAGAAAAAGTCAAGTTGACTATTACCATGTTTAGATTCAAAGAACAAAACTTTAGGGAGTGATTTGATAAATTGAGCCTTCAAATGGCTCTTGCTCAGATTCCCTTCCTTCTCCGATTCAACAATTATATGAAAGTCTTCCCTGAATTCACCCATGGACTACAATCCCAAAGTCCCGTCATATCCAGTACTCACCCCGTCCACTCCTACAACTTCCACCAATAAAATGTCTATTATGCTAATGCTGTTAAAAGGCGGCCTCATCATCACCGTCGTCTCCCATATCATCGTCCCCTCCATCGAAATACTTCTCGGCGTTGTAGTCGTCGTCATCATCCTCCTCATACTCATCGTCAGGAATTTCCTCTTCCACGTCCTCCTGCTCGTTTTGCGCTGCTGGATCAGCATCTAGGTCTTCTGCTAAGCTCTTGAGTCTCTCAAGCATCGATTCAGCCGAATCGTCCTTCTCCGAGACATTGAGGCCCTTGAGCCCTCCATCTGCCTTGTAGGAAGATAGAAGCAATTTCTTCTTCAGCTTGGAAATACCCATAACAGAGAAGAGCTCCTGGGGAAAGAACTCTAGTTGGTAGGGGTACTCATCGATTGATCTGGTGATCTTTTTGCGTTTTTTGAAACGGTCCGAGTAGCGCTGTATGGGCTCCAGCTCTTCTTCCTTCTTATCAGGAGCACCAGTGTAGAAAGGTCCATCGTACAAAAGCCTGGCAAACGCTAGAGACTGTTTTGCTACGTCCTCTTCGTACTTAGACAAAGGCCCATGAACGGGAAGCTCCACGGAGGATTTTTCTGTGGTTTCACCCTGTGATAGAATGTCCGAGTAGTCAAGCCCAAAGGGCAAGAGCATCCTGCCGGAGGACTGCTTCCTGAAGGACATATGGTGACGATGGTGTAGGGCATCAGAAACAGATTTTTGAGGATGTCGCGTGACGAGGCACGTGTTGCACGTGACTAGTCACGTGGATTCCAATGCCAGGAAGATAGAAGCTTTCTAGTAGGAGAGGGGCCTCACTTGAGTCTTTTCTGATTCATTAGTTTGGCGTAGTGTCCTTTTCCGTGAATCTTTTTCTTTTCACCAGTTGTGTCTCCCTGCAAGCCCAGAAACTAGATGGTCCAAAGGAGCAGTGTGCATAACAGCTCATCATCAATCCCTAGTATAAATAGTACCTTCTCTAAACGACCTCTAAAAAGCGGAAGTGGCGAGTTTTCAAAATTTCCAGCTGCTGGATACCCCAAAGCTCAACAATGAAAACTACGTCACTGCGCTTCTACAAGGTTTAGCTACTCCAATACACACTGCGAGATCAATCTAAGACATGCCTTAGTCAAAAGTCAAAAGGGGTCGAAAAGTACGCCAGAGCAAATTTTTCAAATTTTTTCGAAACTTGCAATACCCGTATTCTTCAAATCCCACCCACCCCAGCTCTCATTTGCAGCCATTCTCAGGTGACAATGGAGCGCAAAATCGGGCTTGTTCGGAATTACACAAAACGAACCAAGCATGTGAGGCTTAGTCCAGCCCCGAAGCGGAGAACCCAGGCGTGTTGAAGAATGTTGCAAATGAGAAAGAAGGGTCCCGGTGTTCCCGAAAAGTCTCGTAGCATTCTTACTATTTACGCAATTTACCGGAGGGAGTTCCCGAAATAGCAACTTCTGCTTCCCGACGCCCCGTACTTTGGAGCATTCAGCCGCTGAGCATGAAGGCAGGCGAATCGATTTATGGGGTTTTGTGAGGGTTGGTTTAGCTTTGTGAGATGAGGTGCTGGAGACAAGAGCTGGGATTTGGGTTTGGTGGATTTGGCAATTTGACTCGGCTGCTTTAGACTTCTAGCAAAAAGCCTCTACAAAAACTCAGCTTATTTGTATCATGGCCACTTGAATCCGACCTGATATGACAGGCCAGGGCCAGATCTCTGCAGCACACTTTGCGCTGTAATTGGGTCTGACATCGGAGCAAAAAATCACGTAGTAGGCTGTCAGCGTGCTGTCAGCGTGCCTTGATAGACCTGGAGTGGCTCGATGGTTGAGAGATAAAGCGATGTATCTCGACAAAGGCCAACGGTATGCGTGAATGGCGATCATTTCTGAAAAGTAGACGTCTCGCTTAAAGTATATTCACGAAATCCCGGCTCGAAAAGCTTGTTTTTTTGCCGTTTGGGTGGGTGGATAGTTTTATGCGCTTGAGCACGGCGGGACCGAGGGCAGATCTAAATTAAAGTTGCAATCAAAAGTTAAATGCCCTTTTGATCTAGGATTGCTTTAGGCTGTGAAATTTGATACAGCTGGCTTCAATATCAATAATACTACCTCCGTGTTCTCCACCGAATCCACCGTCCGTTTACCCCATACTAACTCCTTCTTTCAGTAGGCTTAGAGCTAAGCAGACCCTAGCGATCAGAAGAAGGCTCAAAACGAAAACCCTGAATTTCACAACCCAGAGAAATCGACACGATAAATGAGCAAGAAGTATTGAAAAGCTTCAAAACCCAACGTCTGTCGAGTCCCTAGTCCCATTCTCATACCTCGGTTCTTCAGCCATTCAAAGGTAAAACGCCCAATTTTACGTCTAAAATTCGGAAAGTCGAGCTTCCCAAAAAATACCAATTTCTCTTGCCCCAAATCCCTTCAAAACAAAAAACCCTCCTCCTTTTGCCTCCATCCCTTCACCCTCTTTTAAAGCAAGGCACACACAAATACTGTTCCCGTATGTCGCTGCAGGGTGCATAAGTTACGGCGCTTATATTTGGCGTCCGGCATCACACGAGAAACAAAAAAAAGAGAGAATACACCTCTCTTTCTTCTTGGACTTTTCCCTTCTCATACTCTTTGACACTGCAATGCTACCTCAGCTCAGGCGGATCCTCCTTGCCTTGATGGCCCCGTTTGTGGTGGTGCTCCAGTTTCTTATCCGGGTATTTTGGCTGGGGCTCAACGAAAGGTCCATAGTGGCCTTTCCGTTCAATTTTGCCGTCAACTTTTCTCCTGTTTTCGTGTGGCTCTTGATCTTCAAGAATGCTGGCTTGATTCCGAAGGAGATCCGCCCGCCTATCCACGTTTCCTTGGCCCACAAGGTGGAAATGGCCATGTTTGACGTTTGGAACCGTCCGTGGTCCTCCTTGGCCAGTTTGGCCGCCATCTCCGCCGCCGCCTGGCTCCTATACGTCTCCTTATACCAAGAGAAATCCACAGACTACACCTTGGAGTGCCTGCTGCTGGCGCTGCTGACGCTGTTCTCCTCAGAAGACTTCGAGATGGACGACTACGAGTCCCCCAAGACCCAGGCCTTCGTGCCTCCCGACTTCCAGGACCACCCCCGCTTTGGCCAGTTCCCGTTTCTTCCTCGTTTGACTCAACAGGACGCTGTGGCCAACGCCACCTCTATCAACAGGCGCCTTCAGCGCCACGCTGACACTGCTTTCCGCCCTTTTAATTGTTGGACCTTTACCCCACCAGCGCTTTTGGCTGCCTCGTGGCTCCTTCTCAATCTCGACGCCTCGCTAGCCATGCCTATCACAGAGACTAAGGACCTGATAGCCTGGTTCAGCTACGTCATAGGCCATTTCTGTGTGCCCCTCTTCACGGCCATCTGGCTCTACGTATTCCACGCTCCAGGTGCGCTCAAATGCTTCAGCTTCGCTCTTGGGGCCCAGAACATTGCAGGTGTACTCACCCATCTTGCTTTTCCAAACGCCCCTCCTTGGTTTATCCACAAGTTCGGTGATGACGCACCAGCAGACTACGACACATTGGGCTATGCAGCAGGCTTGACCAGAGCCAAGTTCTCCATCGGTACGCATATCGTCAACAATGGCTTCCACAAGTCGCCCATTGTGTTTGGCGCCGTGCCCTCCTTGCATTCCGCCATGGCTGTGCTCTGCTTCTTCTTTGTGTGCTACTACTCCCGCTGGGTATTCGCCAAGGTGCTTCTCTTAGCCTTTGTTTTTTGCCAATGGTGGGCAACCATTTACTTGGACCACCACTGGCGTATCGACCTCTTTGTGGGTCTCCTTTACTCCATTGCATCAAACACGGTTTTCTCCAAGTGGTTGATGCCCCGGGTCGATAACGAGTTTGCCCAGGCACGCCTACAGTACGACTTTAACAAGGGCTCCACTATGGGCATGCGGGTCTTCCGCAACACCAAGTTACAGAACTTTTTTGACCCGATGGCATAGTCGGGTCTCGCTGCTTTGCATCTCCTAATACATCTCACGTCGCTTACGAGATTGACATGGTCCCCAATCCTTAATTGTAGTTCTAGATGTGCATGATATTTGGCCGGATCAAACGCTCTTACGAGCCACGATTTTCACACCACATCAGCGTCACCATTGGATCTCCTGCCAAACTCTTATTCACAATATAAACCACGCTGCAATATCCCTCGGTCCTCCATTGCTTCAGTCTGCAGATTAACGCCCCTCCCTATATGGGTCATTTCTAATTCCTACAATAGCCGATAAGCATTACTAGAGGTTCTAGCGCATCACGCCAAGAAACCTTCAGCAGAACTTTTCTTATATACTCTGTGTTTGGTCTAGAGTGATGATCTAGAAATTTTCTTGGATTTCAGAGTTTTGTGTTTCTTACATTAGTAGCACTGGCAATAAAACCATGATGGTATGAGGCGCCCATCGGAAAAGCCATTTTGGAGGCCTCTGTTCGTTCCTTTTGTATACCATCTTCTTACTGCTTATTTCCGGATAAGGTTCGGTGCCGAGGTTAAAGTATTGCAGCTTTTGGAACAAGCTACTATCAAAGAGGCATCTTAAGCTTAGCGGTCTTCACAACCATACATTGTTGTTGAACTAAAATTTCTACCCAAATAAGTCATAGCTGTTTTGAGGGCTTACCGATATTCCCGTCTCTGTTATCAAAGGGCTTTATTCTATTCAGCCATGCCTAGAAGCTGAAGATTATGTTCTGCTAAGCAGGAGGTACCTTTAACTGGGGATCTCGAAACAGGTATTTTGATTACTTAAATGGCAAGCTTTGAAAAGAATGGAACATTTCCCTCTATATCATTTCATTTACCTTACTTCTGTATCACTCTTAGCGTAGCAGAAGTATTCCCCTAGACCCTTGCTGAAGACAAGTTCTTGAGACCGAGATATGAAACTATACTCCCAGGAATACTTAACAAATTGTTCTAAACGGTCGAACAAGAAAGGGTTGTATCGAAGGAGCTCTTGAGAAGACTGACTTGTGATGGTGTGGTCATTCGTACTGCCTCGTTTGTACAAGCTTGCATATTCTTTCGTTTCAAGTTGGATTTAACGCCAGTTCCCGATTGCAGAAACTCGTGTTTGTAGCATATGAAGTCAACTTGTTACTCTTGTTGTCGGCAGTCATCAGTAGCGTGTCCTTGACATGAGCTATTGTCCTGTGGCTTAATACCACAAAGGGACTTGAAGCCAACGATATTCCGAAAAACGGAGCTTGGTAACACAGCGGATTTATGAAGTTGGGTGGTGGAGGTAAATATGAAATAGCAAAGCGATTCAGATAGACGGAAGCAGACCTTAGTGTGTGAAGTAACAAACAGGAAATGCCTCATCTCGAAACGGACGCCGGTGGACACAGAAAGCTCAAAAGAGGCATTTGGAGTCTGAGATGCAATTAAATTTACGACGTTAAAGACACTTCATTCTCTTTTAGTGAAGATAGCTCTCAGACCGGTGTAGCATGGTTTGTCAACTCAGCCTCGAATGTGACATATATCAAATGGCTTTTATTGAATTCTTGACCCGCCAATTTCATGATTTATTGGTTTTCTTGTCCCACTGTTAAGCGATAGGACTTGTGAAGGTGTGTTCATGCTTCGATACCCTCATTCTCATTCGTATTCTGAAATCTTCAATACTAGCCATTTGAACTCATCTTTTTGGTCAGGTAAAAGCATAAACTAGATGTCACCCAACTTTCATTGCCCTAATTGTGCTTATTTTTTTTGTACTTTTTACTTTCCTAGATATTTCATACTAACCTCCTCAGATCCACTAAAAGATCCAGTTTAGAAAAGCTCAAGATAATCTGCAAACCTCGGCCAATTCAATTTTTCCAAAGTAAGTTCTTTCTAAAACCCCCAAATCCCAACCATCGGCTTTTTAGTTTCTGTCTTCCCCATTCTTCCCGGTCACTACTCTATTGTATATCAAGCCACATAGCCGCAGTGCCTGACTCCCAAGTAGTGACTGCTCAGCCATAATCCATGAACACTTTCAATTCTTGCCAAATCCAACAAATCATTCAATTCATTCACTAATACTAAATCTCGCCTTTTTTACAAAACCTAAATAGCCTGCTGGATCAGCATCTCCCATCCCCAGATTTGGCTGATCGCGAAGTAAACAAACAAGAACTATCACCAAATCCTCACCTACTTCTCCCCATGAACGGCCCCGAAACTGCAGATGGCACGCTAATTGTCATAGTTTGTCGGGCCAAACATCTTCCCAATCGCCGAAAGCTCGACAAACAGAGTCCTTATGTTCTCATGAGAATCGGCACTGAAGCTAAGAAAACCTCTGCTGCTTTCAGAGCAGGCCAGACGCCTGAGTGGACACAGGAAATCCGCTTCCAGTTGACTCGGGAAAGACGGCCTCTTTTGAAGTTGGACGTGCTTGACGAGACGAAGAACGACCCTACTCCAATTGGAGACACTGAGATCGACTGTGCTGCTGTATTTCAAGATCCAGCACACTTGAACGACGGAAAATACATTCTAGATGGCTGGTACGATCTCAAGTCTTCGGGCAGAGCCGCTGGCAAAATATACTTGGAGATGACGTTCTATCCTAATGCTCCTTTGCTTCCTCCAAAGGTTCCCTCGCCTAGCTCGGATAAGGACCTACCGGCAATGCCCGATGAGTTCACACGACTGGATCCGGTGCAGCGGAGAACCGTGGGAGACGTTTTCGAACAAACAGCAGCCAATTTTGGCGATTCCAGAGCTTCAGACCCCGGCCAGGAAGTCTTCGTCAGTGGAAGCCCAAAAAAGGAAGGCCGCTTCAGGAAACTTCGGGACAGATTCCAGTCGAAAGAACCGCTTCGTAATCTTTTCAGTCCCGAGAAGCAGAAACCGCAGATTCTCGATGAACAGTCGTCGATACCTCCTCTCCAAAACTTCGAGCGTTTCGAACGGACCTCGCCACATCGCTTTAGACTGACAACTCCAGAAGCCCGGGACGATAACGATGAACTCGATTTTGGCGGCGATTCTCCTCCACCGCCTCCTCCTCCGCATTCAGCCAAATCCAGCCCTAGACGAGCTGGACGCAAACCTCCACCACCTCTGGCCTCCAGCGTGCCTGAGTTTGAAAAATTCAACACCAGCAGCACGCTGGTTCCCTTCTCTGCCGAAACGGTGGGCCTCGACGACGAGGAAATACCCACCCAGGTGTATCACATGGGCCAGGCGGTGCAACCACTTACACACAAGCAGCCTCGTGAAAGCAACGAACGGCGCATGAATCCGAACGAAATCGATCCCAAATTCTATGCCCCTACACCTTCTGAACACTTGGCGAAGAGCTTTCGTTTACAGAACGGAAACGTGACTCGCAAGGATATCGACACAGAGTATAATACCGAACGGAGCGGCTACTTGGGCGAGGGGCAGTGGCTGGTAGACAAGCGGTTTCTGCCTTCTGTGTTCCAACGTGTGAACGACGAAAACGAGGGCGAGGCTAACAAACCGCCTGTTCCGCCCAAAGTGCCCAAGGGTCTTACGAATATGGAGTACTACGTGCTCGAGAAGGACAAATATTTGAAGGATATCAATGGCCGACGGCTTTAGGCGACGACCCATGTTTCAGGGCCCTCACTTGAACTCTCAACAGCTGTTTGGCCCCCACATACTTCTCGGTAATGGGATAATATAAGACGGTCAAGTCATACACGAGTGAGTCATTGGGCAGGGAGGTATAGAGATGACGGGGCAAAATCGAAGTGACACTTTAGAAAAGGTTCGAGATACAGAAAGTTTCCATCCGAAGGGACTCAAAAGCGTCTTTAATCGGACAGCATTGCTTGCATCTGCTGGGTATCAAAGATACTATTCAGATGCACATTAGAGGCTTTCGCCGATCACGCCTGTGATCATATATTGTAGGCATGTAATTAAGAAGATCTACAGTGACGATATATGCAAGTAGAGAATTAAGGATGAGTTTTCAAGAAGTCCTTTTTGAATTCAGTGGATGAACTGAAAACCAGCTTCCATAGCTCAGAATTTCTCATGGAACGTGCGTTTGTATTTTTACAATCAAAGCAATAAGAACTTGCATTCATATTCTTCAAATTGAAGAACGATTAAAATGGATAGATTTGAAGCAAAGGATGCTTCCAAGACTGGAGTCTGTAGAAAACTTAAAGTGGATTCCAATCTAGTAGCTGAATCGAGAAAAAACTTCTTTTTATGACAACTGCAGAAATGTGTCATACGAAAAAACGAAAACTTTTCAAACCGTGCCTACACCTCGCTAACAAATTCTACATTAAACAAAGTATATAACAACATTAGCGGCCGAAGCCAGGTATAAAGGCGGCGCCGAGGCGTCTAACAAACGATTCAAGAATTCCGAAAACCCCCAATCTACAACAAGTGCACGGCAACAGCGCCAAGCACACCCAAACCGACTCCCCAAGCAGCAGCCAGGTCTGAACTGGACGAAGACTGAGCTGCGGTGGTCGAGCCAGAGCCAGAGCCAGAGCCAGAGCTAGAAGAGGCAGCTCTCAGCGAGGAGGAAGCGGCCGAAGAAGAACGGCGGGTGCTGGACAACGAAACTGTGCCGTTGGTCGTGTTGGTGTAGTGGTGGACGGTGGAGTTGGCGTAAGGAGCGGAAGTCTGGGCAGGTGGAGCCGAGGTGGTGTTGGTGGCGTTGCTGGAGGCCACGGCAACCACGCCCTGGTAGGCGGTCAAAGCAGCAGCCTTGGAAGCGGAGGCAGCAGACGCTCTGGAGGCAGCAGAAGCGGCGGAGGCAGCGGAGGCAACTGAGGCTTCAGAAGCAGCAGAAGCGGCAGAGGCCTCAGAAGCAGCAGAAGCCTTTGAAGCCGAAGCAGCAGAAGCAGCAGAAGCAGCAGAAGCCTCAGACTGAACAGAAGCTTCAGACTGAACAGAAGCCTTGGAAACAGAGGCCTCCAGAGCCACCGAGGCAACCGAAGCCTCCGAAGCCTTGGAAGCGGAAATGAGCGAAGAAGACTCCCAAGGGTCCAAGACAGTGGTGGTGATGGTGATGGTGGAGGTGGAAATGGTTGGGTCGGCTGCGAAAACAGAGGCAGCAACGGCCAAAAGAACGACTGGGTTAAGGGCAACCATGGGTAAAGAACGACTAGGGTAAGGGAGATTTGTGGGAAGAAGAAAAAGAGTATGAAACGGTGCAGAAATTCTCGTCAAACACCGGTCGGGCGTTGGATGCACATCACAAGACTTGGATTGTTTTCTGATGGACAGACTGTGCGAGGCTCTAGCGGTGCGAAAATTTCGTGCATGCAGCGCACGGCGGTGCGGCGCACCTTCCCGATTTGGCCGCTCGGCGATGGAATGGGTATGCAAGCTTCCCCAAACGGGGCGGCATCCGCGATCTTTTTCGCGAGACAATAGAGAGGTACTGCATACAGCCTGCGCATCTACTCACGTCCATGCGGCCCCAATCACAGCCATCGCCGTTTTTTGTGTTTTTTTTATGTACAATCTTCTGTCTCTGGGTCTAGACCAGCTTGCAAATGCCGTTCAAGCAAATGATGTTTCTGCTATAGGATGTAATCTGTGGCTCTCGCCGCACGTGAGACCCTCCCAACGTATTTCGCTCGTATGTGTTTCCACACTTTTTCAGCCACAAGGCTCAACAGCTAAGCTACAACGCGGTACAAAATGGACATGGACTTCGTTTTTGACGTGGCCATTGAATTCGAGGTATTTGTGTAATTAAAATGGCCCCTATTCCCTCCAGTGTGGGGTTCATGGGCCGTGTGCTACGCAGCCTCATTTGGGAATTTGTCAACAAAGGTGTCATGACCATCTCAAGTGCATACAAATGGCTTGCTTATGAGACAACGCAAGATGTGGGCGGCTGGAATGGATCGGTGAATGAAATTCAGCTTGTTCGTTTTAAAGCCGAGAATGTGGCGTTAATTAAACAAAAGGTCAATTCGTGAACCAAGAGGCTTATGGCGTCGTGAATTGGGGGCTGGGCTTGGAGAATTCTTGACGTGGTTCTGTGAGACATGAGTAATGTGACGTAGACGAAGACGTAGTTGGATTGGGCGGACTTTGTTGTCGTGACATATCTGTAGGGAATGAGTTGCGATTTGAGGGACTGATGATACCGTCGAAGTTATGAAGTGATGGGCAATTTTGAGCAGTGGTGAGGCTTTGAGGCCATTTTCAAGAGGCTTTTGTCTGGGCTTTCTACGATTTGTTTCTGGTGTAGCTCAATTGTCTATTTGTATGGCCGAGTTTGACAATCGGGTCAACCTTCTGCCTCAATGGTGCAGTTCAGCTATCTGGTTCTACGACATAATCCCTTCAACATTATACTTCTATCTCTACAATTCGTTTTGAAAAGTCACTCATCAAGCTACTTCAACAATCTATTCCACGATCTACATAAACACATTACTTCAACGTCCTATTTCAAATTCTATAATCCATTTAGGCAACCTGTTTCGACAACGATATTTTAGTATTGATCCGTATTCGCTCATTCATCTATGAAATCCAACTATAGGTTACACGTAACTATTCTACCCATTCATTCCAACTGCTAATCCAAATGTATACCATGATCTCCATCTTTGCAGTTACACTTTACGGCAAAAGTATACATCCAATGAGCCTGTTCAACCCACCTAAACGGAGCCTATCCTTAAGGCGGAAGGGTTTTGTCACACTGGTTGTTTCACTTTTGTATGGGAATCAAATATTGGTGTATATGACTGCTGTGATACTTCAAACGATTAGCCTGGAGAGTAATTCAGTCTCATAGTGTTTCAAGCTGCCTTCCCAATAATCCTTGGCTTTCATGGTAATCAAAAAAAAGCAATATCTGAAAAATCTTCGAGGTCAGGAATAGATGGTATACCTTTACATGTTTGCTAAGGCCTTCGCCTTGGTTAAAGCATTTCTCCAACAGATGCATTTTAAAGAAGAGGGAATGAGAATTTGGGGAACTTTTTAGCTCCCTGAAAGACTTGAAGTCCTATCATATCGTCTTCAGCCTACCCAGAAACCCCCCTTTCATTTTGAGGGTTTCTGATCTAGGTTGCCTGGAGTAACAATAAAGCCAACTATCTAACATAAAGGCTTAGTCGCTAAGCATTGCTCATCCGTATTTCATGTCACTTCACTTGTCTGCCCTAGATGGTGTAACCGAATCTAATGGGAAATTAGGAATGGCCCTCGTCTTTACCTTGAAGTTAATGTCCAAAAAGTCGTTGGCATGACTATACGTTCAGGAAGGTCAGACTACGGTTCAAATAGGATACTTTATCTTGCAAATGGTTTCTTATGGCGATGAAGCGGACATAGTTTGGGTTCTGCTTCTTGGTGAGCCCACTGTAAACCACTGCAAAAGACAATCCGCTGGCCATGAAAACCCATCACATCGATAAATGAGAGCAATGAAAAACTGTCCTTTAATGCCCTCTGGATCTATGTGCCAGGCATCGGTATCTCATGTTGAGATGGCTGCAAGACCGGAGAAACAGCGGTTGAAGTCAGGATATGAACAATCTTTTCGAAGGAAGAAATGGAAAAGTTTGTCTCCACAAAAATTCACGTCTCTTTCCCTAATGTTTCACAATTTTCCACATTCATTATTCGAATCTTGGAAACCTCCAATGTAGTATGCCTCACTGGATGTGGTATAACCTCCAATCCCGAACATCAACAAAATTGACACAGGACAGCAAAAAGGACAACAAAACACCCCAAATTCATTTATCTAAATATCCGCGTCCTTCATATTCCAACCCACCCTCTTTACTCAAGTGAAGCTCCGTGATTTGATACTGTGCGCACACGACCTGGTGATATTTTTTTTTTCACCACTCAATACAAGTCTCTTCAATCCAACCAGTATGCTCAGATCAGCAACACGCAGGTACTCTTTAAAGAGTCTTCCGTACGAATCACAGCCCAAAAATAAGTTTAATGCCCAAAGATCGGCATTCAACTTGAAACCGGTCAAGAAAGATGGCCTCATATACAACCCCCCAGCATCTGCCCCATCATATAAGGAAACACCCCAGTTGTTCTTGCCTAAAAATGACCCTCGTCTTAAATACCTTGAAGGAAAATGGAAGGTCTATTCCAAGGAGGAGCTTGCGGACATGCCGCTTATATACGGAGTCAAGAAACTGAAGGATTATCTGTTGACTCCAGAGGTGGTGGGAGAGATCCTCAAATTGAGACAGCAGGACGCCAACCAGTGGACTGTTTCCAAATTAGCACAGAAGTTTGGGCTCGATAAAACCAGGGTCAACGTGATCACTGGTATCAGCAAAGAGAGACAGCAGAGGGTGCTCAGTGAGTTGGAAGCCGTCAAGGAAGGCTGGTCCTCTAAACGAAAAACTGCCAGACAAGACAGGGAGAAGAGAGTCCAGCAGTGGTTGCGTGGTGAGTTCTGAGCCGCTTGGCCCCCTTGTATATATATCCGTTGCATTACTGCTCTTGTGAGAGCATCCCAATATACATAGTCATGTCACTTAGTCGTCCTGGGCCTCGAGCTCTTGGAAAGCGAGTGTATCGAGCTCGTCGAGGCCCTCTTGTATCGCGTACTTGAAGTCGAGCACCTGGTCTATTATCGTCAGCACCGTGCGGTGGAGACTTTCTCTCTCTTCCTTGATACGGTACTCTGTTTCATGCTTCTTCACTCGAAGACTCTTGATCGTGCTCTCGGCTTCGATTATGCCTGTGTTCACCCGGAGTCGGAGCGTTTGCAAGTCGCGATCGAGTTTCTCGATCTTCGCAGAATACGTCTTGCTGTCTGTCATCATGAAGTCATAAGCTTCCGAGTAGAGCTGCATGGTCTTGCGACACTTCGCCTTGATGCCGTCTAAGAACTCGTTCTGCTCGAATATCTTCACGTGAAGCTGATCCACCTCCTCTTGAAGCTTGAGCTTCTCCTCCTGCTTTTTGCGAAGCTCTTGAGTGAGTGCCGAACGGCATTGTAGAAGCTTCACCTTCTCGTCGCGTAGGGTTTTTGTCAACACGCTGTCCAGACTAACTTCCTGGTCAGCCTGTGCAAGGTCTTGCTTGACTGCTAGCTCAAACAGGTATTCTTGAACGGGGATTCTGCTTGTCAAGTAGTTGTACTGGCTGACGAGGTTTATTAGACTGTCGCAACTCAGCCTAAGCTGGTATTCTTGATCGGCGAGATTTTGCTGGGTATCCTTGAGTTTATTAGTTGTGCGCTCGATCGCCTTGGAGAGTCTGTCTCTCTCGACATTCAGCTGGTCGATTTCCAGAGCAGAGAGACCTTTGCTTGTGAGTTGATCCTCGTATTTCTTCTTCTCCTCCTGCAATTCCAGTATTTGTTGTTGAAGCCTCGTCAACTCGTCTTCCATTTGCTTGAGGAGATCACCCCACTTCTCCTTGCGATCGCTCATTTTGTTCATATAGTCTGAAAACTGCTTGAGATCGTTCTCCAACGCTCTGGACTTTGCGTGTGCCTCGTTGAGTTCTGAAACCTTGCCATTGAGCTCTTCACGCCGCTGCAAAAGCTCTTTCAAACGCTCAGCCCGTACTTCCTGCTCCTTTACGGTCTTGGCATTGAGTTCCTCAAATTCAGTCTCCAATTCCTTGTAGAAGCCGGAGTAGTCTTCCCGCTGGTCAATATATGCGCCATAGGATTGATGTGTGTACCAAATGAAAAGCCTATCGAAGGGATCATCACTTGCAATCATATCATCCTCGGTGATACCCAGAAGGGCCAAATTGAGTTTCATGAGCCAATATAGCATAGCCAAGAACTTCGGCCACGACTGGCCTACAGAACTGATGTGTGTTCGACTCAAGTGTTCAGTATAGGGATATTCCCACGCCCGGAGAACCAGGATCACGTCCGTTTCTAGCGATTTCGTGAAGGTGAAGTGAGGGTCAATCTTGCGGTACAAAAACTGGAACATCAACACGAACTCCTTTTGAGTGGGCAGCTGAAGCGTTCGTCTCAGAACTGCGTGATTCATTTCGAGCTCGAACCGGTTCGCCACTAAGAAATCATAGATCTCTCCCATGAGCATTTCTAGATATGCCTTATCATTGAGTGGCCTAAGGTCGATCACCTTTGCTGGTGGGTTTCTATGCTGTTGCTGTGATAAATGCGTTGCCAGATGGGACGTTCCGGGAGCAATCACGCTGCCGAAAAGACTCTGGCGTCTGTTCGTAGCTGGGGTAGTTAAAAGTGTTGATCTTCTTCTATTGGACGCCTCAAACAGGCCAGACCCTCTGTGTGCAGAGGTCCTTCGTGCGCCGTTCATAGAAAGCCGTTGCGTCCGTTTGAGGAGCTGAGCGGCCGACGGCGTGTTCACTTCAGCCATAAGGTGAGTTGGTTGTTTGTTTTGAAGTGTTGATATTGGTGTGCACCTGGGGTCACATGATGTTAGTCAGGTGACTTGTCACGTGTATGTATTCTTTCTCAGCACCAAATCCTGGGTTTCTTTCTTCATCACTATAATCACCTCAATGTAAGCGGGCAAACGTGTAGAAGGCAGGGAAACAAAACAACAGTTATTCCCTTCTTTGGACCTCATTACATCACTACCTCCCGCAATACCAGCTCTATGGTGCCTGACTCATCACGTGCACCGCGTCACGCAAAGCAGCCATGTTTTTGTTGTGATTCACCGTGAACACCTGAAACATTCTTGCCCATTGTCGAGAAATCAGCCCTATTCTGAAAACCAGGCTTATAAGTTAATTACCTGTTCCGCGTTGGACCTCCTATTTGCCGATTCGAAAAACTCGCTTCCTTCCCTGGTTTTCTCCACAATTGCTACTTATCGGCTATTTCAAGAAGCAGCCTTTGCTCCGCAAGTGACCTATCACAAAGTTGCCACATATTTCATCATCACGTCAGGACGTGTAATTTTGGGTCTCGAGGAATTCCATTGGTATTTCTGCTTCCCCAGCTTTAACTTGCTTTGACACATTTGCGTCTATTTTAGGACTTTTTGTGGTATCTTGTCTGTCAACACAGTCTATTTTAAAAGTAAAGAACACGTCAGCCTCCTGCTTGACTGTATTATAGAAGACATCACTGTCAACGGGAAGAATCAAATAGGCCTTCGACATTCGAGCCAGAGCACCACGAAATTCAAATTCCGGCTCATTCACCCATACGAGACCTTCCGAGCTGAGTACTTTATATTTCGTATCTCGTTATAACTCATCAAACACGGCAATTCCATGACATCTCATAACACAGGCGCGCCTGTCTCGCTGCCTAAAATCGCCAAGTCAGTCAAGCTGGACGTTCCTTCCACACCGCCGGCCGCTAAACCCAAAAAGCGCTTACTGGCATTCCTAGCAACCCCAGAACAACCCAGCGACCAGCTTCCGTTCAGCCCGGGGCTCAAACGTGACAGTTCTGGCTTGCTCAAGTCGCCAGATTATAAACTTAACTCCAGCGATGCCAACTTGCTCAAAACGCCCAAGAACGGCGGTTACGATTCCGATGAAAGAGACACTCCACGCAGGCTGAAAATGCTTCGAACACCTCAGTTTTTCAGCCCCGGAAAGCGCCTTTTCAACGAAGACCAGAACCCCAACAAAGAAGAGCTTGCCGAGATCTCGTCGCAACTCAAATCCCGCTTGAGCACGGCCTTGGGCAAAGTCAAGGGCCACGATAAATCCCAAATTGCGCCCACGAAGCTCGATTTTCTGGACCAGTCATTCACCACCACTAAAGAACTGCCCACAAAGGTGCTCAAAACAAGCCCTGGACTCTCTAGTACACCTCTGCTGATGCAAAGAGCCAACCTCAACCTTCAGACACTTCAAGCGCTGCCCGCGCCTCCTCTGCTTCATTCCGATGAGAGGCTTCAGCAGCTGCCAGACTTTAAACGGGATCGAGTGCGGATTCCGTCTCCAGAAGCGGACTCCAACGCACAAAGAGCGTTGCAAGCGGCCTTCTTTCGTCAGAAGGAAAAGAGTCGCAGCTTTTCCGCTAATGAACGCAGGCGTTCGTCTCTAATCATGGAAGGAAGCCCCAAGAAGGACAAAGAGGTTCCTCGACTCCCGCCCATAAATGTGGGTTTCAACAACAAGCAAAGTCCACCGCAGGACTCGGAACAGGACGCTGTATTTTCACTCATGCTGCTCTCGTCGCCGCAGAAACTCGTCGACAGCAGGGGCCACAGCCGGCAGCAGAGTCACAATACGAATTCTACACACACGCTGCGGTCGTCGCTGGTGGTGAACACGGTGCTTCCGCCGATCATGGGTATCATGAAGAATGTGGATAACGACGAAACTGACGTCGAAGAGACCACCATGTCGGAGGGTGACAGCTCTTCGTAGAACCAGCATAATGCAAAACATTGAGTTCAATGTAGATTGGCGGAGAGACGCCAAGTGGCAGGTTCAGCTATAGATGTTCTATATCCTGGTGACGTGGAGCTTATATTTGATGGACGCTAGATGTCCGCTGAGTCAAAGACATTCTGTGTTGGGTCTTGGAGGCTGAACAATCCATCAACGACTCTATGGCGAATTACGAATAAAGGATCCTATAATATAGACAATAGTAGTAATTTACGTCTAGTGAAGCTCAATTACAATCACAAAGAAATGGAGCCTAAAGTGACTCATAGAGGAAAGTATTGAAGCACATCCCAAGATGGACATATATTGCACAAACTTGACATTGAGGGATACACTCACCGCCTTCTGTAGTCAAATTCAAAACTTTCCTTGTCGTGGAAATCGAAGTCAAGATTCGCCATATTTGACAAAAACAAATATCATACAAGAAAAATTGTCAGAGTGAAAATTCTCATGGAGAGAAGGAACTGGACATGCTCAATACCGGTCAGCAGAATGCAACGTCCTCAGCAGTTCTTTAATCTGAGGTAAAAGACGTTAAACGTATGGCTACTTTCTTTTATTTCTTTTTCTCGATCCATCTGATTTATCTCGATTGCCCACTTCACGCTAACTGCTAACTTAAGTATTATTTCCAACACCTCTGATTTGTCGTTTTTATCTATGGCATCATTCTGCCGCCGCAGTATCTAAAAAATCGGCGCATATAACCACAGACGTTGTCTCCTGATGAAGTGCCTTTGACTTTTCTATTGTGCCTACGATAATTGAAATAAAATTATCCAGTCAATGAAAGCAAAAATCAAAACTTTTCAAATAATTACTCTTATTTCAAAACCAACGCCGTAATTGGCTATTTTTTTGTGACGCAAAAGCGTCTAACTTGACATTTGTCGTGCTGACTGATATGCTCATGTCACCAGATAATCACGAGAAATGAGCCAATAATGGTCTTCGTGAAGGTCACCGCAGGCAGGAGCAGAACAGTGCCCGGAGAAGAAATTGCAATTGAAGAAAAACGGCGTTTATTTTCGACTTAAAAAAACTATGTAAAAATTCAGTTTTTCTCTCTTCTTCATCTCCCCGGAAGTCAGTACCCAGAAAGGAAAACAGGTCCTTCGATTTGTCATGTTCTCTGCACCCGTGCACCGCCGATTATGTGAGAACCGGTTTCTTTTGGTGGCTGTGTGCAGGCTGCGAGCATTCAGGTTAACGAGAAAAAAAAGATTGACTGATATATAAAGACAATTTCCTTCCCTCAGTCAATCACGTATACTTATTGAAGAATCGTCAATTTCAGGCATTACCAAAAGCAGAACACGCTTTGGACCCACCACTGATAAGACACCTTCCTGATAACTTTTTCGAACAAACCACCTCCTCGTTTAGACACAAAGTCAAGAACTGGTCATCAAACCCGGCTTTTTTGGAATCATTATTTATTGCCATGCACAAAACATCTTCCGTTTTGGTGCTTCTCCACCCCACGGTGGTCACAGATGAGGCCCTAGTGGAACAGACAAAGACTGATGTTGCCTCCAAATTCCCCTCCGCGTCAGTAACCCAGCATATCATCGATCGTTTTGCAACAGGAGCTGTGGAAATTACTCCTGCTTCTTTCGATCACGTTGTTTACGTGAACCCTAACGAAAACCACCTTTCGATCGCCCCTGTGCTCATCAGCAAGCTCTTCGACACCTTGGCTCAGGGGGGACAACTTCTGGGCAACTTGCCTACAGACCAGGACCTCGACGTTCTCATGGCTGGCTTCATTGTCCAGGAGCCTGGCTTGTGGGTGAAACCCGCTCCCGCCACGGAGACTGTGCTTCTCAAGAAGAAAACTACAGGTAACTCCGGCAAAGCTTTGCCCACATTCAAGAAATCCGCATTTAAAAAGGCCGTCACGTCGCCGTCTGCCATGACAGACACGCTGGATAACACGGACGACGAGGACCCAGTGATGAAGAGAAGACTAGAGAGCTCCAAGTTGGCGTACTTCAGCGAGGAGTCTGATGAGGAAGAAGACGACCTTATCAACGAAAATGAGCTTTTGGGCGAGGAGCTGCTGTACCTAGATCGTGTGAACGTCATTGTGCCCAAGAAGTGTGAGTTGCCTAACGGAAAGAAGAGACGGAAGGCTTGTAAAGACTGTACTTGTGGACTCAAGGAGCTCGAGGAGGCCGAAACCAGTGACACCAGGCAGCTCCAGGACTCGATTTTGGGCAAGATGGCGCAGCTGGCTACTGCGGAAGCCATGAAGATCGAGGAGCGTCTCAAGAACAACAAGGTCAAATTCACCGAAGAGGAGTTGACGGAGATCGACTTCACTGTCGAGGGAAAGACCGGGGGTTGCGGCTCATGCTCCCTCGGTGACGCTTTCCGTTGTGACGGCTGTCCTTACTTGGGTCTTCCACCTTTCAAGCCTGGAGAGGCCATCACCATTGACAGCATCGGCGAGGATTTTTAGCATAGGGAATAAACGGTTGGATAGAGAAGGTGGGGCGAGATGTAGAGCGAAGGTTTGAGCTGTACAATCGTGATTCTAAGAATGTAATATGAGAGAAAGGCCTCATTTTGGGGATACAGAGAAGCATTGAAACTGATGATTTTGCGCAAGATATGAAGAAGTGCAGAAGCGACAGAGAAAGGATTCAAAGTCAATGAAAATCATTGCTATGGGTGATCGCTTTTCCAATGGAGAGTAATTTAAAAACAGCGCTGTCGATCATAATGAAATACTCAAAGTTTTTGTCAAAGATTTACGAAATATTCCAGCTTCGAAACTAGGTGTTTAGTTTACGGTCTCCTTTCCCAAATCGTATCTTGTGTATCATTGGGACAGCTTTTGTGTCTTTACGTTGCCTTTAAGGAAGTCTCTAAACATCTAGGCAACAAAGCCGTGGTAACATGGCCAACAAGGAGGTGAACTCTCTTTTATCGTTGTTGTCGATACATGGGTAGTTCTTTACTTCCAAGATATATCCTGTCATTTACCTCCAAAACCGCCAGGTTGTTCATCGTAATTCTATTGGAGCTCCAGTGATCAGAGTGTTTTCTCTTCAGTAGAGAAGCTGGTACCTTGATTGACTCCTCGATTGCCGACTGTTGTCCATTTTCAAAACTTCAAAAGCTTCATGTGGCTTCCCTAACGTTAAGCTGTCTAATGGAGTTGGTGAAATATCTTCCAAAAGCACCACGACGCCATTGAGGGCTATAAACGACGTTTTGATTCGAAAAGTATAGTTGGGAATTCTCTCGATCCTCGTGGATTATTACATGGTGTTCAAGAAGCAAGGACCATTGTAATGCTGTCTCCACAATCGAAAGTTTGGGAGTCTCCTAGAACAATCAAACAACTTGTACACTTAAGCAGGGAACACGTCGAGAACAATTTGTTCGATTGCGTGAAAACACGGAATGTACAGAATGTTTTCAGTTGACAGTTGAATCATGCAAAAGAAAGGAAAAAGAAACAAAGGCAGCTACAGGCTGCATGGTTTGCGAAGGAAAAGTTTACTGACTTCAAGCCATGATTTGTTGAGAAATCTGCTTTGAGGGGTATCAGTCTTTGACACCACCAAAACAAGGAAGGTAAGAGTCTAGACGAAAACTTCTACTTTGAAAGCTATGAAATCGAGTGAAACCAAGATTTAGAATCAACTTTTATGAAGCTAATTCATTACGTCGAAGAGCTTTCTTCTGCAAAGCCCCATTGGCTTAAGCCAGAGCCATAAAATTTAAAACGTTTCCATAAAATTTCAAACATTTCCATAAAATTTCAAACATTTTCATAGAATCTCAAGCATTTCCCTAAGATTTCAAACATTTCAAGGGCCACGCTTTTCGCCAAATCTAGAACCGCCTGGCCATTTGTTGTTAACGCAGGCACCGCGTGCTTAGGTAAGGCCGCCTAACGGCCTAGCCAGAAGTTACCGGAATCCGGGTTGGCCAGTAACAAAGCGTTTTTTAATTATTCAATACGATAAATCAAGTTTTGTCGTATGACTGGTTTCTCGAAATCACCCAGTCAAATCGTCAATCACCCTCTCGTAACCACTCTTCTCTAAACAAAACAAATTCTCTCATAACATTGGCTCGGGCATAATGGCAAGAAAAGTTACATGGCGACACAAGGCACTGCCAGGTTATGAAGCTCTTTGTCTCGCCCAAGGCTCACAACCAATATCACGCCAGGTGGCTATCCAGCATGTTGAGCGGCACGGTAGTTGACAACTACTGTTGATGTTTTCCAAATAGGGAAGGTTGATGGTTATGAATCGGGCGAAAGATTCCATGTGGTTGTGAGCCTTGGCAGATGCCTGGTTTGAAGCGGAGACGAGCATCGCTTACTCATTTGACGCAAAATTGGCGGCTGATGGAAGAATTCCGTTTTAGAAATGCAACCTGGGAAAACTAAGAATTTGTGGAGGGCGTTTGTCGGAATGCTTTTTCGGGAAAGGAGGCAGTTACATGAATTATTGTAACATCGGTAGATGAAGGATTCTGATCGATAATGTAAGACAATAACAGACCTTCGTTCTACGTCAACGTCAGGGCAATAATACGAGGTGGCATGGGGGCTTCTTATTGTTGTCTGCATCAGAAGAACCTTGCAAACTTTAGTGAATGTCGATTCAACCATTTCCATACGGTGCTTCTGTACGAAAAGGGGCTTTGCATGCTTTGAAGCAGAAGTGTAGTAGCGGCTCAGCAGGGACGACTCTATCAACAAAACAATAAAAGACGTTGACACAATCGGCGTTGTAGCTAAAACTGGCCAGGGATCTGCAAACAACTGACGAAATCTGAAGAGCTAAAAACTTTACGAGTCGGAAATAAGATAAACGAAAAAAAAAAAAAAAAAAAAAAAATAGGAATTCGAGACGGACCCGAAGCGCAACAGCCGGACCTAACAAAAACTAGCCATGGATGTTATTTCCGACTCGGCGAAACACGATTATCGCCTTGTTGAACAAAAAAAATGCAACAGAGATAGGGCCCAGAAATAATGCCCACTTAAAAAGTTACCACATGAATGGAGCCGCAGGAGGTAACGGCCGGGTAGTTTTCGGGACGAGAAAAATCGCCATTTTCCTGAAACGAAAACAAGTATTGTCCCGGCGTCAATCAAGTTATTTTACTGGAAGGGCCTTTCGGTTCGGGGTTCCAGTTTCGGACATTCCTGGTGGTAAAAAGGCAATTTTCCGGCCGGAGCACAGCCTCAGGCAACCGCCCAAAGTGACCGAAATCCAGAAAAGCAACCCCTAATTACATTCATTGGTATGAAAGCGCTAAGTCATGCATTGCGTATACGCAAGAGGGGACCCACGATAATGGGTTCTGGAGGCTTCGGAGAATGTTGCGGCTGCATCGGTACAACTAGCCTTAGGCAAGGAACCACAATCCCTGGTCCAAGAGGATTCCACCATCTTGAATTGTGTAAATGCAAGCAAGACTGAGAGACCGCGGACAATAGGCAGAGAGGGTTTTTTCGGTAAGTGATTTCTGCAAGGGTTCAGTTTAGCGAAGCGGGGGCGTGTGAGCGGTGCAGAGGTGCGCTTGCATTTTTAATGGTACCGCTGGAAAAGCAAATTTTGGGGCTACAAGGCCGTGGAATTTTTTCTGGCAATTTCCTCCTCTGAGGAGAGAAAAGTGCCGTTGGGGTCCTCAGGAAAGTATGCAGACCCTGCGTTGAGGCCATTGATAATGCGGCATGCACACGGGCTCGTAACACGCACATAGCACATGCTGCGCCATCAACCTGCTCACACTGAATAGCATTTATGCTTTCAGGCCAAGGGCTTGGGAGAAAACGGCTGGCGATGATTCAGTTAAAGGTGCAGTGCATGCACAATAGGCTGCTATCTAGGGCGGACAATTTGCTCACCGGAGCGTGTCCGACTTGGCTACATCTCTTGGAATAAGTTATTAATTTGGTCTGCTCTCGGCCGAACAGAAACTAGACTCGTGGTTACCCTGGGGGACAAGTGCCAAGCACCGCGGCTCTACCGTGAGCGCTTTGGCGAGCTGTGGATCCCATTTGTTTAAAAGCCGGATTCCGGCAACATAGTGTACATTTCGTCGTCTTCTCTTTGAGCGCCAGTCTCTCATAAATCTCATCTTTGGTGGGGCACCTGAGGCTGCATATACACCTCGGGCCCGTTGTAGCTACCGCCACTCATGGTGTTGGGCAAGGAGTTGAATCGCTGTTGGTGCGTGCCCTGCTGCTCGTAACCCATATAGTGTGGCATATCGGCAAATCTCATCTTGTCGTTGGGGTGCAAGCCCTGGCCCTGCTGGGGCGATCCCTGCTGCTGGTGCTGCTGTGGTTGTTGTTGTAGTTGTTGTTGGTCGGGAATTCCAAACTGCGGACCCACCTGGCTGAAGGGACTCTGGAACACAAACTGGCCCATTTGCAGCTGAACGTACGGATTGCCCTGCTGCTGCGGCTGCTGTGACTGCTGCAACGGCTGCTGCAAAGGCTGGCCCAGAAGCGACTGCTGTCCTGGCGAATACTGCTGCTGGAACCCAAGAGGCTGCATTTGCGGCGCAAACGTCAGCAGCTTGTTCAACGGCAGCTTTTGCAAGTCTCGCAGCGGCATCAAGCCGTCCTGCTCCAGCACAGAGCCTCGCATCATCTGCTTCTGCTGTTGCTGCTGCTGCTGCTGTTGGTTTAGTTGTGCCTGTCTCAACTGCTTCTGCTGGCACAGCGGACAGTGCTTGCCCTTGCCGTGGCGCCGGGGCGTGTAGCGGTAGTTGGGGTACTTTTTGGCGTGGTTTTTCTTCTCCTCCTCGGCCAAATTCGTCCAGTGCTCTCTTTCGTGGGGAGAAAGCGATCTCCACCGGCGGCCTAGCTCACGGCTGACTTCCGGGTTTGTTTTCGCCTCTGTCAGCTCGTCAAGCACCAGCTGGTGGTACTTCTGGCGGAACAATATAAAGGCGTTTCGAGGACGAGGAATCCGGTTCGGGTTCAGTTTACACGTGCATCGTTCTTCCCCTGGCGGTCCCGCAAACGGCACGGGATGGCTCTGGCCTGCCAACGGGTGTTGCGGTATCATCGCCGAGGCGCCGGGACCAGCTCCGGCGATCTGGCTGTGTGGAGCCAACATGGCAGACTGAGCAGTGTAATTCCCACTGAGAGGCGTCGCTGGAGTGTTGGTGATGCTCAGGTGGTACGAGCCGGGGTTCTGCAGCAGAGCGTCCAGCAGCGGTTGGTGGCCGGGAAAATAATTGGCCCGGGAAACAACCGGATACATGAAATCCAGCAGGTGGCCGGAGGAGTTATTAGGAACGTGAGTCTGGGCAGAAGAGCTCAGAGTTTGGGGCATGCGGTGGACCAAAGTGGGCAAAGGCAGATGTGCGGCTGCAGGCGGAGACGTTTGATACTTGCAAGCTTCTTCCACGCTGAGGGGGTCTTGCTGGTAGAATACTGCTGTGGACATGAGTCGAGCACTCTTGTGCTGAATTTGTGGTTGAAGGAGGAAGTGGGCGCTTCTGGGGTCGGGATGGCTAATTGTGAGGAGGGGGCCCTACCCAGGGTTTGAAGAAGGAAAAAGGGGGGTTCTGGGAGTTACCAGGGGTAAAGATGGGAAAAGGTGGAGTGAATTTGCCCAAGAGGGAGCAGCCGGACTTTATATTTGAATGAGCTGCGAAGGTGTAGGTGGTGCGTCACTGCCTGCCCATAAGGGCGGGTTTAGAACGGACATCTGTTTGTGAGAAGAAAAAGACGTGCAGAGCGCCCATACGCGTATGCGTGCGCATACATCTCGTGCGTCGTTATGCGCTTGAGTGCGCTCGAGTGCGCTTTTGTGCGTTCCCGTGCGCTTTTCGTTTGGTTCCTTACGCCTTTTGCCAAGCCCCAACCTATCACAGTTCCCACCCAGATTGTTTGCCTCACTTAGCTTCGTTGGGACTATATGCAATTCGCACGTTTCAAGCGTTTCATGCGACGTCATGCGCTGCGTGACGTGCGCTGCCGCGCCCTCTGCCTCTGCCTTGCCGCATACGGCCCTTGTGTGCACTTGCTGCCACGCCTTCCACCCTATGAAGCCCTGCCATGTGGCTGGGGGTCCCTTGTATACAAGCCCGCACCTCAAGAAAGACGCCAATGCAGGTGGTGCATGTCTCTTGTCTCCCTCTCTAGGCAGCCGAACCGAAATGTACAAGCCATCCTTGGTGAAAGAGCATTCGCCCTTTTCATTTCCTTGGGTGGAAAATTGCTATCTTGCTTCGGAATGGCTCGTCCTGCAGTGTTTAAGGTGCCGTCGGTTTCAGGGTCCAAGCCCAATTAATTTTTGCGCCTCGTCATTCACAATAGTTCTATAATCCCAGAGATTTCCAGGAACTTAAATTTTAAGTTCAGCGTTTCAATCCAATCTTTCTGTCATTTTTACCTTTGGGAAATCTTCAAACTTTCTCTAGTGACTTTCTTAACCTTCGGCATTTAAACTTTTACCTTTCTTCTAGAAGATTTATTGTTCTCATGCTTATTTTGTCATTTGAAAGCACGAATTTTCTTTCTCCAATTCCCACATCAAAAAACATTTCTTCCATTGACCATGCTGAGAGCTTTCGATAGTACATTGTCGGGGTGTTCCCTTGCAGAAAAAATTCCCACAATATCAATTGTGGTGGGATAATAGCTGGATTGCTGAATAATGGTTGTGTAGAACGGACTGAATAGCTGAGGGGCTGTGAGGACAAATGAATTGTAAAGCCAGGTTACAAGGTGGAATGAAGGGGTATATAGAGCGAACGAGATGGCTCTTTTGGCGGCTTCTAAATTGGCTGTTTCGGTAGCATAGCTTGGGCTGGAATGTATTTTGGATCGTGTTGTGCTGAATTTTAAAACAATACGCGGAGGAGAATCTAAATTTGCCCCCAATCTCGACGATTTTTTGAACAGCTCCAGATATGTCTGCCCGCCGTCAGGCTAGAGAATAAATGAATGGGTCAAATGCTTACCGTCCGATAACCATATTGCCCAACTGAAGAACAAGAGCGGTGATAAAGGAATGTCAAAACGCCCAGTTTTGGGACTACCGAAGTCACCGTTTCTCTGAATATAATGGAGAGATTTTGGTCCAATTCGTTATCCCCAATCCACGGAAGAGAATAGGTTGGACATGGCATTCTAGAGAACGAAAAGCTCTGGCCCGTCCAATAAATGAAGGACAGCTGGACTAATTACTATGAGATGTTAAACAGCTACGCTACCTTGAGAGATTCGGAGCATTCAATAGATTTCTGACGCATTAAGTACCAGTCACAGACGAGACTTCATTGGTTTTTTAGAATAGCCTGACAATTGCTTCAGCGTTTGGAAGCTCAGCATCCAACTATAACGCCTCAAAATGCCATCTTCTGTTCATTTTTGAGATTAGACCTTCGGTCAGATTGAAAACAGTATGTCCAAGCTAGCCAGAGTGAGTGTCTACCACAGCTCTACGAGTCTTAAGTAGACCAGGCTCAACTGTGAGTTTCTGGAACAGCTTGCAAGAATTTTGGCTTCTTGAAGTAAATGAACGCTCTAGAGAATTTGCTGGAGGCCATTGCAGGAGTCCCATGAATGACCTTTGACTGCTGATCATCTCCTGTTGATCACCGCCTCGTGGCTTCACCAACCCATTTTCAAAGTCTCGGGCCAAACGTAACAATCCCTGCTGATGAGACAGATGAGGATCTACCGCCGATGAACTTGGATGCTGCTGAATCGCCGAATGTCTCTTGAGGTCCATGCTGCCAAGTGACCAGAATGAAGCAATTTTGGATTCTTCAATTCAAAATACACGGTCCACTTGAATAACAAAAGAATTGCAGCCCTTCGCTCGACCGTTTGTTGTTTCCAATCCTGACAGCTGAACCACTCTGTGAATGCTACAGTCCTCTCAGTGACCCTTTAGCTTTACAAATAGAGAAAGCCCTCCATTCAAATCCTCTATTGCCATTTAACTAAAATGGTTATTCTGTGCCGTTCACAAAAAAGTGTCTTTTAAAACAGCCTTTATAAGTCATTTCGATATCATCTTTTTGCTGGCCCATCACAACTCCCCCGTATCCCGCCTACCATCATAAACTTCTACCTGCTACGGAATCGACAAAACTCCACTCATCAACGTAGCAGCCCACCATAAGTTCCACACTTCCATATGGCCCTCACACATAACTACTCAATACAAAGCAGCCACTCCACACAAAGCAGCCCCATACAAAGCAGCAGCCCCATACATATCCTCCTCCATACAGAGCATTTACGATCCCGAAAAAAGTCTAATCGGCCCTGGTCACTCCGCTTTCAATGGATCAACATCAGATCGACGCTCGATTCACCAGAAGCGAGCAGACCATGCTTGGCGGCTATTTTAACGGCTTTCTTGCCGACGCCTCAACGTCCAGCTTCAATGGAAGGCGGAGAAGGTGCATGTTGGGGTCAGCCTCTGCGAAAGCTCCCGGTTGGCAGATCCAGCCACGATTAGGAGCCCCTGAGATGGAAGAATTTGGTCTCAAGGCGGCGCCATTTGCAACGCCGCAGGAGGGGAAACAGATACGAAAGTGTAACATCACGTGAGAACATTTGATTCTTTAGGACCTGGCCAGCCATACTTGCGCTTTGTTCTTTACCGTCTCAGGGTCCTTGGCTATTTTCGTGGTAGCAAACGAACCGAAAGTGTGGTGGCCTGCATATACTGCGGTCTAGAGAGGTGGTGCATGACTGTGAGAAAGACATGCAAGAGCACATGCACTCCATGCTGCACGCGTGCATGAAATAAAGACCAGAGCAAAACCCCTTGCCAGGAGGGCTTAGGCTGCCTGCATCCCCAGAATATTAAAAGACTCGTAGCCGACTGATAAAAAGTCCCTAGTGATCGCGCGGAGCTAAGCTCCCAAAGGGGTATTCTGCGGCCCATATTCCACGTGCTTAGGGCTTTTCCGCCATTGCAGGGGCAGATTATGCGGAGGTCACAGAAAACGCTTTTACCGCCGCAAGACGATTTGAGTATTTTTTGACAGAGAGCAGAAGCTTCTGTTTCTCTGCTTGGTCTCAAGGGGTCTATTGTGAGAATAGCGAGAACGTAGTGACAATCGCATGCATGCGGCGTGATAATGGGCAGTGCTCGGGAATGTTTTTACCTAGCAATAGGGTCGTGCCACTCGCCAACTTTAGCCTAGACACCGTTCTGAAGGTCTTAAGAGACAACAGTAGTGGTAATACAAAATGACATTCCTGTACCTGGGCATCTGGGCACGTCTAGGCACTGCGTGAATCGTGCACTCTGCAGCATGAGGTATCTTGGACACATGAAGTGGGGTAGCCACATGGCGTACACAGTCTGGCGCTTGCTGCACTCAAAAGCTTCTTGTTCATCAAAAGCCGCAACCCCCCATGTAATCCTACATCAAATGACAGCCATACTAGTATTAGCGGGGTCATGTCCGCCACCAATATTAAAATACGTCAATGCAAACGCCGCCGATCGATGCCTGAGGATTGCGCTTCAGCCAGTAAGGGCGCACTTGCGCTTCACTTGTTCCTCACTTGTATGCAGGACGTCCCGCTGGCGAACGTATCTGCATCTGCAACTTTCACCAGCCTCAGTCGTCTCCACCCTCTTCAGCCTCAAGCATCCCTGAATCGCTTCTGCTCGAGGCACTTGCAAGGTCAAACCTTCGGTGCCTCGGAATTCTCGGCATTAACTCCGGAAAGCCCCTTTCTTCGGCTAGCTCCGAGCACCGCTCGTTTCCCCGATCCCTGGAGCTATCTCCATTCTTTCAGTGTCTATGCAGTCTATCTGCCTAACGTTCTCATTGTATGGACCCTGTTTGGACAGGCGAAAGTTGCCATTTCTCCTCTTTCAAGTTCATTTGTACAATGTACTTTGTTCGGAAGCTGCCTTTGTAAAATTGAACATACACAGTGCCCGTCTAATTCATTCTTCTCCGGGTGCACTTGCCTGGACTTTTTCCCGTCATTGTGGGAGTTGGCCCCCCTCCAAATTCAACAATAAGCAGCTTACGTGACGCTCCTTCTTTGCATCTCTTTGCTATCGGGGCTGATCCTCTTCCTAAGCCGCCGGTGGGCCAGGTCACGTGACCTCGCACGTGACTCCAAACATCAACACCTCACTAACTACTCAATACACCTTCACAGTTAACTACAGCCTGGTCCATGTTTGGAAGCTACACCGCGGGAAAAGAGGAGTTTGCGCTCCCGGTGATTATAACACGTGAAGATTTCGCCGATTGCCCCGAGTTTGACCCAGACGCGTTCCTCTACAACAACCACAGATTCACCTCGCTCGACTCGCTCCTAAGAGACCTCAGAGAGCTTTCAAAAAACCTCAACCAGGATCTTTTGGACCTTGTAAACAGCGAGTACACCAGCTTCATTCAGCTCGGACAGTCGATTGGCGGCTGCCTCGAACTCATCAACAGTGTATCGCTCGATGTGGGAAAATTCAACCAACAACTCATTCTGTCGAAAAAGAACTTGGGCGATTCGGCTGCTACGGCACAGCGAGCGCTTCTGCAGAAACAGCGGCTCAATTTGCTCAAAAACAAGGCCAAATTGGTGCTTTTGCTCAATGAACAGTGTACAAGCTTTGAGACTCTTTTAGGGCTCGATATAGGCGAGTTGAGCGTGAAGCGCCTCCAGCCGAAGCTCCAGACCCTCGCCACATTGTACCTTTCGGCGACGAAAATCTACGCCATTTTGGACGAGGCCCAGGAAAAGGGTTGTGTGTTTTTGGAGAAATCGCTTAAACCGAAACTCCTGTCGTTACAGCTCGAGTTCAAGGCGTACATTAAAGAGACTCTAGATCGTGTGCGCAAGGAGCCCAAGGGCTACGATAGTGTTATCATGAGCTTGCTCCACTGCCAGCGCATTGTAGGCGCCTCCAGCCAGGTTTACTAAAGTGGGATTAACGGTGGTGGAAAATGTTGCACAATCGCCCTAGCTTTGGTGTGGAATACGCTGGAGCTATCAATTCGTATTTCGGTGCTACACCAAGGGCATTAATAATGGTTTCATGAGGCTTAAGGAAAGCTTCTTGCATAGTGTTGCAAACCAGATTATATTGGCATTGTGATAATGAAACGGTTCAGCGCTAAAGAAAGGTTTTTCTATAATGACATGGACAAAGTCTGGTACGCGAATATCGCCTTTGACATACTCGCCAACTCTGTTTTAATATTCGCTCTTTTACGAATTAAGAAGGATGGGGATGATCTGCCTGAACTCAGGTCCAAGAACCTTTTTGACACCACACAGTTTCGTTCTGGGCCAGATATTCACAACTGTTTTGTTCGTTACAAAAGAGTCGGATGTGCCTATTGAGTTGGTTTTAATAAGCTGCCCTTCCGCTTCTCAATCGGAAAAACCTGCGAAATCAAAACTGCAATCTCCTCCAGCAAACACCCTCAGAGTTCAATAAACTGCATTTCCAGAGTTTACTGAATATTCCAGCTTGGATTTGATCTACTGGGCATTCCAACCTGCTTTCATACTGCTTGGGCTGGCTTTCAGTTACTTCCCAGGTAGTCGTCGCGAAATCTCGAGCCAAAATCGTAACTGGACTTCTTTCTGGAGATGCAAATTGGCTTGTCGTACTATTCCTAATATACTTCATTAGAGGGGACATTTTAGTGGGAAATTACAACACATTCATCACGGAAATTCTTGGATAGAGCTAGCCCGCTCGAGATCCACGTCATGAATATTCTAAACTCTAATTCTACTTCCCCATGACCGCTCAAACTCAGAGCTTCACTACTTCACTCGTGCTATCGGATCTTTGAACAGCCAATACCAATTGGCGCATTCTCCTGTCTCAGACTACAAAATCGACAATCACTGCGTTCTCAAACCATTCAGCTCAAATTCATTAGTTTCTTACACGACTGGAACCGACGTCCATGGCTCTGGCTCAAGTCTCCATGGACAGGCATTTTACTAGTGCCAGAATTAACGCTGGCCCGCGTAACTGCAGGAACCAACCACGCCGCGACGAATTGGCCTGGTAAGACAGGGCCTACTATGGGAGGAGTGGTGTGCACACGACCTCGCACAAGAGTAGGAAAAACTATCTGAAGCGATAGACTCGAAGACGCCAGACATCCCCACAAATAGAGAGCAAATATGGGGTTCGGAAACTTTTTCTACGGCGGCAAGAAATGGGAGAATGTCGACGAAAACCCAATGCCCACGGACGTCCCCGATGTCGAGGAAGTGGGTGCGACATCAGCTCCACTCTTAAGTGCTGCATTCTTCATTGGCGCCAGGTGTAAGCCATACAATGACGATTTCATGTTGTGTAAAGATGAGAACAACGGTGGCACCGTGGAGTGCTTGAAGGAGGGCAGAAGAGTCACTAGATGTGCCGTTTCTGTGTTGAAGGACTTGAACAAACACTGCTTTGACGAGTTCAAGTTGCACTACGAGTGTCTTGAACAAGAAAACCACAGATTGGGCGGCTGCAGAGCCAGCGAAAAGATCTTCAACAAGTGTGTGTTCGACAAGTTGAAGTTGGAGAAGAAGATCCCAGGCCCACAGGAGCAGATTCACTTGAAGGAGAGCCCCATCTATACTGGCACAGGTCAGGACAAGGCTGCATCTCAGTCGTTCTTGAAGAGCAAATCAGAGGAGTCTGCTTAGGCTTGGGGGGGTGAAAATAAGTTACTTGCATAATCAATTCATTTAGAGAATGGATGTAGGGTGTAGGAGGCAATAAGTTTCGTTAAGATCAAAGGGATTTTTCTTGGGGATTGGGTTGGGGATTGAGTTTATTTTCAATGTTTTGTCTTTTCTGGCGTTCTGACTTTGGATGCAATCTGTTAAGCCCTGGTGATTCCGTTTGTAGTGATGAATCTGTTTGTTCCTGGTTGTTGAATTTTTTTTTTTGATATGAAACAATCGTGCTCGTGTCCTTAGGTCTGTGTTTGATGAATATATGCTAATCAAAGGAGAAAAGTGAAGAAGATAAATCTGAACTCATTCTCATGATAACGTTCGTGGATGTAAGCATACTTGACGCATATAACGAAAACGTAAAAACAAAAAAAAGTAACGTTGCAGTGACCACTGATAATCATATTCACATAGCTATAGCACAATTCAATCTTCTTTGGCTTTTAAATCTTGAGACTTCGATTCTTCTTGTCTTGATGAATGGCTGCAAAAGAGCCAAGTATAGTGATAGCGGATCCTCATGATGATTGACTTCCGTGGCAGTAAAAGTTTCTTACTTACCACTCAATGCAATTCATAAGCGTATCAAATTGTCGCATTTGGTGTCGTGAAATGGAAAGTGGTAGAATGAATCGTCGTTCAAGGCCTCCAGTGCCAGCGTCTCTACGTCAAACAAAAACTTCCTTCATCACATGCAAGGAGCCCAGCCTACTAAAGGCAAGCGGAAGCTGAAAAGATATTCGGGTAATTATCTCGCTTTTAAGCTAATTAAACTATTCTTGCCCTGTGGATCACTTCATTTGAAATAAGCCATATCCAGTGTAGGTAACATCACTACAACACCCCTATTATAATCAAGTCCTTAAACCCATGGACTATAATAATTGACAGGTAATGAAATGAAGCGTTTTTTTTAAGCCTGGCAAGATCAATATGGATAAATCACGGTCTTGTGAAGCTGTAGGATCTGTGCTCGTTGGTCGGTTCTTTTGGGAAACAGTGATGCCTCTTCGCCGGAATATAAGTTATGAGAAGTCCAACGATTCAGCTAATTTCAATTAACAAAGCAAAAGAAATCTAAGTTGAGAAATCTCACCACTTCATGCTCTGGAGCATTCCTCACTCCATTGAGTGGCTGCAAACGAGCACCAAAAAACGAAAAAAAAAAAACTTCAACTTGTCCACTTAACCCATCTTCGACATTCTACCACATCTGCCTCGAACCCCTCAATTCATCAAAACAATCGAATCCTGATTCGGTTTCCAGGTGGTCGTGCGCGGCACGCTACATCGCCTAAACAACACTACAGATTTCTCACTACAACCAAAGACAGACTAAAGCACCGCACGCAGCCTCCCACAATTCAATGTTTGGCGCATCCTCTTCCGGCGGTACGGGTCTTTTCGGTTCCTCCCAGCAAAAGCCGGCTTTTGGTGCCCTGGCGTCCACGGGCAATGTCAACTCTGGATCAGGCTTTCTGTTTGATACCAGCAACACCAACCCTAGTGCGGGAAATACCGGAACTACGGGTGGATTCGGCGGTCTAGGTGGCCAGAACAACAATCCAGCTGGGTCATCCGCTCCTCTGGGCGGTCTTTTTGGCTCCAGCAACAATGCACAGAATTCCCAATCAACACTGAATCTTCTAGGCCAGAACAAGCCCGCGGGGGGCCTTTTTGGTGGCTCTTCTAATACGGGGGCCTCCAAGCCGTCTGGGGGTCTTTTTGGCGGCTCGAATACGACAAACCAACAACAAGGCTCAAACACTTCAGGAGGACTCTTTGGGTCAAGCAATACGGGCAGTACAGGAGGCGGTCTTTTTGGAAAACCCCCTGCGTCAAGTGGAGGCGGCCTTTTTGGCGGTAGCAACACGAGCACGCAAAACAATGCTCCTGGAAGCACGTTTGGCTCTTCTGGAGGTGGACTATTTGGATCTTCTAATACCAACAACAGCGGCACGTCGGGCGGTCTTTTTGGAAAGCCAAATACGTCGGCTCCTGCCACTTCAGGGGGGCTCTTTGGCGGTAGTTCCAACCAGCAAAACACCCAGAGCAGTGGCTTGTTTGGTCTGTCTACCTCCGGACCCACTTCCCAGCAAAACAACGTCAACAGCACAAGCTCTAATCTCTTTGGTGGAAGCACAGTGAACAATGCACAGCCTTCGTTCTCGTGGTCCTCTCAACAGCAGCAGAAACAACCTCAGTCTAGCTTGTTGAACTTGCCTAACTTGCCCAATTCCCAAGCCCCCAGCCAGCAAACAACCAATTCGTCATCATCTACGTACACGCCGCCTATCAATGACCAGTTGATCAAGTTGAAAGAGCAGTGGGATCCAAACTCGCCTAAGTGTGCGCTCAAAACGCACTTCTACAATAAGTTCAATCAGGAGGAGATTAATGCGCTTATGCAACAGCAGAGACCCGCTAACGAGTCGCCTGAAGACTGGGACAGTGCGATGTCTGATCGTCCTTCAGCCCAGCATTACCCCATCAAAATCACATCTTTCAGCGACGTGTCGCAGAGAATAGAAACACAATTAGATCATGTGGCCAAGTCTAGAATTTTGCTTAACAACATAAACGAGAAGCAGACCCAGCTATCATCCAAGCATGATCTCGACAACACCACCAGAATCCTCAAGGCGAAGGCCAGACACACGAAGCTCTCACGCAGGCTTCTTCGCTTGGCCACAGTGCTAGCAATTCTCAAACTCAAGGGATACCCCTTGCTTCCTGAAGAGGAGGAGATTTCCAAGCAATTTCAAACATTGAATTCTCGATTCAGCGATCCCAACGGCCCTGTTGGAAAGCTTAGCGATCTCTACGCTCGTCTTGCTATTCTCAAAGGAAGAAGCGAGGACATATCCTCGCAGTTGGAGTCATCAATTGGTAGTATACATGGTGGTTTGAACGATATTATGAACGGCAAGGAAGGTGCTGGAGTTGTGGATGGATCTGACTCCAACAATTACATCGACCAGATTGTCGACCAGTTGACCAAATTATTATACAAGCAGCAGGTGGGTCTCAGCTACCTCAACGAGCTTTTGCAGAAGGACTTGGAGACTGTCGACAAGAAGCTTGCCGCTCAGAGCTAAGCATCTAGAATTAATATTGCATCCTACGCATCCTGTTTGGGAAAGAAGCCCCGGAAGCCAGCTTCCTTGGCCCTGGAAATCAGCATGCTGGGTGTCTTGTCCATACGCATAATATCTTCAGCACGCACCACGTCGTCGTCATTCACCTTGACTGAAACGTCTAGAGGGCCTCCTCCGAGCAAATGGAGACCGTGCAAACCAGTTTCAACGAACACAGGCTCGAATCTGTGATATTTCTGGAAATTGTGGCGGATTTGCGGAGCGACCTCGGCTGGGTTTCCCTCTTCTAGAAATACGAATGGCGTGTAAATGGTGGACGTGCTCATCTTGTATTTGAGATGTAGAGCCCTCTGGAGAAGCGAGTGTTTGAAAGGTACCTGGACCTCGCCACCAAAGTACATTTTGTCGTTCTCAACATATGAAAATCTCGGGAGGCCAATAAGTTTCTGTAGTTGCCGCTGTAGATCACTCTGTTTCTGTCGTAATTCGCTTCCCAATGGCGTTATAGTAGCATCAATCCCGGTCAACGGGTCAAGCTGGGAAAATTGGCTAGTGGGATTAAGAAGCACCGAGACAAAAGGCTCAAAAGTATGGGGTTCTGTGTATTTGGCTCTTTCAGCTTTGAAGAACTCCACTGTTCCTAGTTTACCAAAGCTGTCATATATAAAACGCACCTCCTCGGCATTGATCGGAGCTGGAGTGACTTTGTATTTGGCTGCCACCGAATACTTGAAATAAAGTGCAGTCCGAGCCAGAAGAGACATAAGACACAGCGGTTATGGAAAGAAGTTGGAGTACTTTTGGTGACATTCTTGCACACAAGTAGATGAGCATCACCAACTACTACTCAATCATACATGCTTCTGGTTCTCACAGAAACACTATCACGTGGGCTCAATCGGGAAGTCCCGAGCTCCCTAGCCGAAATGGCTATTCGCCTATATAAGCTGGCCGGGCTGGAACCGCAGTTTATTGCTTCCACAAAGGCGGTAGGGTTCTCAGAGGAGTTGGCCCGAACCGTTTATAGATTCATTCAGGACAATTTGGGGTCTTTCGAGGCGCTGGTGCCGGAGAATACGGCAGCTCCGCCGGCCAAGAAGCCGAAAAAGGCCAAAACGGCGAAACTAACGCTCAATTTCGACGAAGATGAGGATCCACTTATAGACGAGGACGTCTCCTTGCTGGCGAGGAGCAATCCCAAAAAGCCGAAATTCAAGAAGCTTAAAAATTCAGATGCACAGCGCTTGAAGGAGGAGCCCGTGGATGAGCTTCCTGTGAAGAAGGAAACGGAAATCAAGAAAGAGCCCGTAAAGCAGGAGAGCTTGAGTCTTTCTGAGCTTGCCGATCTCGACAGAAAGCGCAAAGAGGCACAGGAGCTACTAAAGGAGACTGAGAAACTCCACGATTTCGAGGACGACGGTTTTGGAATAGAAAATGATCGAGAATGGTACGCTTCAGAGGATTTGGCTCACCAGGCTCAAAGAGAAGACTACGAGGATCTAGATTACATTCCAAAGCAGCGACAGCGGCCTAAGAAAACCCAGCAACGCAGTGGCGGTGGTTTCGATTCCGCCACGGGCGAATACATTGACTATGATCACGATACTTCAGAAGCCCAACTTTTACGAGTGCCTATCTCCACACACTTCTTGATACCGCCCTTTTTGGACGGTTCTGAAGGCGATTTAAGGCCACATTTTGGCAGCACGCAGACATCCAGAAACCTGGGTCCCAGCGTTAGTGCTATAAAAGACGCTTCTTCTGAGTTGGCAGAAACCGCAAGAAACGGAAGTTTCGTGGTCAAAGACAGAAAGGCAAAGAAGGAGCGAGCGCAGCAGGCCAAGGAGCGGGCTATTGGCGAGGACGGTATGGCTTCGGTGGTGAAAGAAAAACAGGAAGAAAAGAAAGAAGTCGAAGAGGCTGATGAGACCAAATCATTTGAGAGCATTCAGCGCCAACGCCGGACACTTCCAGCGTACCAAGCCAAAAGCGATCTTTTGCGGATCATTGCAGAAAACCAGGTGGTCGTTGTCATTGGAGAAACAGGTTCAGGTAAGACCACTCAGCTTACCCAGTTTCTCTGTGAAGAAGGGTACGCCAAAAGCCGAGACAAGCACGGTTCGAGATTGCTCATTGGATGTACTCAGCCCAGGCGTGTAGCTGCGATGTCTGTGGCTAAAAGAGTTTCGGAAGAAATGGGGTGCAAGCTTGGAGAAGAAGTGGGATACTCGATTCGGTTTGAAGACCGAACGAGCCCGCAAAAAACGTTGATCAAGTACTTGACCGAAGGTATTCTTCTCCGAGAAATGCTCGCCGACCCGGTCTTGGAGCAGTATTCGTGTATCATCATGGATGAAGCTCACGAAAGAACGCTCAACACCGACATTTTGCTTGGTTTGTTTCGCCAGCTTTTACGCAAAAGAAGAGACCTCAAGCTTATTGTGACCAGTGCCACGATGAACGCAGACCGGTTTTCCCAGTTTTTTGGCGATGCTCCTCAATACGTGATTCCCGGACGGACTTTTCCCGTGGAGGTCTTTTACTCTAAATCACCATGTCCGGACTACGTTGATACTGCGGTCAAACAGGTCATCACCATTCATTTGGCCAACCAGGGCCATCAGGGCGACATTTTGGTTTTCATGACGGGCCAGGAGGATATCGAAACGACATGTGAAATGATCCATGAAAAGCTTGACATGCTCGAAGATCCACCTCCTCTCGATGTGTACCCGATTTATTCCACCTTGCCGGCCGACGTACAAAAGAATATCTTCAACAAGCTGAGCCCACAACGCAGAAAAGTCGTTGTTGCAACAAACATAGCAGAGACGTCCTTGACGGTGGATGGAATCAAGTATGTTGTGGACTGCGGGCTCGTCAAAGTAAAGGTTTTCAATCCAAAGCTCGGTATGGACATTTTGCAAATGGTGCCGATTTCCATGGCCAATGCCCAGCAAAGAAGCGGCCGTGCTGGTAGAACAGGACCTGGTATTTCCTATAGGCTTTACACGGATAGAGCCGCTGCACCTTCCCAGATGTATGTGCAGCCAATTCCCGAGATCCAGCGAACCAATTTGAGCTCGGTGATGTTGATGCTTAAGTCGCTTCATGTCAGTGACATTCTTCGGTTTCCCTTTTTGGACCCGCCGCCTCGAGACCTTCTCAGCTGTTCCCTTTACGATCTTTGGGCTATCGGAGCCCTCGACAACTTGGGCTCTTTGACCCTGCTAGGCAAACGGCTCAACGTTTTTCCCATGGAACCGACACTTGCCAAACTTATCTTGCTTTCCATAGAAGAGGAGTTCCACTGTTCCAGAGAAATCATCATCATCGTTTCCATGCTTTCGGTGCCGAACGTCTTCTACAGACCCAAAGAAAGGGCAGACGACGCCGACTCGGCCCGAGAAAAATTCCTCATTGCCGATTCAGACCACTTGACGTTGTTGAATGTTTTTGAGCAGTGGGACCAAAGAGCCAAGCAGAAAAAGGGCAGTTTGAGCTTGTGGTGCACTCGAAACTTCCTCCAGTACAGATCACTTGTTCGAGCGAAAGATATCTACAACCAAATCATGCTTATCATGAACAAAAAGCAGTTTCCCGTGCTCAAATCCAAGTCCGATGCCGATATCAGGAAATGTCTCTGTGCAGCCTATTTCCAGCAACTGGCCAAACTTGTGAAAATGGGCGGAGGACGTGGCCAGGTTGAATATGCCAGTCTCCGCCAAACCTACATGACAATGTACCTTCATCCGACTTCGGCTCTAGCTGGAGGTGGAGATCTCAGTCCACCGTTTGTGGTTTATGACGAATTGGTTCTCACCACCAAGGAATACATGCAATGTGTGACTGCGGTGGAGCCGGAGTGGTTGCTTAAATACGGGCACATTTTTTATGGGGTCAGTGCAAGCGTCAAGAAGCAGATTGAGAGTTCATTGGACTTTGTGTTGGTGGGGAAAAGCGAGTGGGAAAAGCGTCTTGAGGAGGATAGACAGCGGCTTCGGGTTCAGGAGACGCTGGTGACTACAGAAAAGACGAAAATGGCGCCCCGAGTCCGCCGGGGATTTTAGTATATACATGGACCGTGAGGTCATTTTTGATTTTTGGTGATGTGGTTGCAAATTGCAGGTTGGACAGTCAAAGCGACAGTGGTCAAATTGGATTAAATGATGCTTCAGAGCCGTCATAAATAGAATTTTTAGCAATTCAAAGCAAAACTCATTTTTAAAATCACTCATTTTCCAAATCAAGTGTAGGCAGTATTCAAAGAAAGTCAACCGTTCCAGCAACTGGAAGCATTTAAATCACCCAAGATGTTTTTAGATCAAGCTGAAAAACCAGCATCTGGATTATCCAAATAAATCTCATATTAACTTTAAGAAGCAGTATTCAAATCACCTCTGAAAAGCGACCTGAGCTTCCAAATTTTTTTGGAAAATACCTTTGTGAATGGCAATTCATGAAACTTAAACCACTGTCACTCCAGATCATCCTAGCCATATTTAGGTTCAAACCGCGTCTCCCACCTTAATTTCCTCATCCCTCAAAGCTGAACATTATCGATAAGTCTGGCCACGCCTGAACCATCCGCTTTTGGTACACGGACAGCAGTAGATACTGTGGCCCCCACTTCGCTCAGAATCTCTTCCAAGTCCTCAAGCGACTCCGGGTGGGAAACAGCAATATACTCAACTTTCCACTCCTCAGGCATCGTCGAGTACTCCTTCTTTATGATATCCACCACGGCCGCCGCCGAGACAGGTTTTCCCTTCAGCTTTTCTGCCTCATAAAATGCTCTTCCCATGCTGAGGCCGCGGTAAATCACAGAGCACTGGTCCTTGGCTTCCTGGGATAAGTACTCATTTCTGGACGACATCGCCAAACCATTGGGCTCCCGAAGAGTGGGGCACACACGAATCGTAGTGTCCATAATCAAGTCCTTGACGAGGTTTTTCACCACCACACACTGTTGGGCGTCCTTCTGGCCAAAGTAAGCGTTGGTAGGGTTCACCACATTGAAAAGCTTGGTGACAATGGTGGCCACACCACGGAAAAACGCCGGCCTCTGCGTGCCCTCGAGCTGCTCCAGGCACCCCAAAACACTGACAAAAGCGCCCTTCTGCTGGGCCACGTCCAACACGATTCCACTGGGAAACATCTCCAGCACTTTGGGCAAGAACAAAGCATCAACCGGGCGGTCGAGCGACTCGAGCGCCTGTATGTCCCGTTCAAGCGTCCGTGGGTAGGCGTCCAAGTCCTCGTGGGGCGCAAACTGGGACGGGTTGACGAAAATCAGCACGATGGTTCTGTCGTTTTCAGCCAAACTTTCGTTCACAAGGTAAGTGTGGCCCAGGTGCAAAGCGCCCATTGTGGGGACGAGTCCCACGGACTCCTTGTTGAAGAAGCACTGGCGGCGCCAGGCACGGACTTGGGCGACTGTCCGAAGGATGGTGATGGAAGACTTTGTCATGAAAAGTCGGTGAAAAATGTGAAATTTTTTCTTTTGCTATTTTTTTTTTTGGAGTTTTGAAGCTTCGAAAGTTGGGTGGTTTCTGGCGACTTGCCTCGGGTGAAAAAAGGCACGGGTTCAAACTGGCCGCTTGGTGGTGGTGGTGGAGGCTCGAGATGACTTATTCAAGTCTGGGGTTTGTGTGGAGTACCGAGGCATCGGTGGAAGTTGGGTGGGGTCCGCCGAGACAAAAACGGAGATTTCTCTTTTTAAAAAAAATAAAAGTTTTGATCAGGATTCACCGATTACTTTTTTTTTTCTTTGATTTTTATTCAGCCATTTCTTGTGCTGGTGACTTTTGTGTTGGAGTTTTGTGAGTCTACCGAGGCTGCGAAATAGATCAACGGACTTTGTGGAGATACGGAACCGGCATTTGGAAGGTGCTTCTTTTTTTTTTGAATTTGATACTTTTCGGTTATAGGATGCTGGAAGATTGAACTTTTGGATTTTTGGCGGTTTCGAAGCTGAGTTGGTGTTTTGTCTTGACGATTTAAACGTAGAGCTTTGTCCCAAGGTCCCATATTTCTATGACTGAAACTCCCCAATCCTTGTTTGATTTGAAAGGACCATCTTGTGGCTTTGTTCTGAAGAGATTAGCTACTTTTGTCTACGGTAAACTGAAAGCGTTTTTAATTCTTGAGTTCAAGAGTAAGATACAATGATTTTACCGGTCCAACCACCAGGTTGACTCACCAAAGTCAGTCTCAAAAATATCATATAGTCTTCTCTTATTTGGAGTAGCCCATCTAAGCATACCGAAAAATCGAATATGTTCTCTACTCACTTTTCCGCTTCTAAGGTCCGAGTAATGCTGCTCGGCTAAATCGGAAGTCATTTCTATGTGCTTCTCGGGCCTCGAGAAAAGACGGTTCCATTTTCTGGCAAAACGAAAATTCTGGAGACATTCTTCCAAAGTCGGCCTGTCTTGACACATTGTATTGGTTCTGTTAAAGCCGAAAAGCCGACAGGGTCTGCATGTCTGGAAGACTTCTTCAAGACTCATCGCTTCAAACACTCTACTTATCGTTGGAATTTTGGCAGATTCACCGATAAATAGTCACGGATCAAGACCTGTCTTGCTAGCCCCTGATATTGGTGCTGTTAATCCTGGTTAAAATCAGATCTCTTTGGTCTTTTCTCTCTTAGCTCTTTGACTCATTCCTGTTGATCTCTTCTCAAACCTCTGCCCCCTGAACCATGTTGAAAGAGCTGCAATGAATTCAAAAAGCTTCCTTCACCTAAACTTACACTAGCACCTTTCCATTTGCCGAACTTAGCCAATCTACTCGCTTTGGCATTACAGATTTGATTCTCAGAGGTGGGCCACAACCCCAGACAATGCTTAAATTTTAAACCCTTCAATCCACCCCAATCAAATGGATCAACTCTCTTATTTCCAGCATAATTGAGCTACATCGAATGGCTGCAAATCCCATGCTCCAAACAACTTAATCACTCCGCATGGTTGCAAAATGGAACTGGCTGCGAATCACAGCTATCAACCCCTCCCCATTTCAAAACCCATTCACATTTTTCAATTTCCAATCTCCACTCCTCCCTAATGTCCGCTATGAGCCCGCTCGGCGCCCCTCCTGGCTATCTCCGTCGCTATTATCATAAGCTTCTCACACAGTACAATATAAACTCTCTTTATCCAGAACATCCAGTAGCATGTACTCTTTAGAAAAAAAAGTCGCCGACGGCGTTTTTCCCAGAACTACGGGCTCTACGACTTTGCCCATAGACAGGGTGAAAGTCGTCTACAACAAGTTTTCTCCCAAAACGCCAGTGCCTGCCAATGTGACCAAGGTGAACCTTATTTTTGCCCACGGCTCGGGCATGAACAAGGCTACCTGGACGTACCACATAAAAAATCTCTACGAAAATAGCAAGAAAAATTCCAACTGGAAGGTAGACAAAGTGGTGGCTGTGGATTACTTCAGTCATGGAGATTCTGCTGAACTCAACAGAGAAAAAATTGGCTGGACCGCCGACTGGTGTGACGGAGGAAAAGACTTGATTGAGGTGGTTAGGCACGAAATTGCCACAACAGGCGATTTCACCCAGGACGGATGGTCAAGAAATGTTCTTATTGGACACTCCATGGGCGGATTTGCCGTGCTCTGGGCCGGATACCTTGAACCGCTGCTTTTTGATTCGATTATCTGCATTGAGCCTGTTATTCAGTATGACCAGCTAGTCAACGAGTGGTTTTTCAAGCGCATGAAGAAAGTGGGTAAGTTCATCGAAGACAGGTACCCCAACTTGGAAGCAGCACACAAGCACTTGAAGACGGAGTCTTTCTATAATACTATGGACAAGAACGTTCTTGACGACTTTGTGGATGACGAGTTGGTGGTGGAAAAAGACGGCGTCAGAGTCAAGGCTCAAAAGAATCACCAAATCGCTTCCTACTGCGGTGTGGCCTACTCTGCCGAAAAAGGCATGGCCATTTTGAGCCAGCTTGAAATTCCCTTCTTCCATATCACCGGCGCAGATGCCACCTGGACTCCTCGTGAGTCTGTGGACTGGATCAGAGAGCAGGTTCCAGAGCATCTCATTGAAAAAGCCGATATTGCCAAAGGTGGCCATTTGGTCCACGGAGACCAGCCTTTGGAGCTGGTGAGGTTGTGGAGTGAATTCATCGACAAAAGAGTTAAATTTATCGAGGAGGCTAGAAAGAACTTTCCTGAGGTCAAGTATGGGAACGATCGAAAGAAGATTTTTGAAGAGCAGTGGAAGTACATGGACACTGCCGACGTGGAGAGCTTGTATCACCTTCGGTCCGTCCGGCCCAAGCTTTAGATTTCGTAAATAAGGCCTAGTGCTTAGATATAGGAATCATACCAGAGCTATTTTGAAAAAGAGGGATTTCGAAAGTAAGCGGAAAGTTGAATTAAGCGGTAGGTAAACCTGGGGTGAGAGACTGAAGTATCTGTGCATCGAAAATGGTGCCTCTTTCAATGAACCTTCTGAATGACTGGATTGAACCTAACTCGACCTGCTTTTCGTCTCGGGATTGATATATTGGTTACTACGCCTTCTCAACTTTAGAGAATTCAGGACTTTCAAGGTTTGAAGTCTTACCCATGGTCCTGCTGATGTTCTTTCGTCATCTCTGGGTAGCTAGAATCACAAAATAAGACCAAATTTCCAAGAAGTCTAGCTAAAAGTTGGGGTCAAAAGCGTCATGTCCATTTGTCAAAGTCAACTGCTTGTAAAGAGAAACGTTGAATTGGTGCTTTCGACCTTCGTTTGCAAACAAACCATTTATTAAACGAAGCAGGCAGAATTCCCATGAAACAAGACCTCAGGTGCAACTCTTGCTTCACCAAGTAGAGTGAAGCCGCTAAGGTGTGTCGATGTCGGGTTTCCAGTTTTTCGAATTTTGGCAAAATATCGTGATCTATACTCCCTCGATAAGTTCATTAAATTATCTTTACTTTGCCCCTTAGTTTGGCGAAAATTCATGGTTGTAGCTGGCTCGGTGTTTCAGATCTGAGACCAAACACAATGCTTGTTTCAGGCTAAAGTTGAAACACGCCACTCGCTTCAGAGGGAAAAGACCCAACACTGATGGCACAGTCATTTTCTCTGGTCTAGAAGTTACCCTACAGAATCTAAACTCTCTATTGTATTATCGAAATGCACAAGCCTGTGCTAATGGTATCCTTAAGAAGCTCAGTTACCTGAGAAAATGTCCGTCTAGATGTGTCACATCATTAAAAGAAAGCAAAGAGACCAAGAGGGATAACCCACTCAAGGCCGAGTTTTGGAAGCGAACCGGCGCCTTCGTAAGCCTCGACCGAAGCCGAAGGAGCAGCTGCCACAGGGACAGAAGAAGCTGGAGCCTGAGGAGCAGCAACAGTCTCGCCTGGAGCAGCACCTGGAGCAACAGTTTCAACTGGTGAAACTGCACCTGGAGCGACAGTGTTGCTTCCCTTAGGAGCTGGGGCGCCTGGAGCTGGCGCAGCAGGAGATGGCGCAGCTGGGGAAGTAGACTCAGCACCAACAGTAGACGTATGCACCTTGCCAATAACGTCAGTCTCCACGACGACAGTGCACTCAACAGTCTTTGTGGCCCCGTTCTCAACGGTCTCGTAGGAAGTCACATAAGTGGTTGGTGGAGGACAAACCGAAGTGTAAGTTGTGGCCACACCGTGGATGGTGGTCTTGATGATAGCAGCAGTCACAGTCTCTTTGTTGCCCTGTTGGTCGGTGGTAACCAAAGCAGTAGTCTCTGGGCACACGGTGGTGTAAGTGGTCCAGACGCCGTTTGGAGCGGTAGTTTCACAGACATAGACAGTCTGGGTCTCGACATGGCCGTTAGAGTCGGTCAGGCAGACTGTGGTGGTGTACTCAGTTGGGTCTGAGTCAAACTGGGAAGTAGTAGTGGTCAAAGATCCGTTGGAGTCAGTGGTGACAATAACGACACCGGAGTCGGTTCTGGTGTTACCGTCAGAGTCAGTAGTAGTCCAGGTAGTGGTGTACTCGGTTTGACCGTCAGTGGTGGCACCTGGGAATTGAGATGTCGTGGTGGTCAAAGATCCGTTGGAATCGGTAGTCACAATAACGACACCGGAGTCAGTTCTTGTGTTCCCGTTAGAATCAGTGGTGGTCCAAGTGGTGGTGTACTCAGTTTGGCCGTCAGTGGCACCAGGGAACTGGGAAGTGGTTGTTGTCAACGAGCCATCGGAGTCAGTGGTGACAATCACAACACCAGAGTCAGTCTGAGTGTTTCCATTAGAGTCAGTGGTGGTCCAAGTGGTGGTGTACTCAGTTTGACCGTCAGTGGCATCTGGGAACTGAGAAGTTGTGGTGGTCAAAGATCCATCGGAGTCGGTGGTGACAATCACAACGCCAGAGTCAGTCTGAGTGTTACCATCGGAGTCAGTAGTAGTCCAAGTGGTGGTGTATTCAGTCTGACCGTCAGTGTCAGTGGCATCTGGGAACTGAGAAGTAGTTGTAGTCAAAGATCCGTCCGAGTCAGTAGTAACGATGACGACACCAGAGTCGGTCTGAGTGTTACCATCGGAGTCAGTAGTGGTCCAAGTAGTAGTGTACTCGGTCTGACCATCAGTGTCAGTGGCATCTGGGAATTGAGATGTAGTGGTGGTCAAGGATCCGTCAGAATCAGTGGTCACGATAACAACTCCAGAGTCAGTCTGAGTGTTTCCGTCAGAGTCAGTGGTGGTCCAGGTGGTAGTGTACTCGGTTTGACCATCGTCGGTAGAAGTCTCCTCAGAAGAAGTAGCAGCCTCAGAAGCCTCCTCAGAGGAAGTAGCAGTCTCAGAAGTCTCCTCGGACGAAGTTTCCTCAGATGAAGTAGCCTCAGATGAAGTAGGCTCAGATGAAGTAGCGGTCTCAGAAATCTCCTCGGAGGAAGTTTCCTCAGAAGAGGTAGCGGCCTCGGAAGTTTCCTCAGACGAAGTAGCAGCCTCGGAAGTCTCCTCGGAAGAGGTCTCAGTAACAGTCAGCGATTCAGCCTCAGAAGAAGAAGCAGTCTCCGTGCTGGAGACCACACTGGATGACTGCTCAGGCTCCAAAGGTGGCTCAGGGAAGTCCTGGCACGCACAGACGTCTGGCACGGTTCCACTGTATTGGCCGTTGTAAGTGATTCTGGTACCAGTGTTCAAAAGACCGTTAGTAGCGAAGTCGGCGTTCGTGTAGCCGTCACCAATGTGGAAGGCAAGCTTGAACACGCCCAAGAAGAAGGAAAGAGTCAAGACACCGTCAACGTAGTTGTAGGAGTCGAAACCAAGAGAGACTCTGATGGTGTTGCTGCCACCAAATCCAACCACAGTGTAGGTCTTGGTACCAGTCAAGGAAACGTCCAAGCCAAGCACAGAGACCATGGAAGTGGGGTCCGACAAGTAGATAGTCTGAGCCTCGTCAATGAACCAAGGACTGAGCTGGAGCTGAAGCGTGGCGTCCTTGCCCACATTGATACAACCAGAACCCTCAATGGAGGTAGTCTGGTACCAGTCCATGTTGACAAGACACACTGTACCGTCGTTTTGAACACGGCCAAGGGTCTGGGAGATGGTGATACTGGAAGAAGCACCAGCAGACTGGACAAAGTGAATTCTGCCCTGGTTGTGCCAGTTGGTGACGGAGCCAAGGGTCACGGGAGAAAGCAACGAGTAGCCGCTAAGACCAAACCACATGTTACCGGTGTTGAGGAACTCGCCAATGGAGTTCAAGTTGTAGTTACTCACGACACTGGCACGAGACGAGTTGAAAGCCAAGTCTCCCAGGTTCTGGATGGTACCAGAAATAATGGTGACCGAAGCAGCCAAGCCGTTGTTGGAAGTGACATAGAAACCACCCTCGTTGTTCAAGCTGCCAGCGAGAGTAGTAAGAGCGTTGTTGACGATGGAGTAGTAGACGCCAGGGTTGATGTTAAGATCACCAATGGCAAGGTTGATTGGGTTGATAGTGATGACATTCTCTGTGATCGTCAAGCCCAAGGCTGTGGCGAGGTACAAAGCTGCCGCAAGCCAGGAGAAATTGGTGAAACTCATGGTGGGGAGCAAATAAGAGGAATGCTACTCTTTTATAGTCTTTTTTGAAGTTGCCCGAATAGTTCAGGCTACTCTGAGCCAGACTCTTTCTGGAATAGGCCTCTGAATCTCACTTTTTTGCAGCCGCTCCTGCACACAGACGCAGTGCATACGATGAATGGTGGCAGCCAACAATGCGTGCAGGATTAAATCTCGCTAGGGTCTCTTATGCGTGTGGGGCTACGAGTTAAACTTGGCTTGAAAAACGTGGAAGCGGTTAAATTCAATGCAAGGTAATTGTTCCTTGGTGTTGAGCATGTTCTCGTATGCAAGGCCACAGTTCGAGCATATGCTTTACCCCGCACCCCAGTGACTTAGATTCTGAGCTTGCCAGGCCCAGCACGATGAACGATCTGGGTATAGTGAAGAGACTTTTGATTGAAAGCATTCAGAGGACACAGAACAGCGGATTATCATTGGTGGTCGGGTTGTCATTTGCTGTCTTCAAGCCTCATGTGCATGCATTGGCGAATCTTTCAAAAAGCCGCCATGGCTTTTTGTCCAATGGAAACCTTTTAAAAAACGCAAGGTGCCCCAGAATACCGTTGCATTCGGCAGTCGACGCTGTCGGATTTGGGAATACTGTAACCGGATGGGGCTTTACCTCGAACCGAGAAATCGCGCGAAGTTGGGGTTGTTCACTCACATACCTGAAACTCGGGATCTACGCTCTTAGAAAAATGTGTCTAATTGACTAGATATTCATAGAGTAGAGAAATATCGGTTCGGTTCACGCCCCACGAAGGCCTCTCGTTTTGCGTAAGATCCCCAGATTGTGTCACCTAACCTCGCAATGGCTCTTACCCTTTTGAGATCCTTTGAGCCGCACGAACCCAGCGTATTTGATTTGCGAGTGGCCACTTCTCGTGCAGCTTATACGCTGCTGGAAAAATACCGTGACTATGAAAAGACCCTCGAGCATAACCTAAAACAAGGTTAAAGCGATCCCACTTCAGTGTCGGGCCGCCCCAAAAGATCGGCCAACTGCATCTCGAGACAGGATAGCCTATTTTAGAGTTTGCAGCGCTCCAAACCGGCACCTCTGATGCATTATCCAATAACTATGAGTCCTATGAGGCGGCCCCAATTATACTGCTGCACCTCGTATTGGACTATGGAAATACGCATGATCCATCGGCTAAGTCTGTGTGACGGTGAGATTCCTCAATGAGGAAATACCAGGATCGCCCAGCTTTTAGAGCTCTGTGCTAAATGGAGGGGAAAAGCGGTTTTTCTGACTATCCTCTGCACTTGTAGACAAGCTGATCAGAAAGCCTCAATGCACGAAGCCCGCCACGGAGACCGAATAATTGTTAAGCCACTGAAGAACACCGCAAGCCTCGTTCCAAAAGCACTTGCTCGATGGGCGGGCATTGTCAGGTCTCACAATTCAGTAATCCGCTTCCCCGAATGATGAAGAACAGGTGAGTTGTACTCTTGGCAGAAGCAATAGCAACAGAAGATAGGAGAAGTTGGTCACAAAAAGAAATAGGATATTTGGGTTTACGGTGGTGTGTTCATGGAGCAGTCGTAAGGCAGTAGTCGTTGGGTATTCATTGGAGAGAGGAAAGTAAAAGTCAAGACATGGGGAGTTGAAGAAATTTTTTTAAATAATTATTTGTCACTCTTCCACTCCATGGGAGCCTCCATAGGGGCCACAGCTCTCTCAGAATAAAAAAGAGGAAGCTGCTGAAAATCGAGAACAATGTAGAAACAAGCTTAGGCTTCTAGCCAGTGGTCCTTTGCGTTGCTGATTTGCAGGCGAAAATTTTTAAAGCAGCCTGCTCAAAACCGCATATATACCCGCCAATTCTTGACCGTTTTCAAATTACGTGGGTCCAATTCACGACCCATTCCAGAAATGCTCGAATTCAAAAACAGTGACGAGCACATGGTAAGTAAAGTTTCCCATACGCCGCTCATAGCGCATGCAGCCAAGCTGTGATAAATACCGAGTTGACGTGCCTGGTCAGAGAACAAAGCTCTTTGTCCGATGAACCTTCTTTGGTATTGTTTTCATGTGCTTGGGGAATACGCTTGCTTTGTTCTCGTATGCCTCGGCCAATTAATTGCCTTCGCCACCAATGAAGCGACGACTTGCATGGTGGGCTCTAGGCTTTGTCTCAAATTCATGTTTCTACAAAATCGAGGTTCCTAGCCAATAGAAGGTGTTTTGTGGGGGCTCCATTGTTGGTCTCATTTTCCTCACACGGCATGTTGGGCGGTATTCCGCTCTGTGCAAATGAGGAGAATAAGTGGATTTTTGTGGAGACCAAGGTTGCCTCCGATTTTTCTAAGCTCTTATTTTATCTCTTATTTCTCTCAAATTTGCCCTAGTAGCCCTCGGGTTCTAGGAGCGTCATCCGGCGAAGCTATCAGTATTGGAGATTCCTAAGAATGTGGCTTCTGTTGCTCCCAGAAGGTGAATCTGCCGAGACTTCAGGCCCTACAAGGGACGATGCTGGAGACATTGAAAGTTGATTTGTTGGTCCGATTGAGTGTTGGCCCCTTGGTACCGTATACTATTCCTACTGAAAGCCCTTCGTCAGTGAGTCGCTTTTGGTGCTCCCAAAGTCAACTTCGTTTTCGTGAAATCCTGGCTCCAGAGGCTTGCTGATAATCAAGCAAGATCCATGTCCTCCTTGGAAGTCTCTTTCAACATGTCACCCTTGCATTTGACGTTTACCGAATAAGTCTCGCTTAGGTCGAAGCCTCCAGACCAAAGCCACATCTGTCACCCAGCCACCATCTTATCTGTACGCAGAGGGGTCCTACAGGCCACATTCTGTTCTCTAACGTTCCCAGTCAAGCGATCTGTCTCATCTCGGCCATTACCTAGAATAATCACTGAGGCAAGGAAAGTATGTTTCAAGCCTTCTTTTTCTTCTTTGGTGTAGATTCCTCTCAAGGCTTCAAAGGGATACTCATGACGCAGCTACTGACAGGTTAGAAACTCTCCTGTAGAGGTATACATTTCTTCTGTTGAAATTCTTGAAAAATTTCTTGAAGATGACTTTATTTTGAACGAAGATCTTGTTCACGGGTCGACTTTTGTTACTGCGGAGCTCTCACCAAAAGGCGCTCCAAGCGAACTCCTTGCAACGCCCAGTAACAATCCAGAATCTTGCTTAAGGAGAGGTAATCTTTTTCTTTTTCTTTGCATCAAATAGTTTTTCGTCTTTATTGAAAAAAATTTTATGATCTTTGATTTTCGGGGGCACTTTCTTATTTATCGTTTTTAATGGCTTCGCGATTGCGCAGTGTAGATGCAAAATGCGACCCTGCTTTAATGAGTAGGACAAAGTTGCAAAGGAAGAAAAAAGCTCAAACGGTAGAAGTATACAAAAAAAAAGTAATATTATTCAAAATAATACATAAAGAGCTGCTTAATACCGGGCAGCCTGAATAAAAATATAGCCCAATTGGGGTACATCGAAGGAGTTCACAAGCAAGGTCAAATGCCGAGGTTGGAAGATGACGAGATGACAGTCGTCTCAACGAAAGAAACAACCAAATCAGTTTCTCTTACAGCCATATCAGACACTTTTCGAAATGAAAGAATTAAACGACAAAAGTTTCACCTTGATCATGATTAATTTCCAGATCTGACGATCCATCCAGCCGAGCAGACCCAGACTGGAAGAAAGTGAAAATGCATCACTTTGCCCCTTTTCGTGTTTTATCCACAACTTTTTCCCAGTCATCTCAATCCCTATCGAAGTGAGACAGCAAACTCCTTCAGAATGCATGAAAGCACGTCAAACCGTCGCCGCATACTTCGTCAAACCTCGTCGCGGCATACTCGACCTCCGAAAAAGATCTTTCACATCCAAAACGGTTCCGAGGCACATACCACCGTTTTTCGAAAGTATTACTGCTTTTGGCGAAAATTCCTTCTACAAACGTTCAAGCCTTGTTGCACTGTTAAAAGCCACCATTACTTTAACTATCAAGGAAATGCGACCTGGCTACACACGTTTTGAAGGCATACAGCTGGAATTTGCAGCCATCAACAAAGAATGTAGATCGACACTCTGTGTGAACATAAAAGGGAGTCAAATCCTTTTTTCAACGAGCACCCTTCACTCGCTATGCTTCCAGCTTTGACCTTCTTTCTTGTCTTGGTATTTACCAACGCCTTGGTAATCCCAAATGGCTCGACAAAAAAGAGAAGCAGCTCACCGCTCAAGATTGATTTCACTGTGGACAAAAACGTGGAAGAGACCGTTTCTGAGGTGAGTGCCAGAGCTCAAGCACTTGCTGCCCAGTATTCTTCAAGCACTTTCTCCAAAAGATACGTGGAAACCGGTCTTACTGGATACAGAGACGTCACCTACCTTATTGATTTTCAGTTGGGCTCAAACAAACAGCAAATTCAGGCCATCTTGGACACAGGCTCTTCCGATCTTTGGGTCAACGGCCCCGAGGTTGAGAAACCCGTCGGCGGTGTGTTTGATCCTTCCAAGTCCTCCAAAAACAAGAAGATAGGCGAAGACTTTTTTATCTCCTACTTGGACAAATCTTACGCCAGCGGTGAATATGTTACCGATGAGATTACGGTCGGCAAAAACGGTGTTTTGGAGGACTTTCAATTTGCCGTAGTCAAAAAAAGCGTCAACAATAGTCATGGTGTGTTTGGAATTGCAGACAGAAACCAATTGGCGACAAATGTCACTTACGACAACTTTCCTTGGGCTTTACAGAAGGCAGGAATCACCCCCAAGGCGTCTTATTCTTTGTTTTTGGGCTCACAGGAGGAAAAGAAGGGATCGATTATTTTTGGAGGAATCGATACAGAGAAGTATGAGGGAAAGCTCACAACGTACCCAGTGGAAGGGCTGAGAGGATTGGCGCTCAACGTCAAGAGTGCTGAAATTGCAGGTCAGACCATTGAAATGAACAACGAGGTTTTGTTGGATTCTGGCACTTCCTTGAACTTATGGCCACAAAATGTTCTTGATGCTGCTGTAAAAGAGCTCAAGGGGAAAGAGTTGCAGGGACTCTACATCGTCGACTGCAACCAGCCACTGGGCAAGTATATGACTTTCGACTTTGGCAAGAACAAAATCAAGTTTTCCTACGAGGACTTGGTCTGGAAATCCGAGGGTTTGTGTGTGTTAGGTGTGATGCCTTCCATCAACGACACTCATATTTTTGGCGATGTGTTCTTGAGATCGGCGTACGTCTATTATGATCTCTCGGAGCGCCAAATCTCTATTGCTCAAGCGAAGTACTCTAATTCGTCTAACATCATCGAGGCTTGAGATGCACACTAGTTTGATAAAAAAAAGAGAAGGTCGTTGCAAACAAGTAGCTCGGTAGATCAGTGGGATTGAAAGAAGGAAAGTAGGCTGCACTTTTGCTACAGTGGTGGAGAAATTTGAGTGCCAAGAGACAGTAATGATATGGGTACATAGAAGGCGATATTGATATTGGAGTATACCGCATGGAGCTACTAAAAACTGAAGAAAATAAGAAGGCACTGGGGAAACTGAGAAGCTTTATGCAAGTTATAGAAAAAACTTGCCTATAATGATCTTTCTTGGCCCAATTCAACTCGACAATCAGATACCACAATGGTGGAGTAAATATCGGACTTCGTATAGGGCGGTATTTGTTCTTTCCTCCGAAGTTCCCCACATTTACAAGTCCAAAGAAATGTGGAGACCTTCTACAGGAGAACTTTGAACACATGACGCTAGTAAATAGAATCCCATTCCAGCGGAGTTTTCAACCCCATCAAAATCCCCAATACAGAACATTTCTCGACGTCATCAGCTTAATACGCGGCTACGGCATCTCATCGCCTCAAGGCTTATCAGCTTATCATTTTGTCCAATGGTGCAGTCTCTCTGCCTGCTCTTTCTTGGCCAAACCCCGCGTCTACAGAGAAGTGTTGATGTTTCTACAACCGCATTATTTTCACAGGACAGAAATACTGGTTTCATGAAAAGTTGATATTCTTCTCTTTTTTTCAGATTTGACTGCCAGCTGTAGACCATGAATGGCTTCTAATTTCACAACTCGGATGGTCCAGATTAGCCAAGTCTTGGTAGCTTGGCATATCCTCTCTTTGTTATTGGGCCAAAAATGAAGGTATCTTAGACATGGCGAACTCTCCAAGATCTTATCAAGGGCAGCATCAGATTGCCGTAGAGGCCCCACCGATCGTTTTCTTGGCTCACCATCGAGCTACAGGTTGTATAAAACGGCTGAAAAGCGCTGAATAGCCCAAAAGACAACCATGAAAATGGATTCGAAGGACTATGAAAAGTACGTTGACAGCGAGGACATAGCTTCGGCTGAAGCATTGAATAATCCCCTGAAGGAGTCTCAAGCGGGCGATAGTCAAAAGTTGAAGAGAGTCTTGGACGCCAGACATTTATCTATGATTGCCATTGGAGGTGCTTTAGGAACAGGCTTGTTGATTGGTACTGGAAACGCGTTGAGACTAGCTGGGCCCGCTGCTATCTTATTGAGTTACTCTGTGATTGGTTTTGTTGTCTACATGGTGTTGAACGGCTTGGGTGAAGTTGCAACTCACATTCCTTTGGCAGACGGTTTTGCGGGATATTGCAGAAGATACGTTGACGAAGCTCTTGGGTTTGCCTGTGGATGGACGTACTTGTTTTTGCAGCTCTTGGTTACCGCCAACCAATTGGTAGCGGGATCTTTGACGATGCAATATTGGATTGACGCAGATAGAGCCAATCCTGGTATTTGGATTGCCGTATTTTTGACAATCAGCATTACAGTCAACCTTCTAGGCGTTCGCTTCTTTGGCGAGGTGGAGTTTTGGATGTGTGTGGTGAAAATATGCACCTGTCTAGGTCTTGTCATCTTATTGCTTGTGATTGCTTTAGGCGGTGCTCCTACTGGCGATAGATTAGGATTCCGCTACTGGCAGAATCCTGGAGCTTTCAGGGAGTACGCTGAACCCGATAGAAATGTCCACCTTGAAGGTGCGCTTGGAAGATTTGTGTCTTTCATATCTGTGCTTGTGACCAGTGTATTTGCCTATTCGAGTTGTGAGATGGTTGGAGTTACGTTTCCCGAATGTGCTAGACCACGCAAAGCCATTCCCAAAGCCATTCGCTTGACGTTCTACCGAATTGTGGTATTTTACGTTCTCAATGTTTTGTTCTTGGGCATGTGTGTTCCATTCAATGACGAAAGACTCTTGGGAGCCAGTGGCACGAATGCTTCAGCTTCTCCCTTTGTCGTTGCCATTTTCAACGCCCAGATCCCCGGCTTGGATCATGTCATCAATGCCTGTATTTTGCTATTTGTCGTTTCGGCTGCAATCGCTGACACTTACATTGGTTCACGGACCCTTTACGGTCTTTCGATGTCTGGATTCGCTCCTAAGTTCTGCTCGAAGACAAACAAAAGAGGTGTTCCATACTGGGGAATTGCTCTCGCGTTTGCTTTCGGCTGTTTGGCATTCATGGCAACCTCCTCGGAAGCTGCCGATGTATTCCAGCATTTTGTGAACGTGGTTTCCCTTAACGGCTTGCTTGCTTGGTCTTGCATCCTCCTTGTTCACATACGTTTCATGAGAGCATTGAAAGCGCAAGGATATGATAGGAAGAAGGACTTACATTTCCGCTCTCCTCTCCAGCCATTCGGTACATACTTTTCCCTTGGCATCTGCATCTTCGTGATTTTCGCCAAAAACTTCACCGTATTTCTTGGAAGCCCATTTGACTATGAGACCTTCATCACAGGCTACATTATGCTTCCGGTCTTCATTATCATGTACCTCGGATGGAAGTTCTGGAAGGGTACCAAGTTTGTTCGTGCCAGTGAAATTGACCTTGTTTCTTTCAAGGAGGCCTTTGACATTCAAGAAGAGGCATTCTTGGTTCAGGACGAGGAGGAGAAGGCAGCCAGAGAAGCGGCAGGAAACCCAATCAATCTCAAGTGGTTCTATGACAAGATTTTTGGTTGGGTTTTTTAACTACACAGATCCGTCTACCTGGCGCCAATTGAGCACTGCCTAAATCCATTTTGCAAGAACCAAGAAACAGTATCTTCAGTTATTTTCACGCATTCTTGGCAAGTGTGAATTGATCAATTATAAGCGAAATACCTTTATCGCGCGAGATGATCCACACATCACACAATGGATCTTTGAGAGAAGTCAACCGTCATTTTCTTTCTGTTGCAAGGAAATTTCGGATCAATTTTCCTTCGATGATTAGAGTAGATCAAAAAACCATAAAACGTTGAAACAAGAAGACCAAAGAATTGTTTGGATTTGCAGAATCGGACCGGTAGCTCATCAAACCATCCGTTCTTTCCCAGTTACTTCTCGACATTCACCCCTGGACATGCTTTACTATTCACTAAGCGAAGATCTTCCCGTTTATCCGTTCTCTGGCTGATAGACGAATGACGCCACGCCTTCTTATCAGTAATGCGTAAGCAACCAGGCGGATGGTTGCAACTATGGCGCGCAAAGTAAGAAGTCCCAAGTCTGGAATCTCTAGCCAAAACTTCTTGGCAACAGCAAGACCGGAGTATGCGAATTCCGGAGGTTCAGTTGGTCCACAAGATTAGATACCTGCACAGCTATAATTGTGGATCAGTGAGGCTCAAAAGATAAGCGTAAAGCGCCTATAGTATTTTTTAAGTGATATCTCGATGTCTCTGACGAATAGAGCCATTTTTGGTAGATGTATATTTTTTATGGCTCTTCTTTGTGTAGCTTGGCTAGGTTCAGCATCTAACTCAAACTGTGGCATAGAATTGCGAATGTCAAATCCGCTGTCAAAAAAGGACAAGAATTATGGCTGCTTTGACCACTTAATGACAGCCACGAAGTACACAAATCGGTTCTGATTACCTCAACTGTGGAGGCGCTAAAATTGCCGCTTGAACGTGTGAATGGCGGCATCCTCTTGCGTAATGAACCCTGAATAAACGTAATTCATACCCGGGCGGGCCAGCAACAGAATACTAATGCCTAATTAGTATTGTCCAAGAAAAAAAGACCTTCTAGCTTTATTCAAAGCGCCTTGCATGTCATCACAACCTCTCTTATATAAGAACCAATCTTCTCAAGCATCTCGAGACCGGGTTCAAAATCAGTATTCTGCAATGGGTGTCGCTGTGAAGAAGAGGAACGAAGGAAAGGACAACAATGCGTCTGCCAGGTCGGATGAAAAGTTGGAGGATGTCATTCAGGTAGTGCTGGTCGACACCGATTCACTGGCTGAATCACTTGTCTCCAATCCGTTCAAGGACCCTGCTGTTGCTGAATACTATGCTGATTTGTACGAAAAGAGTCGGTATGAGAGCCGTCTGGCTTTTGATCCTGACTTCGAATGGGAGCCTGAGGAAGAGAAGAAACTCTTGAGGATTTTGGACTTGAGGGTGGCTCTCAGTGCTTGTATTATGTTCATTGGGTTGCAAGTGGACAGAGGTAATTTGGGGCAGGCAGTTGTTGACAACTTATTGGATGACTTGGGAATGAACACCAATGACTACAACACTGGTAATACCATCTTTCTCGTTGCGTTTTTGCTTGCTGAATTACCCTCGCAGATTATTTCCAAAAAGCTTGGGCCTGATATCTTCATTCCTATGCAGATGATTTCCTGGTCTATCGTGGCCACTTGTCAGGGTGCAATGCAGAATAAAGCTGGATTCTTCGTTTGCAGAGCACTCATCGGAGCTTTAGAGGGTGGTTTCATTGCCGACTTGGTTTTGTGGCTTTCCTATTTTTACAAGTCTCGTGAGTTGCCCCTCCGTTTATCCTGGTTCTGGACTTCGTTATCACTCTGTCAGATCTTCACGTCCCTCTTGGCCTTTGGTATTTTGCGCATGAGAGGGGTTGCTGGAATGGCCGGTTGGAGATGGCTCTTTATCATTGAGGGTCTCTTCACTTTGATGATTGGTATTTCTGCTTTCTATCTTATGGTCCCTTCCGCCGTGCAGACTAAGAATTGGCTTCATCCTAAAGGCTGGTTCACCGACAGACAAGTGAAGATTGTCGTCAACAGGGTTTTGAGAGACGATCCATCGAAGGGAGATATGCACAATAGACAGGGATTGAATGTGAAGATGATTGCAAAGGCAGCCTGGGATTATGACTTGTGGCCCATCTACGCCATTGGCTTTATTGCTTATATCCCTAACAGCACCATCCAGCCATACATGACTCTTTCAATGAAATCGTTGGGTTTCAGTCGGTTTGACACCAACTTGCTTACAATCCCCTCGTCTGTCCTCCACATCCTTACATTGATTTTAGTAACTTGGTTCTCCGAACGAATCAATGAGCGTGCATTGACTTGTTTGTCCTATCCCATCATTGTTATTCCGTTTTTGGCTGCCATCAGATGGTGGCCTGGTAGTGGAGAGAATGCATGGGTTACTTGGTTTTTGGTCACGATGGTGTTGGGAGCTCCATACATCCATGCGATCTGTGTTGCTTGGGTTTCTAGAAACTCAAACTCGATCAGATCAAGGTCTGTCTGTTCAGCCTTGTACAACATGACTGTCCAGATTGGCTCTATCGGTGCTGCCAATATTTACAGAGAAGACGACAAACCAAAGTACCGCCGAGGTAACACTCAGCTTTTTATTATCGCAGTTGCCTTGGTGCCTTTGCTTTTTCTCGTTAAGGGATATTATACCTTTAGAAACAATCAAAGAAACCGCATCTGGAATGCTATGTCAGCTGAGGAGCAAGAGGAGTATATCCGGACAACAACTGATGAGGGCAACAAGCGTCTTGATTTTAGATTTGACCATTGAGTGAAGAGCTGTTTAGGTGAGTGGAGATATGTATGAATGCAAGAGATATCGATATGGAACTGGTAAAGAACATATGTCTTGGACCTCTTGTAGCATAGATGGGGTGACAAAATTTCTGAATGTTAATGGGAAAAACCCCAGAGAACTAATTGATTCTGATAGATAGGTTCAATGCCCTAGAATAATTCTTACACTAAAATGTTTCATCGAACTTTTGTAAATATGATCCCTCGAGTGTTTCGATAAAAGGGGATTTCAAAAATGCAGTTGTTAGCGGGCCATGGTAAACTCAGCCTTCAATGCCGCACGTATCGATATACTGAACACTGATAAGGAATGAAGGAAGAAAGCCGAGACATCCTCATTTGTAAGCTGAATTTTTTAAGCTTCATCAGGTTGTGATTCTTAGCCTCAGTGATACTCGACTGATAATAGGTAATGATACTCATGTCGAAGACAGTTCCGTATCCAGATTTCATTATCTTGATTTCGTCCTGCAAGTTGCATTAAAAGGAAGATTAGATGAGACTATCAATACCATCAACATTCCTTTTTTGATCTGGTCATTGTCATGTTTATACCTGATTTGCCACGAAACACCCAGATATGAGTAGATCATAAATGAACCATGAAATCAACCTTCGTTTATCAAACTGCGCCCCTCTTATCGCCTGAAATTTCATACCTCACCCTTTGCTGATCCAAGGACGTATATAAGACGCATTTCATAGCTATCTCGAATTCTTTTTCTTGGAAATCTCTATTTTTCTCGCTTTTTGGTCTAGCTCTCTTTCTTAAAATCGGGCCAATCGCGCGGAATTCGCATAAATGTTGGGGAAAAAAGTTTGATAGATAACGATGCGGAAAAAAGAGTCTTCGCGGTATTTTGTAATCCTTCACTCCCCATTGGGTTTATTTATTCTGAAACACCATGAGCTCCAATCCTTTGGAAATTATTGACATTTCAGGCTCTGGCAGCGAATCTGCTGATCGCTTGCTTGAGGCTGCCAAAACGCAGGGCTTCCTTTTCATAAAGGGCCATACTTTCACTCCAAAGGAGATCGCTTCTATCTTCGAGCTTTCGGAGGACTTTTTCAAATTGCCCTTTGACTACAAAACAAAATATGCAATTGACAAGGAGAACCACGGTTACACTGGGTATGGTGTGGAAACGTTGGACGCAGAGAAACTGAAAGTTGGGGATCCCAAGGAGGCTTTGAACATTGGAAGCATGGATTTCCTTCTGGGCAAGTCGTCGAAAGTTCTTCCTGACTGGTTTGACGAGGCTCCAGAGAGAAGGAAAACCATAGAGGAAACGGCAAAAAAATTGTATGCCACAAAGATGCGCTTGTTGAAGCTTTTGGCGATTGCCTTGAAAATCGAGTCTGAGGATGGTGTGGAGGGAAGCGAATGGTTTGACAACCGATTCGACCCTACCGCTGCTTCTGGGTCCATTATTAGGCTCTTGCACTACCCAAGTGTCAGCTCAACCAGCCCTGAAATTCAAATTCGTGCTGGTGCCCACACGGACTATGGTGCCATGACGTTACTTTTCCAGCAGCCGAATCAGGAGGGATTGCAGATTTACTCTCCAGTCTCGAAGCAATGGGAATCTGTACCTTATGTTCCCGCCCCTAACGATGATGAGGGTGCTCCAATCGTGGTTAACATTGGAGATTTGCTTTCGTACTGGACTGCGGGTTACTTGAAGTCCACTATCCACAGAGTGAAGTTCCCCGACGGAGCACAGACCAAAGACAGATACTCTGTTGTGTTTTTCAGCCATCCGAACGACGCAACAGCATTGGACCCTGTTCCATCTCCCCTACTCAGAAGCTTGAAGTCCCGTGGTGCCTTTGCTGCACTGGAGGTCATCACAGCGAAAGAGCACTTGCAGCGTCGTTTGGCAGCGAGTTACGGATGGGATAAAAAGGAAGCTTCCGTGAAATAGGTAAGCTTGCCGATTGAATCCCATTTACGATGACCTCGGCAATATGGCCCTGTATGCGATAAACCCCCTTCTTGCAAATAATCTTATATCAGCTTTTAAAACGGTTCAACGTGTAGTACTAAGGTATGTGTTCGGTTTTGTGACGAAGCAGCACACAGTTTGTCAAAATTGCAGCCCTGCTCATCTCAAAGCGGACCACAAGACTTCCTGGGAGTGCAAAAACTGCCAGAGTATCATCTGCCAAAAATCTATTTCTCTTTTTGAAAAACTAAATATGTAAGTTGCAAGAGCTTACACCAAGGGTTGATGGCTGCAAAAACGTACTGCATGCGCAGCTACAATTACGAGCTCGTATTTTCTGTGATAGATAAGCCTCTTGCATTTCGTCAATTTTCCAGATCAGATTGATCACCAGTTTAAAGCAATGTAAGACATGAGGGAAGCGATTCTCTGGCAGAAGTGAACCCGATTGAGGAAGTAATGCCCGAAGAAAGCCAAACGCAACTTGCATCCACTGCCCCAGCATCACGAATGGATAAGATAATCGAAATGTTAAGAAACGCTAAGCCTGAACCAGTTCCTGAGATTGAGCTTTTTCCCATGTCTGGCGATCTGATGGATGCGAATGAATATCTTTACCATAAACCGTCTACTGATGAGCTCGGCGTCGTAAAATCTCCTATCACTGAAGGCAACCTAAGACCGATCACAAAAGGGCGCCGGCATTGTAGGGCCGGAATAAGAACAGCAGAGTATGAGCTACTATGCACGGACGACAAGCCATTGCGAGCTTTTCACCTCCTGGGGGAAGCCATTGAGCTTTCGCAAGAAACCTTCGATACAGCTCTTAAAATCGCTAAAGCTGAATCACCCTATGGGTACGAGATTGACTTTAGTAGCATGATTGAATACATTGCATTCTCACAGAATAATATATATTTGGGTTTGGGCTACCACGGACCCCTCTTCATGGCCCCACTCAAGGAGTTTATAACTGGAAAGGCGCTGTATGAAAAATTAGTTGAATGTGATACTTTCGAAGATTTGGCTGTGGAAGGGGATGTCGTTTCCTACGCTGGTGACCTTGAGGTTTTTGTCATAGCGGGTGATAAAAGAACCACTTGGGATCTAGGAGTTACGATATACCGCTTGTTTCGCGTCTTGAATGAAAAGACCTTGAAAATGGTCCTTGTGACTGAGAAAGCCATAGATATTAGGGACTTGAATATGGAGGCTTTTGAGTGGAGCGAAGAGATTGTGAGATATCCTCGCAAAGGTTACCTTCAGTCATTCAGCTTCATCCGTGATGGTGTTCTAGTTGCAGAGGAAAGAGAAGGTCAGTTTGTGGTTATTGATCTAGAAAATGGAAGTTCAGAGTGCTTGGAGTTGCCCGAATTTCAAGGTCTTCCATTCCGAGACCACTTCAATGTGGTCATATTCGATGAAAGCCAAAAGATAATGTACTTACTGATGAAGTACGGTACTTACGTTGCCGATATGTGATCTGCAAACAAACGAGAAATGGAGGTCTTTTATGGGCCGGTCTTTGCTGATGAAGTAAACTCTTTTTCGTCGTAGTAGCGTGGAGGTGGTGATGAGTCTTGGTGATTTTCGTGCTGTCTGCAATTCGTTCAACGAGAGCAAGTCTTACCGACTGAAGCGACAAGATAGAAAGCTTTAGTTTCACGATGAGGAAGTAGTCTCTGCAAAAGGTCTCCGAGACAACCGAAGGAGCCAATTCAGGGATTACGCACAGTGTGACATCATCGGGCACTGTCACCATTTGCTCTTCGTTATAGTCATATTTGTTGACAAAAGCTTTGCCACCCACCATTCTGAACACACTTGATACCAAAACCTGAGAATTTTCATCGCTCAAAATCCTATTTCCTTCTTTTCTAATGGTCTTTTCAACGATCACTATGGATATCATCTTGAGTCCCACATGAAATTTTTTGGGGCATGATATGCGGAGAGTGTAGAGCTCTTGAAAACTTTTTCCTGAGATCACATGTTGTTTCTTTGGTAAGAAAACACAGAAGCCACCACTACTAACACCATATCCCCTCAACGTCTTGAAGTCATCATAAAGTGATAAACACCGCGATTTTAAAAGCATTCTCCCAAAATAGGATGTGCCGAAAGAATAGCCATCCCGCCTACAAACAAGTGCATTTGCATAGTCAGGCACTTCTCCACTATTGACATCTAGCTGGGAGGGTTTGTCTCCGGAGTAAGACTTGGCCGATAGAGAGATCGTGGAGATTGTCATGATTGTTCCATCATGAAGGAATGAGCACGTATGATGCTCTAATAAGCTGCTTCCATATACCTTTGTCCGTTGCTCCATACTATTCCTCGCACTTTTCACAACGAGAGGTGTATTAGGAAGGGATTGAATGTTGACAATATCTTGTAGCTTCGTCAATTGAGTCATTTGGGGCTTTGTACTCTTGTACTCCTCAATTGCGACATTAATGCTTGTGAAAGCTCTAAATGTCGATGAGCACTTACTGTTTAAACACTCAACTGTGACCAAAAACTCGAGGCCGTAGCCTCTTGCGCAATTCTTTGAGAAGAATGAAGGCCCTAGTCTATCAAGGGCGCAATCATAAAGGGTATGCGGGAGATAAACAACAATTTGGCCTCTCTCTCTGGCATACTCAGAGTTCCGAATAAACTCCTCACACTTTAAATCCTGCAAGTTCAACCTTCTTACGTCTGTCTGCGCACCAAGACCCTCCCCGATTGGTACATTGTAGGTTAAAAATTCCTTGAGATTAATCGCTACCCTTGATATCTTTATGTCAATCATGCACAGGCAGAACCCCGACCCATTTTGTTCCAACAGTATTTTGAAGTAGTTCTTCAAGTTAGCCGAGGGTGCAGCAAGATTGGTTCCACCAAGCAGTGCAAAGAAGGTTGGGTGATTATAGGCAACAACTAACTTGCCGTATATTGAGCTTTCCACCTTATTATCATCAATTACTGTACTCACAGTTTGGCTTGCGTTGCATTTATAAAAATGATTCGTCGTTCGATTTTGAAAACCAGGCTCGAATGGAATATGTGTGTTAGCTACCCTGAGACAGCAAAATGCGTAAATTGACCCGCGTTTCTCTCCCAATTGATAGAAGTCAGAACTCAGAACTGCCTTGAAAGGGTCTATACTGAGCTGTGCTTTGTGTATGAGAGAGTAAACGAGTCTGCAACCGCCATCACTCAAGTCGGGACCTGAGCCCAAGACCAGAACTCCCTCTTTCTGGGCCTGTTCGGCAAATGAAAGGCTGTTATCTGCGGAGTTGATCTTTAGACCGCCTTCTAGCTCCACTGCTGTTACGATCCACGTGGACTTATCCACAATAAATGAACTGACATCGTGGGAAACGTATTTCGAAGCGTCTTTCTCAAGGAGCTTGGAAATGGCTCGCTCAATCGCCTCTTGATTTTCACTTCTTTCGATAAAGTGAACGTGATGTGTTTGCGTTGTCGCTGGCTTCACGGCTTTCAGAGATTCACCGACGGCCGTGTATTCTGGAGGGCTGACTTCCGACATTGAACGGAGTACCAGGTCAATTTTCTGCCCGGGCTCCAGCTATACTTCTTAAAGTATCACTTCGTTGTTCTAGAATGGAGTTCAGAAATGTATTGTTGTCATCTCTCTTGCCGTTTTTGGTGCTTGTAAATTCCGAGTCAGCCTCGTTTCACTTCGCATTTTAGCACGCAAGATAGTCAGTTCGCGATAAGAGGCATCAATACTGCTGAGGAATGAGAGAATAGATGCACAAGGGACTAATTTACAGTCTAGCATTCGCCTACTGAAGGAGTGTGTGGATTGGAGAAGCAATTCTAGCCATCAATTGGCTTTTTAGTGTAACGGTTGAACAGAAGGATAGGGGAGTCACAATCAGAGATATTTGGGGTTGATAGAAAGTAGAATAGATTTCTCGGTAGATTGCCCGAGATGAGGGCTTTAGCTTACGGTTTGACTTAAATAGTCTCCTCCACGAGTGAGAGCTTTCCTGCTGCCGCAGAAACGAGTAGTTGCAAAAATATGACGCGACAAAGCTCGACAAGGTTGAAGTTATTTCTTCAAAATGCTGGAGACAACGTATGGTCCTCTTTGTACAGCACCAAGTGGCTCCATGAGGCGAATCAATAAAAGCCTGAATTTTGGAGACGTTTTGTAAAGTATCATTTTTGTTCCTTGCTCAACTTCGCACAGAAAAGACATAATTAAGGTGCGGAGTGTAGTCTTTATGGAATTTCTGAAACATCTTGTTCACGCTGACTTAGACAAAAAAGATTTTATTACATGAAAAATAAAAAGGAGGTTCAGAAGGCTTTACCTTCTCCACAGTAATCTGATGAATCGAACAAAATAAAAAAAAGAACTAGTGAACCATTTCCCTCACGCGTTACATCAAGGCTTTCTTGTGGGTTGAGATGACCAATAAAAGAGCTATACTCCTGATTAAAGATTTCTTTGTTTGCATGTCTTCAAAAAGGTAGCTGAGAAAATGATAAGGGAGTTTGTAGGTTAGTGAGAAGAGTGTTTCAGACCTTGACGTTTGGTCCATCACACCTAGATTATGGTTGTCGAATTGGCTTCTGGAGTGAAACTTTGGATTGCAAGTAAAGCAGGAAATAATAGTTCCCCATCAGATTACCTGATCTAGCTTTGTGACAAGGGATTCAAAAATTTGAACCCTCAATAGTGAATTCATATGTCATCATGCAGCTAATTTGACAGTCAGGCGCTTGTGACTATTTTAGCGAGCAAACACGGCTTTGCAAAAGGCTCACAGTTTATATGATAGGGGGCATCGTTCCACGATTAGTGGAAATTGAACATCTGCATACGTTTTCAATGAAATACCAAGAATTGAGCATATTGCATTTTTGCTTGACAGAAACCCCGAGGGAATGATGAAGCCAGCCAAGCAAAAGGAAGAAAACTAAATTCTTCATAAATTTCTCTGTTTGTAACACGCCTGTTTTACTTTCCGAAATATACTGATTTGGATTGCAATTCGTGGCGCCAATTGTTAAGAATGGAAGCCTCACGTGTACTACAACTGTCGAAACAAGTCTGCATGTTTGATCAACCACTTGAAGCATCTTTGATCAGCAACATAAGACTTTTGTAAGATTTCAACTAAGACAATACATAACATCCCTTGTTTTGAAGCTGTTGAGTGCTTCTTGGTCACTTGCATAGATGAGCACTAATCTTGCAAAGAATGTCTTTTTTTTTAAAGACCTAGGCCTTTATCTACGTTATTAACTTGACGGATAAGGTTTTAAAAGCTCAGGACAAGAAGCCTTCCCGGGTTCTTGAAGGTAGGTTACTTAGGAGGTATTGAAAGCAACGCCTCCACATGATTGCTTTGTTCGAGAAGTCTTCAAACATTCTGACAAAAATGGATTCATTCTTTAATCTCATTGTGAGGTTTTTTTTTGGCTTCATATTGGTTATTTAATTTGGCATATGGGGTTTTTTGGGCATGTCTGGCATATTCCCCACGCTTGTTGCATGGGCAGATGTGCCCTGGTCATTTACTTTTTTTTTTCTTTTTTCATTTTTTTTTTTTTTTTTTTGATATTTGGATCACCGACCGAGTGATCAGGAGCGTTATTGAGCAGCTACACCTTCACTGGTTGCGAAGGGCGCTAGCAAATTCACAAACTCGCTGAGGATTTTGCCGTTTTCGCATTACTTAGTCGGATGATGATGCTGACAATGAGAATCGACACCTCCAAACTCATTCGTATACGCTTGTCCGGCAATCTTAAGGTCAGCCCAATGATCGTCCCCAAAACCAATTCTTGCGCACAACGTCAGCGGTTTCCTCACATTGTGACCATCAGTCGAGGTTAAAGGCCTCAAATGTGGGGCCATCTTATAAGGTAAGGTATCCATTTTTTCAACTATCCTTTGTGCTCGCGCTGGATTCACCCTTCGGGAAGTAAATGAGACGAAATTATGGTTTGATCTTTTCGCCTTACCTAGTCCCCGTCCGTTGACATACTCAGCCAATGCTCTGATGGTATCAATGCCGTCCCGTACGTCACTAGCAGCACCGATCGATAAACTCTCATTATGCCACTCGAATTCCATCAACTGCACCAATGGACTATGTGTTCCTTTTCCATTAACACTGGTTTCAGCCTTATAGTCATCGCGTTTCTCTAAATTGTCACCGGTATCGAAGAATTCAGCGATCGACACTAATCCAAAGTTTTCAGTTGACAAGCCAGCTTCTATCCAAGCATCTATGTAGGCTTTAGTGAAGAAAAGAGATGAGTTATAAGTAACTTTCTCTTCAAACCCTCCAGCGATGCTTGTACCTTATTATCCGAGCTTTCACCTCCAAATGATATCAGGGTGTTCCAGTCACCTAGCTCTATGCCGCTCTGACTAAAACCGAATCCTTCTCTGTAAATCGATCTTTTACGCTTTTGATCAGCGAAGATACGCAGAGTGTGCTCCAAATACTTTAATGTGTCTTGTCACGCAGAACCAGCTAATGCACCAGCTGCGGTGGAACAGGCAGCGATAATAGTCGATATTGCCCATGCCTGCGGTGTCAATTGAGTAACGAGGTATTCAATTTTTAGTGCAATCGAGGTGAATAAACTAAAGCCCCCAGCGTATAGAGCGCCACTCCAGCCACGCGCAACTAGGTCGCTAGTCACCGCAATCGCCAACGTAAGTTGTGCCAAAGCCAAGGTCACGACGAGCCTCATTAGATAAGTTCCGAACTGCAAGAAGGAAGACGGTGGACGTTATCAAAAACGATAGTTTTATCACCAATACACCTAAATCTCTGAGGTTAAGAGTTCCTCAGATGTTTAGCAGTGGTGAACCGGTTTGCACTGTGGGGCCAGAGGGGGCTGGGGGAGATACATGTATATACCAGCAGAGGTGCCTAGTGCTTGTATTTGGGTGCATTGGTATGCGGAAGCGAGGCGTTGTGTGCTGGTATGGGTATAGCCGTTAAGGAATGTCCGTGAGTCGGTCACCGAATTAGGGATAGGGTAGAATCTTGGCTGATTTTTATGACCGCGTGAAATAATGGCTAATTTCCCAAGCCAGAGTGAAGGCTTGGATGGTTTTATGTTTCTTGCTGAAGACGTTGATGGGATCGGTGATTATTTTTTTCCAAAAATACATAACACTAAGAGCAGATACATTGAAGCCCGGAAGACACTCTTAATGGCACTAGGAATTTGTCCGATAGATACAACGGCCGAGATTTTCAACCTCCAAGAAAATAACACTATAACTGAACTCCTGAATGCCGATCCATAGGTACATTAAGAATGGAAACCCTGTTGGTATGACGAACCCGGCAGTGAATTATTGCTCTTTTTCTTCTGTACCCACCTCGCTCAGAATAACAATAGCGAGTGTTTATTGCCGTGAAAAAAGTCCCACCAGTAACAGCGAAGCACGAATCACTTTGATTCTACCGGCCGACAGTCGGAAACCAAATTGATGGCTTTAAATCAGGATTAAATCAAACTGAAGAAATGACCCCGACGACACCGAGGAGGTTTTGAGAGCTTGTTCGGATGTAAAACCCTTCCGCCGATGGGACAAACTATAACAAAATTAGACAAAGAAGAATGGATTAAACGTGATGCTTTCTGGCACTATCTCTGCACTTTTGGCTCATAAGTTGCGGAATCAAATATGACCCATACTAAGCCAATAAAATGTCAATTGAGCTCACAAATCAAAGTTGGCGATGGTTCGCTACAATATGTCAATAACATCTTTCTAGATTAATTTACTCCATTCCATGAACCTCCGGGAAATGTTCGGTCCGTAGGATACGTCTTTCGACGACCTTAGACCTTAAGAGGTCTTGAAAGTAGTAAGCAGTGCTTATACCAGGCGACAACACATTTTGAGTGCTGGGATATAAGTTAGACAATAAAAAGATCTGTGATAAAGTAGAAAAATAAAATCAACTGATCAGACGCAAATAATGCAATCCAACGGCACCATGGTCATGGTTCTGTGAAACCGTTATTAAAGGGTCAAGTGTCCCGACTTTAGTTACTAGTTTAGTCTTGGTCAATTTGTAGCTGAGAACACTAGTTAAAACTACTTTTTTAATACTTAAGGCCATATATATGACAAACCCTCTTTCAATTTACCGGGCACGAGAATGACTGTGGCTTTTTAACCTGGATTAATAAAGTGGGGGGGGGAATCAGCGAGCGACATTTTTTGAGAGGTTTAAAACTTTCTTACGCAAGCGTTACAGGCTTGCTTGCAACTTATAATGCGAGCTATCCTTTCGAATGATAGCGCGCCAAGGAGATGGTAAAAGATATAATCAATTGATAAAATATATAAAAGATAAATCTCCTAATAAGAAATCATCAGTAGTAATACCAGCATCATTTTGGTATTTAAAGGGTTTTCCTCTAGCTGACATGGATAAAATTATGGACTATTTCATATTTATGAATTACGATTATGTTGGTCAATGGGATTGGGGTAAACCAAATACTGGTATTGGATGTCATGTAGACAAAAGGACAACAGAAGAAGCAATCAAAATGATAGTTAAATCTGGTATAGATACAACTAAATTATATGGTGGAGTTGCAAATTATGCTAGATCGTTTAAATTAACTGATACAGGTTGTACTAAATATGGTTGCTCTTTTACAGGCCCAGAAAGTGGTGCCAAAGCTGGATCTATAACTAAAACGCCTGGTTTCATAACTGAAAATGAATTATTAAGTATAGACAAATCTAGTAGAAAAAGATGGACTGATAGTGATTCTAATTGTGATATTATGACTTACGAAGGAGGTACTAATTGGGCAGCGTGGAACAAAAAAGTACAGAGAGAAGATTTAGAAAACTGGTATAAAAACATAGGATTAGGTGGTTCTGTATTATGGGTAGAAAATTATTATGAAAATGAAAATGATAATGAAGATGAAGAAAGTGACATAGATGGAGAAGATATAGGAAATATATATTATTGTGTATACGATGAATCTTTAAAAAGTTATGATGAATTTCTGAGAAATTTATGTTATTACGGACAAATGAACACTTATATAATTAATAAATTAAAAGAAGCAAGTACAAATTTAACAAAAATAATGGATGATTATGATAATTATTTAGATTACTATGATGCATATACTAGAGGAAATTATGATAGTGTAATAGTAGAATACATGAAATGGATAATATACGATCGTTCTATAAGCAGATATTTCAAATATAATAAAGATGGTAAAAGAATAGTAATAACTCCCAAAACTAAAAGAGAGGAACAATACGGTGTGAGTATATATTTAATGCCAGATGAATCTGTTGTGGTTGATGATAAAACTGGAGAAAATTATTATATAACAACAGAAAATTTAATAGACGAAATAGTTAAACCTAACAAAACAGACATAATAAACCAAATAAAAACAAATTATAAAAATATTACAGTAGTAAATCCTGTTAGAAATGTAACAATATTTGAAAAAAGATATGAACAACCAGATTTTGATTCTGATCAAAATGGAGGAAGATTAGATCAAAAAGATTCGACTAATGATCCTACTGGCTATACTAAATATTACGTGATTAATTCTGTAATAACAGATCCTTATAAGAAAGAAGCAGCAGAAGATTTTAAGAAATATTCTAATATAAGTATAAATATTAATGCATTTGTTAATAGAGAACTGGCTAAAGACAAAACAGTAGTACATGGAATTAAACTTACATTTACAAAATCTACATTATTAGATGCAAATATGTTATTTCCTAATATGTTGCAATATATGAGTAAACAAAATATAACTCAAATAAATAATATAATTGATAAAAGTATAAACGCTTTTAGTAGTGAATCTCCGTCTGATTTATATAAAATATTAAAACCAATGTTAATATATGTAGATGTGGCTGAAACAGCAGAGTTTACATACGTAGAAGGTAAAAAAATTAAAGCAAAGTATGAAAAGATGGAAAAATTAAAAATATTAAATATAATATTAAGTATAATAGGAATAGGATCAATGTTTTTGGGACCTACTATAGGTTTAGCAGTAGAAGCAGCAACAGCTATAGCAGGAGCTACAGCTACTACTATTATTGAAGGAAAGGCTGATATAGAAGGATTTGCATTAGGATTATCGGGAATTTTAGGGCCTATTATAGGAGGTGTTATTAAAGGAGCGAAAATAACAAAAATAATTGGTGATATTGATATGAAAAATATAAAGGATTTAAGTAAATTTAAGTCTATAAGATCAATAAGATCAGAACGACTAGGAAATACTTGTAACTAGACATTGGTATTTAAAATAAGGTTTAATTTTTTGAACGTTATTTGGTCTTAGTTTATCTAAGTATTCATAAACTTCTAAATTATAAGAATTAAAAGAAGATATATAGTGTGTTAAATTAAACTTGTTACTTTTGTTTTTGAAGTATAAATCGTTGTATCTGTATAAAATGCAACAATTTAACACTTCATCGTTAGATTCACTTTTTTTAAGCAAATAGTAACATATTTCCCATGAAGGATGAAAATCATAAAGAGAATAAATATTGATTTTAGTATCAAAATTAAAATTTAACAATAATCTATTATTGCTATAGAAATTTTTGTTTTCAATAGAATAAAATAAATCTCTTTTAATCAACTTCTTGTCTGCAATCAGAATATTCATAGTTAGGATTATGTATATTTATCATATGATATTCAATGCCTGTGTCTGATAAAAAAGGTAAACATAACGGATAACGATAGGTATAATAAAAAGGAGGAAAATCATCCGAGGCTTCTTGATAAATAGTAGGAGTTAAAGGAGGTTGAGTAAACTTAAATAGTTGAAAAGGACGACTAAAAGAATTAGGAATAATTTTTTCTTCTCTTAGACATATAGTACTAGTATCGGATTCTTTTACATAATCTCTTCCAATATATAAAGATAAATCATACAAAAATTTATCATCGTTAATATTTAAAGACATGAAAAGATCTTTCCAATCCATTAGCAAAAACAAACTAGCAAGAGAGTAATTTAAAAAATCAAATTTATTAATTAATTCAATGCATGTTTCTTTAGAAGGAATATCAGGAAACCATATACAAAAAGGACGATATTTTTCGATGCATTTTAAATCAATTATATTGTTCATAATTAGTTTAGACTGTATAACTTTGTAAACATCATTGGAAAAAGAAATATTAGATGAAATTATGTTTTTACAGAAAGTTAAATCGTAAGCTATACCTCTACACACGCAAGCTTCTAAAAATTTATCATGTGAACTTAAAGAATAATACTTTATAAAATTGTCGTAGTCACAATTGTAAGCGAACAAGCTTGAGTCATTCATTTAAATGCATATATTATATATATTTATCACATTGCTTGCAATTGTAGTAGCTGAACCGTTCTCAGCACCATATGAGTTGTCTATAGTTATATGGTCTTACTTACAATTAGATACAAAAGCAAGAGAAAACACATTAATGATAGGTAATGATGTTGATTTCAATAGAGTAGAATTGGCCAAAAAGAGTGTTCCTGAAATTATAAGAGAAATAACTAAAAGAGTGACAACAGATCAACTTTTGGATAACAGTAAATTCAAAAATGAAGTATTGAATAAAAATTTTAATTCTTTAGAAGATTTTACCAATGAGTTAGTCAAGTTTCAACAAAATAACAAGAATTCTATGAAAGATGGATTAAATATTAGAAAAATGTATATAATTAAAGATTCAGAAGGTAAGGAAATAAAGTATAATATGAGATCAGTTATGGACAAAGTATTTGAAGAAAATCAATCATTTGCTAACAACAAAAATATAAGAAATGGTGGAACAGATAACCTTAAAAAATTAATAATTAAAGCAGCAGAAGGAAGAAACAAAAAGATGTTAGAATACTTAACTAAAGAAAATTGTATGTATAGTAATAATCAAAAATGTAGTGATATTTTCAAAGAAGAAGACGGAAAAATAGTATTAAAAGAAGGAAAAGAAATACCAAAAAAGTGTAAAAAGGGAGCATTATGCGTAGATAGAAATCATTGGGCTTTATATAATACATTTTTATCTAAAAATAACGAAATAAGTTTAAGCTGTAATTAAAAATTTTTGGTGTTGGGCTCATATGAGTACTGACAACAGAAGTTTATATCGTAGCCAAAAGGAAGCAGGATTGGGAGATAAAAAAGCCCTGAAATTGGAAAATGCTTCCTGAAGTCTCGAAATGACGTAGTAATAATGAAGTGGTCGAGTATAACTGGAAAGAATATTTTTAAGTAACGAAAAAAAAAAAATATGATGACTAGTAACAAAATGTATAATAATAGAAGAGGGTAACATATATATATATACTTACTACAAAAACCGCGATTAGCTCTCTGCTCGAGCACTATAAGTAATCCAATATCCACC